>CM059997.1:30771405-31271896 GCA_030463065.1 Aphidoletes aphidimyza
ATCGTTGAAAAAACAAACAAAAATATGAGAATAAAAACCATACACAAAATGAACCAGTTGCTAACCCATCAAAATCACGGTGTGTGTGTGTTTGTATTTGGTTTTGACCGTGTTGCCGATTGTGAAGATGATGTTACCGAATTGCCCAACCGCTTAAATCATTTTTCTATCGAATTTCCCGAATTGAAGAAAGAAATACATCGCAAAACGCGGTGCACACGTGACATACAATCAAATGATACGTGTGTCTGTGTGCTGAACGATCGAAACGACAACGAGGGGCACAGAGAAATAGAGAATCGAAGCGAAAAGCGCGACGGATGTGCAAACTGGGCAGAAAAGAACAAAAAAATTATATTACAACGAATACGAATGTTAAAATAAACAATAGCAGCAGCGATTTCTGTTTCGCAATTCATATTTCATATGTTTTGATTTGCTTTCTCGTTCAATATGTCTTGCTTTCTATTACATTGAAACATCGCATCTTCATTTTTATTGTTGTGGATTTTGATGAGATTTGGGCGTTTATTTGTGGATGTGTGTTTCCACCATCCGGCAACTACATATGCACACCATGCCAAACCATCGCTACTATCGCTGTTGTTGTTACCATTGCCGCCTCGCCCGCTGTTTCACATGGTGTGTGCCTTCATCATCATATATTTTCTATTTTCATACATTTTGTTGTTGTTGTTGTTGTTGTGATATAACCTCATGATACAGCCTCTTGTTGCTGTCATTTATGATTGTCCAATTTAATTGAGGTATAATAATGTACAATTCAATCGGAAAATTCAATTGAAAATAAAGAGTCTGAACACAAATAAAAGTGAATCATATAGCAATAGACTCATTTTGGAATGAAATAAATGTTTGAGAAAATGGCAGAAGCCACATTTTCCCATCACATTTTTGGAATGTGTGTGTGTGTGTGTGTTTGTGCGCGCGCTCAGCAAATAGAGTTTGGTGGTTTTGATTTGCTGCTGCGACAGCCTATTTGTAAATAAATTGAGGTGAAACAAAAAAAATATGACGCTGATGTGTGCATTTTAAGCGTGTGCCACACGATTTATATTGTTTGTTACTTTTCAACTTTTCCCCTCCTGTTGTTTTCACAAATTTATGACACATTTCCATCTCTTGCAAATAACAAACACATCTATCTGTAGCGCGTGCCAAAGCGACATCACAACTTTGCCTTTCGATCAATTAATTGATTCGATTCATTGTGATTTGTGTTTTGAATCATTTATGGCCCAATGGAATGGTAATGAGTGTGTTTACAATGTATTGTAATTGATTAGAAGTCTATTTTCGAATCGTATCAGTTAATTCCGATGAAGAAAAAAACACACTCACACACACATGGACCATTTGTTTTGCAATTGAAAGTGGCAGTTTGACGTAACGTTTCTATTTTTGTCTATTTTGCAGCGATATTCCGTACTGTCAGACCATGAATTTATGTGTCAATTAATAAATTTTCACACAAAATCCGTATAACGGTAGAGAGCGAAATGAATGAGACAATGTTAAGAGAAACAAAAAAATACATAATAAAATAATAATTGAACGAAGGAAAACATCATGCCAAAGAACTTTAGAACGTCACGTATTGAACAATGACATAATTAACATAATTCAAACGACTCAGTATTCACTGACAAGTGAAACGATCGAATTCACCAATGTTGAGCTGGAAAACCCCCGGTGTAACATACAGTGGCAACATCAGCCATCTAAAAACAACAACAACAACACCAATAATAATAAGTAAAAAGACATCCAACAAGTCAGTGGGAAAAGTTGTTTGCTAAGCATCATTATGCTCGTACACCGTTTTCACAAATTTACCCCCGAGAAGCGAGAGAGAGAGAGACAGAGAGAGAGAGAGAGAGCGCGCGCGGGGGCATGGCAAGAGGCTGAGGCCAGCGGCAACAACATGAGAGACAACGAGTCAGAAAAGTTAAATTGTTTTTTAATGCCACGTAAAATAAACGCGAAGCGCGTTAAACGTAATGGTTTTTCTTTGGTGCTAGAAAAAAAAACTTCTTTTAGGGCTGAGGCACACAAATGGCTTTTTGTATAATTTTTCATTTTGCTTGGCGCATTTTACATACAAACTACCATTTTCAAGCCAAGTCTAGGCCAATCCCGATCGCTAGTGCACATAAGACAACTGAAAGTGAACGGATCGGTTCGGTTCGTTGGTGTGCGTTGATATGGGCCACCTTCCCCCCATTCCCTCCGCTGACAAAACGTAAAACTTTCTATTTTTCATGTTGCGATTTCTTGCAGTTTGGCAAAGTTAAAAGTTGGCATACGGACAAAAGACGAACGAAACGAAACGAAGGGGGGAAGGGGGAGAGAACGTAAACGAACGACAACAATAGTAATTTAAAATGCCGTAATAGAAAGATGAAACAACAATTTGAATCGTCACATTTATCGGCGGCAATGGTGAAGAATAGAGCACCATCAAATGCGTCATTATTTTTGTCTTTGAATGTGTACGCAGTTCGTTGTTTTTTTTTCATTTGTTGGAATTTTGAAAATGGATAAAGAGATTGAGAGAGAAAGAAAAAAAAGGAGTGGAAATACGATGGAAAAAGGAATGGTAGCTGAGAAAAAAAGTAATGAGAATGCATTTTGGAACATTGGCTCGCAGCGATCGAACGTGAACGTGACAGAAAACAATAGAAACTAATAACTGAATCGAAAACAACCATTTTCCCTTCACACGTACAACGATCGACTGACTGAGTCTGTATATAAGGCTCGATGCAATGCAAAAAAGCTTCTATCTCATGGTCCAGATAGAATGGAAATGATTGGAATAAGGCGTAATAATATTACTTTAAACAACAACAACAACAAAAAGTAGAAATGAGCAACCGAACACTGGGAAAAACTAAAAACTGCGAAATAAAATCATTTTCATCTGAAAAGTTTTTTGTTACTCGTTTTCGATGTGAATGGGATAACAGGAGGGAAAAATGATGAAGCGAAAAGCGAAAACGGTGGATGAGAACGATGTTACAGTAGTCATATATAACAGATGATGCACCAATCGGATTACTTTATGACGCTCGCATGACTCGACTGGAAAAAGGCATTTCGCTTTCGTTCTCTCTCTCTCTCTCTCCATTGGAAGGGGGGAGCCCCGAATGCGAGACAAGTACATGCATACAGAAAATTTTACCGAACAAAGTTGCCAACGAATAAATGGAAGAGAAAAAAAAGCAGCAGCAACAACGAAGGATAGAAACATGAAACATCGTGCCAAATTGAAGGCAAACTCAACGCTCCGAATAACGAACACACACACCTAACATTGAGCACTGTCAAGCACCAACAAAATCCATCGCTTCAAAGTCGGGCATTTATTGCGAAGATGGGAAGAGCCTGTCTCATAGTCGTTTTCTCGCTTATGTTCATTTCGAGCAAGTGCTCTCACGATAGATGCCGTAAAATAAAATTACACCAAATGGCACCATATTACATTTCCGCCGTGTTTTGAGCGTTCATCTTGTGATTCATTCTTTGCGCTCTCGCACTCACTTGCCTTCTTAATGTCATGTGCATAAAATGTTTCGTGTTTTCTTTTCTTTTTTGTTTTTGTTTAAATAAAATTTATATACTTTTCTCTAAAGCCGACTTCATCCTATTGCTTTCTGCTTGCTAACACCATTTATTTCCATGCCATTCTTGTCCGTTTTTACTCTGCTAGAATCAAATCGATAGCTGGCAGCTGGCTGTATAACAAATATTTAAATATTATATTGTGCAAAGCAACGCGAACAAAAAGACAGCAACAAAAAATTATGACAAGCTATGAAAATACGCTAGAATCTTTTGTGTCGACTACATTGTCTTCAATGTAAGAAAATATAAGTTCAACCTGAGCAAAATACACGCAACAAATGGAATGTAATGAAAATGGCAAAATGACAAAATACAATTTATGCAACATTACGCAAACGACAATATAAATTGAATATTAAAAATGCTTATATATCGATTTTGCATGTGCTTTTTTTTATACGCTAATGAATTTTCAACTGCCCATTAATATCATTAACGTGAATTATTTCTCGACAAATTCGAATCGATTTTACGTCTAATGGAGAAAAAAAAATATGATAGAAACAACCATTCAGACTTCACATACATGCGTTTTTATCTCGCTTGCCTCATTAACTTGAATCCCAAAATTTAGTTAAATTTGATGAATGGTGTGCAGTGCACAAGCGTCAGCATTTTTGATCAATTCATCAGATTTAGTTAGTTAGCATATTGCGTGAAAAAGCACCAATAACCCGTACCGGATTTGAAACAGTTGGTCTCTCACTCGCACAGTGTGAGAGTTTCAGTCTGTCTCGCAATTGTGATGCCAATGCATTCGTAAATCGCAATACATCACAAATAAGAGTCTAATTCAATTTAATGTGAGTTCCATCATTTACCGTTAATCCCACACTAAAGCGCACAATTCAAACCTCCATTAAGAGTGAATGTCGAGAGTGAGACAGGGATGTGGGGGCAACATTTAGATGGGAGAATATAATGCATATAAAACAACCAAAGCTAACGCTTTTCGGTGTGCACGGTGCGAGCGATAGAGAGTGAGAGAGTGAGAGAGAGAGAGAGAGAGAGAGAGAGAGAGAGAGAGAGAGAGAGAGAGAGAGAGAGAGAGAAGGAAAAAAAAGCGATCGAACACACCGAAAATGGCAGAGAAAGGAATTTAGCGGCAAGCAAATCCGTCATCCGTAACTGTTTTTGAAGCAGGCAAAAACCGTTTGCCATCCGATGGTTTGGTGAGTAGCACACCATCCCAAATTAAATATATGTTTATACTGTATCACATAGAGTGAGCGAGAGTGAGAGATAGAGAGAGAGAGGCAAAATCCGATTTAGAGCGAACGAAAATCTATAGATAAATCGATTTATGTCCCACCTAAAAGCAAAAATATACCAGTTTTAGCTGTGTGACATCGGTATGCACAGGCAGCAAAACACACGCGATGATGGCAAATAGCGATGTTGTTGCAAAATAAAACCAAACCATCGTTGAATGAAAAGGACAAAAAAAGAAGATAACAAAGCGAGAAGGATATATATATATAGAGAGAGAGAGAGGGGGGGTGAGAGAGGGAGAGAGAGGGAGAGAGAAAAAAACAACGAACGCTTGACACAGAATGGATGAAGAGATTGTAGCCAGTTCAGCTACACGACGTGATGAGCAACGATGGAACGAGAAATGCTATGCATTAAATGTTAAAAGCGTTCAATGGCGTAGTGGCTGCCATACAAAGAGCATCTATAAATATGTGCACGAGAAAGCAAAGCATAATGGCTGACACAATGATATCGAAATAGCAGAATATCGATGGCAATCGATTCGGCTTTTTCATCTTCTCATTTCTCTTGTTATACGAAGCTATTTACTTTTTGTTGTTAGTGACCATCGGCTTTGTTATCGCCTTCAGTATCGACACACACACACACACACACACACACACACACACACACACACACACACACACACACACACACACACACACACAATCACAGTAAAAGTATGGCAGCGTTGGCATTTTGCAGCCATCGCTTAATGCATTTGATTTTCATTTTCATAAAAAAAAGAAGAGCGCAACAGAACTCAATGTTCGTGCAACGTTCATCAACGTTCGGTTCAATATCGTTTGGAATAATTTGGTAGCGCGCCTGTGTGCTCGTTTTCTCATTTGAATGGGTAATCGATTCATTCGAATGATAAAAGCAATTCAATGTCTGTTTGATGATTCTGAACATGAATAGCGCGCGCATAAATATCGGCATACAAACGCGCACAAATACAGTTCAAAGTCCATGGTTGTTTAGTTGACAGAGATAAAGAGAGCAATGGCGACACTGAAGCCAAAGAGCTTTTGATATTTCTCAGTAAATATAGCTGTGGGTTTGGTTCGATGCTGTGCTCGTTTGGGTGGATCGGTGGTATTTGTGTGACAAACAGTGTAAAGAGTATTGATTATGGATTTTCAACACTCACATGGCACGGAACGGCACAGCATAGAACAGAACAGAACAGTATAGAATGAAATTGGAATGGTTTGGTTTGGCTTGGCTTGGCTTGGCTTGGCTTGGCTCAATGTATGCTTGATGCTCTGTTTTATGCCACACCACAATGCTTGAATCGTCGTCGACATTTCGTTCGTTGCTTGATGCTTGGACTTTAACACGAGCAGAAAGTGATAGCAATCGCATTGATTTTTAATTAATTTTAGATTTAGCTTGGTTTCCGTTTCATCTACCATTGACTGAACGCCAACTGGACGATAGACCAATGCATACACATTACACATATGCACAAACACACACACACACTCGACATAGTCGCTGCGTATTGAAACATACACAGTGGCGTATACACATCGACTTTTGGATTCCGTGGCTCCATCCAAACGACATGAATAAAGATGTCAATGAATCGATGTGCAAATTAATGGCAAATCAGCTATCGCATATTTGAATTTAGTGACCCAAACAAAATGGTTTTTGCTGAACAGACTGGCATCTAGCGAACCAAATACCATTTGCGATATCAAGAGGAATTAATTGCTTTAATTCTTCCGTAATTTTTCGCTTTCAGTTTCGATTTCTTCGTTGCAAATCATCAATCTCAACACGAATCGTTGACCAATCGAATGAAATTGAATTGTATTTTATTGGTTGTGTTTTAGATTTTTGTTGGTAGTGGTTTTTTTTTCTGGAATTTTTCTGATAGTCCGATTTAGCCATTTTGACTAGCGGCTAGTTCCTAGCGGATGTAATTGGAATCATGGTACTAAGAAACGGATCGTTTGAAATGGTTTTGGAATTTTTATGCCACAAATGCATTGACATTTTTTCAAAGATCATTTTACACATTGAAATTGAGTAATCTTTAAAATAAATGCACGTGAGATAATATTAAGGATTTTATTGGATGTAAAATATCATCGAACACTTCTAAATGTTTAGTCAAATCAAAAACCCCATCTCGCTCAATCCATTTACGTTTGACATGCAAAATCAAATAATGTGCATAGTTTCAAAAAAAAACTGCTTCGCAAGAACTTTTATTATATCGTACATTTTTTGTACGGTGACACGTTTTCGTCAACACAGTGCTGTTGACCCATGGCTTAGCACATTTGCACATTTAAATCGACAGCCATAATCGACAAGTTTTTTTTCGACAAAGAAAAAAGTGCAAATGTGTACGCATTTCAGGTATTGTTGTGATATCAGCAATTACTGGCCGTTGACTGAAGAAATTGAATGGTATATAAAGTGCAGTTGCACTACCGAAAAATCATTCAGTCTTTCACTTCGGTGGGTGTGCAATCAATCAATTTTTGAATTCGCAACAATGAAGTTCTTTACCGTTTTGTGTGCCTTTGTGGGCATTGTTCTTGCAACAAACAGTGGCCTTTTGAGAGCTCAAGAAATCCAATCAATGCTTGAGTCAGACATTCAACAAGATTTCAGCCAAAACGAGGTATTTAATTTGTGTTTGTGAACATTTTAATGACAAATATATTTGTATTATGCTGAGTGAATAATTTGTGAAATGTGAATCTAAGAACGTTTCTAAGTGCACCGGTTAAATAAAATATATAGAGTTTCGAACAATTTAGCCGGAACACTTGGGACAAAATTGAATTAGTGATAGAATGACATGCGTGTATAATAATTTGTTTTGTGTGATTGTTTCATGTGTTTTGTTTTTTTCAACAGTTGGATTCTGAAGATCTGTCACCAGCTGAGTCTGGTTATGCAGCAGCCTACGCACCACCTCCACCAGCCTATGCACCAGCCAAACGTAAGTTGCATCCATAGAACTGCGTCGATGTTAAAGAAAGGTTTCCATTTCATATGACTTTTCAATGAACAAATTTTTATCGTTATTTAATTAAATAATTATCCGTTATTTTAGCCGCTTATGCTCCACCACCGCCAGCACCAGCCTATGCTCCACCACCACCTCCAGGTTCGTTCAAAACTGGTCAAAAACTACAAAAATCTCCAAACACTTTTTTATCTATATTTTATATTCCAAATTTCAAAAATTTCAGCATACGCCGCGCCAGCCCCAGCATACGCTCCAGCTGCGCCAGCCCCAGCATACGCTCCAGCTGCCCCAGCTCCAGCATACGCTCCAGCAGCCCCAGCTTATGCACCTCCACCACCGCCAGCCTATGCACCACCACCTCCAGGTTCGTTGAACTGCTGGTCAACTGCTAAAATCCCATAGAATTTCTCTTCGTTCTATTATGTTACTCACATCACTTGTAATTTTAATTTCAGCTTACCATGCAGCACCAGCCTATGCTCCGCCACCACCTCCACCAGCCTACGCACCAGCCAAACGTAAGTTGCATTCATAGAACTGCATCGATGTTAAAGAAAGATCTCCATTTCATATGACTTTTCAATGAACACATTTTAATCGTTATTTTATTAAATAATTATCCGTTATGTTAGCCGCTTATGCTCCACCACCGCCAGCACCAGCCTATGCCCCAGCACCAGCCCCAGCATACGCTCCAGCTGCCCCAGCCCCAGCATACGCTCCAGCTGCCCCAGCCCCAGCATACGCTCCAGCTGCCCCAGCTTATGCTCCACCACCTCCACCTCCAGGTTCGTTGAACTGCTGATCAACTGCTAAAATCCCATAGAATTTCTCTTCGTTCTATTGTGTTGCTCACATCACTTGTAATTCAATTCAATTTCAGCTTACCATGCAGCACCAGCCTATGCTCCTCCACCACCACCACCACCACCACCACCATCATATGCAGTTAAACGTAATTAAACCTTTATATTTCCTCTCTTGCTTTCGAACACCCATAAACACATTAGAACTTCATTTTTCAATTGGATTTTCTTGATCTTGATTCAACTTTAGCATACGCAGCCCCACCACCACCACCTCCACCAGCCTATGCAGCACCAAAACGTATGCACTTATACTACTTTCACAAATGAGTCTTTTAGAAATGCAATACATTTGAATACATTTTGTCAAATGCATGCCTCTTTTGCTAAAAATAATGCTCAATTTTTATTTTTATTTTCACAGCATACGCAGCCCCACCACCACCTCCACCACCAGCTTATCATTCAGCTTATAGCTCTGGTAAGTTTGAGATAGAATTGTGCTTAGTGACAATTCATCCGACTGTTTGTGTTGAAAAGCATCTAAAATGTTCGTTCAATTTTCTAGGTTACAACTCTCGTGGCTATAGATCGGCTCCAGCATATGGTCCACCAGCATACGCTCCACTCCCACCCCCACCAGCATACGCTCCACCTGCCCCAGCTTACGTAGCCCCATCACCACCAACACCATACGTTTACCCATCACCAGCACCAAAAGTGTCTTGCGGTCAAAACCTTTTGATTGGATGCCAGCCAGCAGTGTCAACAGTTCCATGCGCTCCACCACCTCCACCAGCCTATGCTCCACCACCTCCAGGTTCGTTCAAAACTGGTCAAAAACTACAAAAAATCTCCAAACGCTTTTTTATCTATATCTATCTATATTTTATATTCTAAATTTCAAACATTTCAGCATACGCCGCTCCAGCCCCAGCTTACGCTCCAGCTGCCCCAGCTTATGCACCTCCACCACCACCTCCAGCATACAAAAAAGCATATTAATTCATAATTTATGAATCATAAACCATTTATCATGAAACAAATTACCATCAATTCTCGACTGTAATTAAGAAAAAAAAAAAAAGTAATTTCAATAAAGAAAAAAATAGTTCAATAAAAAAATCCACACTGTCTTCTATCTTATCAAACATTCGCATACAGCGGATTTTACAAAACGGTTGCAGGTTTCCATCTTATCATCCATCACTAATATTTAGGTTCTCAGGCAATATTTTTGTGTGGATCTCGCAACAATTGTTATTCAATTGTTGAGCTGTAGAAATCAGAGGACGACATGGGATAGATACAGAGCTGCGGCCAACAGGGACACTTTCATAGTAGTCCTCTGGTACAAATCATTGATTTCGTACCTTGAAAATGCATAATTGGAATATGATCGTATAATAATGTCAATAAAGCAGAAAATTTATTCAACAATTTAATTTGATGGCATTTCACCAGAAGGTAACGCATTTTTTGCTCCATTGCAATTGAAACTCCTAATCCACATGCGATAAAAAAACATTTCCTTATGAAATAGCTATCAACGTTTTTCGTCTGTTATCGTTGCGTAGCTTTCTAACTTAAACAAAAATTAATGAGATTTATTGCAAATTTAACGAGATTTTTTTTTTTTCCTTTAATTTAAATTCAATGAAAAGTGATGAAACCGCAAATGCATGTATTAATAGTTGACAACAAAAATTGAACAGAATACCTCAAAAACTTGTGTATTATTGTTTGTTCCTCTCAGATTCACCATTTTTACGATTTTTATCGATTGATCTACTTTATTCTAATAATTATGGCTCTCCCTTAATGAATTTGAACAACTACTGAACCAGAAGAAATTAACCATTTTGAAAACAAACGCCGATGATTTTTGATGCACTATCTGCCGAACAAAAACTCTGATTGGAATTATTTACGTGATACGCCCTGACACACACGCATGCAGTAGAAATCGCTATTTTGTACTTTTAAAGTAAATATGCCTAATTTTCGTATTAGTGGAGGTCTATTGATAACATAAAAAGATCGAATCATCCATTCATTTTTATTATTTTTATATTTGAAAGTCAAATACATAGTTCAAATGTTCAATTTATAAACAAAATATGATTGTGAAGCTACACTTATTGAGCGCTTTTTATATCAAAAAACCTATGCATTGAATTGACCCGAAGTGCCGGTGTTTACCAAAAGAGGATATTCTCGTGTTTTGCCGATAAAATTAAGAATCTAAAAATATATTTTGTGAGTGATTTAACATTCAAATTTTCATTTAAATCGGAAAATCCGAATTCTTACGACCAAAAACTGTTATGATTTTAAACGGATCCATTGAAAAATAAAATAAATAAAAGATTGATTTTCGGCGGCGATTCAAACATATTAAACAATTATGGAATAATTGCACACACAAAAAATATCAAATGCCAGAAATAATAGTTTACATTTCGATTTTAACATCCGTTAAAACTACCATGTGAACCAAACCGAATGCCAAAGTTTCAATCTAATCGCATTTGTGTCGTCGCATCGAACAAACTGGGCAAATATTTATAAAATAGAGACAGAGAGCGAGAAATGCAACGTTTACTGTTCGCTGCCACAGATAGCTCGTTATTTATCGCTTATCCAATTCTGATCTTCATTTGTTTTTCAATCTTTAGTTTTGTCGACTTTTCTTTCGCATTGAGTTTTATGGCTGGCATTTTGCCACCCGATTTCTGGCACTCTAATCTGATTGCTGGTTTGCAATTTGGAATTTTCTGTCTGCGCACCACCATACATTGGCTGTTGGATCGGCACACACTGGATCCAATCTCTCTCTCTCTCTCTCTCTCTCTCTCTCTCTCTCTCTCTCTCTCTCTCTCTCTCTCTCTCTCTCTCTCTCTCTCTCTCTCTCTCTCTCTCTCTCTGTGTAATGGTTGCGCGTTGATAGCAAATCTTGCAAAACGAATTATATGTACGTTTGTACGTGTATATAGTACATAGTATAAAAGTAAATCTAATATTATCGGTAGTGGTTGTTGTCGTTGCTTTTGCTGCTGCCGCCACCAATCCATCGAACAAACAAGCAAACAAAATTCAAGTGGCAGTAGCAAGAACACGCCATCATGTATAGCCTTCAGTAGTCACAGTTTGGCGATAGGTGCAGATAGCAAAAAACTTCTCTCCAGCTCCAGCTCGCACAAATACAATAGCAAATTGGGAAACTGCGTTTTTCGTTATTTATGTGTTAAACATTGAACGAGAAACATCATAATCGCAGCGTATCTCTGTCTATATAAGAGACTATATATGTATAAAATGATATTGAGCTGTGTATGCACAGAGCAGAGCAAAGCCGATTCGAACCAAACCCGAAACCGGTACACAGAGATCTGTGCTATTGTGTAACGCACACACACACACGTCGCACGCGCTCACACATACTAGTCGACTCCACCTCTCTAATTCATGTCAACAACGCAAAAGAGGCAACAACAAAAACACCATACACGGAGAGAATGATTTTGGGGCGGGGCGTGGTTAAGATTTAACATCGAATCATAAGAGTTGTTGTTATCGTTCATCGTTGTTGCGTTTCGATGTTGTTGCTTTTGCTATCGTATGCCGAGGATCAGAGTTCAATCACAGCAACTACGCTTGCCACAATATATCATTTCCTGTTTCACATTTTCTCAAATCCTTAAAGCTTTTGGTTGTGACCCTCCCGTCGTTTTCACAGCTTCGATGGTAGCGTTGCTCATTTCCAATGCTTGTTGTATGTGTTTGTGTTTTTTTTACTCTCTTCATTTAGCTTCTTTTTATTTATTCTATTTTTTTTGCCTTGGTTCTCCATGTGTATCGATGCTTTCTGCAAACTTATCTTTCGTATTCAGAGCGATTAATTGGATTTGTGTTGGCGAATTGGGTTGAGAAATGTCCGGTTTGAACAACTTTTCAATTCGTATAATTAAGGTGATTATATTTTGGGCTGGCATTTTCATCATTTGACTCTATGACCGAGATATTTTTGCTGGAATTGGAAATGGTCGAGTTGGGCGAGAGCTCACAAAACTATTGTAAACCTGTTCACAAAATATGAATTCGATTTTGTTTTTTTTTTTTGTTCTTCTTCTTTGTTGTTGTGTTATCTTTGTGCTGTTCCATCACTTTTGGAATTCAACAAAAACGCTCTGGTTCTATCTCATTCGGTTTTATATGGTGCTCTGTTATTGGGAGCCATCACAAGCTTTTGATACTGTTTTATGATGGGTGTTTATGGAGGCTGCGGCTTATGACAAAAATAAAATCGGAACATTTGAAATCAAGTAGAACGAATCACGATGTGATGGAGACAGAACGAGTGTATGTGTGTGTGTGTGTGTGTGTGAGTGAGTTTGCTCCATCCATGTAGCCACATAGTTCACTGAGCGTATGCGTTTATATGTTTGGTTGTATGTGTGTGTGTGTGTGTGTGCAAAAGGTGCGTTTTTGATGGTAGAACACACGGAATATGAATCAATATTTCCATAACTTTGATACATGCAAATGAAAAAGCCGTGTGGATGGTTGGTTACACGGTTATCTGTATAAATGTGTGCACAATTTGATCAACACAGCCACAAATGTCGTTCGTATGCCGTGTGTTCGGTGTGTCTCCATCGTGAAATTGATTATAAATGTAGTTAAACATTGGTGTTCCGCCATCCACCAGAGCATATCAGCAAACGGCAATGGTGTTATCATTTCAAAGGAACCACACGTAAATATTTTCTACGGGCTCTTTCGATATGGAAAATAATAACCACTAGCAAATATTCCACACAGTAAAACGTTTTTGTTATCTCTTTCGGACTCTCGTGCGCTTGGGCCAGGTACAAATTAAAAAAAAAAAACGTGCTTTCGCGCTCACCCAACTACAGCCTTCTAGCTGCTGTTGTGCTTCTGTTTTGGTAGCTGCTCTCTTTCGCTTATATTTTTCATCTTTCTCTTTCAATGTGTGTGTGTGTGTGTGTGTATGTGTGTATTGCTGACGATATTGTTGTTGTCGTTGGTTTTTGTGTTCAGCGCTCAATGAAACAGCGCCCGTTGTTCGATGCCCATGCTTTTTCGCTTTAATACTGGCTGTTGGTTGGCTCTGTACATCGTTCGCTACAATTGCCATTGTCGTTATCCCGGTGTTGTGTGTGCTATGTGAGCTGAAACGCTTTTCATGGTGGTATGGTGGTGGTTCGCCGAATCATACGCCAACTGCTGTGATGCTGTTGATGCCACTGCTGCTGTTGCTGATGCTGCTGTTGTTGTATCACTCTCGCTCACACTCTCTGTCTCTGTCGCGTGTGTATCTTGGCCCGGTGTGTGTACGAGATACCCGTGCACAAAAATATCGAAGTAGTCACGAAACAGTCAAACGCAAAGGCAGTCAATCACCCAATCCACACATGTAATTTCTAGCATGATGCGAGTGTCATTCGGCTGTTGATCGAAAGTCGTTTAAGTGTTCAACAGCATACACACAATTCATGAAAAAAGGAAACAAATATCAGTTCAGTTTGTTGTGAGCTCTTGTTGATAACGAACGGTCATTTTTAACCGAACGTAACTGAATCTGTCTTTAAAACAATTTTTTTTCCTCTCTGTGTTTTGATGTGCACCAATGACGATCAATTTTTATCAATTCGATCTTTATATGGTGATTTTATTTAAATATTTTATCAATTTTTGTGGATATTTTTCCGCTCAACATTTTTTAATTCATTGGAAAAATTAGAAAATTTCCACGGGGTGACGACAACAATTCATGTGACTGTTTTTTTGTATAAATGGTGAAACAAATGTGAAACAATAAACAATATCCACCGTTTATTTTCTAATTTGTGATTAACAAGTGTGTATTTGAACAAGTGGTACAAACTCCGGATCAATATTTTCGCCATTAAAATCCATCATTTTGGGCTTATACTGATTTATTTTTTCCTCAACATCTTCAAAGAAATGAACACTGATCAAAATCAGTTAAGAATGTTTTGTTGGATTTTGTGAATTGACGATGAATTAATGAATGGAAGAAAAAAAAACACATTGACATTCTTTTCTTGTGCAATTTTGAGTGGGAATTATCAAAAACGGAAAGAATTCAACTAACAGTGACAATTTGCTAAACAATTTCAAAAACTAAAAAAAAAAACAACGGAAAAACCAAACCAAAATATACGAACAGAAAAACCCTCAAAACCCCCCCAAAATGGAAACGAAATTATCGGAAACCGCAGGTAAATAAATATTGGTTGTTATTGAGCAAATTATTTTGATATATAAATTTCGACAATTGCGTCTCATGTGCTGCAATAATAAACAAAAGCGGCTCGTGCAGAGAAGATTGTGTGTTTTTTTTCTTCTTCTTATGTTTCGTTTTTTAATTTATATCCCACATATATATATATATATATATATATTTCTCCAACTTGCAGACAGACGCGACTTATTTGCTTTACAATCTCTCATTCAAATTAATCAAGGTGATTAATTTTTGTTTTTGTTCATTGTGTTTTTTTTACTTTTCTTTTTGTTCCTTCAGCATTTCATTTTTATCGCAAATCAAATTCATTCGCATCACATTTATATTAATTTCGTTTTTTTTTTCATCATTGATCAAATCATCATACATGTTCAGATATCATTTTAAAATGACACACACACACTCGGGCAGTATTTGTTTGAGCATCGATTTGTTCGATGAAATGAAACCCTGAGCAATTGTTTGATGTGATTGTGATTTGACGAAAGAACCTTGGTGTAGAGGTGTTTAGATTAGATAGATATTGAAGGATACGATCGATTCAACGCTCTTATCATTTGCAAACACATTTCACACACCTTCTGATCTGATTCAACAGACTATCGAGAGATATTTGTACTTGAGATGAATCTTCAAAATTCCACAAAAATCTGCCATTTTGAGCCTTCAATGCGATCATTGAGTTGGGTGGCATTAGACCTTAAAAACTACCATTCATCATTTCAAAACACTTGTGTGTCGGTTGCTTTTGAATATCCGGTCATAGACCCGCTGATTAGATCACTTTTGGAAATTCACACTTTGTGGCAAAACAAATGAAATTACACTTCACAAAGGAATTTGAATAGCAGACGTTAGTCATTTGAATGTTGATTCATTCATGTGAAAACTTTCTCATTTTTCAACGGTTAATTTTTGTGTTGTTATTGTTTTTAAATTGGAGTGAAAATGATTAATAAATGAAAGAGGGAAGAGCGAAGACAGACAAACGCATCCAGAAAACAACTGTCAACACATTAAATACTGATGACTTGTGCCGTCTGGAACTTTAATTGTGACAACGTTTTTTTTCTTCTCTTACAACCTTTTTGTTGGATCTACTTTTCTTAAAAACACGTTTTGTGTTTGTTTTGACACATTTTTGAATGTCTAGAAACCGTTGAGTTGAACCGATGAACTAGCGCCACAGATTTTAAGTACAATCGAGCCATGGATCACGTCAGTTCGGCTAATTGATGGTAGTCGATTGGAATGATCATTGGTGGTCATTGGCAATAACATTAGACGAAATGTGAAAAAGCGTGTCGAAGTCGAAGTCTAACGATGATATAGTCAAATTTCCACCACTGAATTTGGCATTGTGGTTCGATGACACACATACAAACAATTGCAATCCAACTGAGACTAATGTTCAGGTATCTGTTTGGACCGCGCTTATTTTCTCACCTGAAAGATTGATTTAAAATCTCTCTACCAAAAATTACACCCCCGAAAATGAGAAATGAAAAAAACAATCCAGTAGGTATTCGATTGTTTCGAAAAGGCAAAATAAAAACCACACACATTTTGGACAGAAAAAATTAGTCTATTTTTAGAGCGATTACCACACCCGTGGTGTGGTTTCAATCATTGACGTGTTGGTCGACAAAATAAACAATCTGCAAATGAAACGCGACGAATCGAACTCAGGAAGCAACGATCTAAACAACAACAGCAAAAACTCACTTCAGCTACCTGAATTGAACTTGTTGAATTATCATTTGGGTAATTTAAACCCCCTCAAAAAAAATGATACCTTTTTGTCCAGAGCCTTTTTTCTTTATCAATGCACTTTTTTTCTATTCTGCACGCTTAACGCTCGATTTAAAGGTGCTCAAGTGTTGTTTGTCCATGAAATGAAATCCAAAATACAAATATTGACACACGCATACACAAAACGAAATAATAACGCATCAGTAAATAGAGTTGATGTGACAAATGCATACACACAGTGCAACTATATCCAATGTGACAAATAAAATGCAATGCGATTGGATACGAGTTTCCTTTGTTTCTAATGTTTTTCACGTCGATTTTGTTTATACAAACAAAAACAGACCACATTTTGAAAAACACACATACACGTGATGCATTTTTCCATCTTCTTTTGATACATTCTCCCAAAAAAAAGTTGCTTCACTTTGACATAATTCAAAATGCTTTCAATTCCTTTGATCGAAATGAGAAAAACCGAACAAAAAAAAAATCGAAATATGAAAACGTTTGGGAATGCTCGATTGAGTGGATCAATCGAAACCACATTGCATCATTGTGTTGTGTGCGGTGCCGCACGTAGTTTGATGATGATACAATTGAATCAATATTTTTCCATCAAAATTAATGGATGATAACAAATAAAATGACGATCCGAACGAATTAAAGTCGAGTAATAAGGAATGAGAAATAACAAACAAACCTGAAATCGTGGCACAAGCATTCAAATGTCTACTTTGCTCTTTTTTGCTGCACATTCCGAAAAAAACAGCAACAACAAAACCGAATTAAAATGTACACTGTTCATTTATTCTTCGTTTTTATTTTGTGGTGTGCGCGATCATTTTAAGCGCGCAATTATTAATGTGATATGACACATTCGCACCAAATATGAGACATTCAGTCTAAAAATGATCACCAGAAATTTACGATTTAGGATTCTGTTTTTAACCATTTCATATTGTCAATTTCGTATATATTTTTGTTCTTTTCAACAAAAAAAAAGAAAAAAAAACGAACGTCATTTTTTGTCACATTCTAAAAACTATATGGTAAAAAGAGATAGATGAAAACTAGATCATGAAGACGCATTCAAAAACAGATGAATATGATTAAATGCTGATAAACAGATTTTACGTAAGAACGTAGTAAATAATTGTTGAACGCGTGTGAAACAAGTGCGTCGATTTACGAATGCAAATTGCATTCATCGATTTCAATGGATACAAAAAAACAAGGCGACTTCCAGGCCACGTCTGTTTGTTTCGATCATTGGCATCAGGATCACTTTCAATTGATTATCAATTCTTTCGATAAACTCGAACTTGTTTGTTAAAAATAAAAAGCCTAAAACTGTCGCATCAATACGATAATAAATCGTCGGTATATTGAATTGTTGGTGTGGCCACAAAACTCATCACAACAACCTTTCTTCCCGCTTTTTTTTCTTGTCGCACTCACGCAATTACTGCAATTACTTTTTTTTTCTCAATCTTTTTATTTTTATCATTGATCACACGCACATTACGTGGTTGTTTCATTGCATTTCACGTAAAATTGCAATCGAATAATTAATCACACACACACACACACCTTTCAGATACGGGATTCCTTGAACATTTATTTGCCTTTATTCCATTCTGGGTTCATGCGAACGAACGACGAACAACGGTTTATTTCGTGGCCGGAGAAAGAGAGTTCAATAAATTCTCTCTCTCGTAATTTCCCATTTTTATATTATGTGTGTTTTGTTGCATATGTTTATATTTACATGGTATAATTGTCCTCGTGTTTTATTCAAAAAAAAAAAAAAAATGCAAAGTGCATTGATAGCAAACAGAAAAATGAACGAACGCAAAGTGCATTTGTTGATTGCATGCAAATTGTGTGAAAATCCACAATTTAAACTGAACGCACATGCATTCCTGTTTACAGGAATGCTGTTTTATGTGCCTTGACGCTGACAAACTGAAGCACAAAGTAAACTGTGTGCTGTTCATTGGCTTGTGCATTTTTCTTGTTAACCAGAAATCAATTCGGTGACAAATCAATGCGCAAAACTCCCCAAATGAACTATCCAAATTGACACAATTATTGTGATTTCATTTGATTTTTATTGCACTTAAATTTCACCTTCAGGCCAATTTATCCATTGTTCATCGCTAACACACACACACCAAATGCGACGATTGAGTTTTTCCTGTTAACTAAAATGACATTAAATTCGTTCCGGTGTAATAAATAAACAGAAAAACATATGATTCAATTCAACTTATGTCGACTTTTTGGCCCATGTCTTGATGCATCGATCTCTTGCACAGCCACCCATCAAAGTGCATCGAAACACACTAGGGTTGATCAAAATCATATTCAATATTTGCTGAACGCTTCCGTGTTACACCGACATATTCGGATAATTGATTCCAAGATACAACACAAATAACAACAACATTTCCGATATGTTTTCGCCCTAATATGATTCGTCATCCAAAATCAAAATTGAGCTATAATAGAATCATGTTTTACATGCTTAATTTTATTTTCTTCTTTTTTTTTCATTTTGTGTACGAGTGTGTGTGTGCTGTGTGTTGTGTTTCCTTTTCTGTTGTTGTTGTTGTTGTTGCTGCTTCTCTGTCATTCTGTCACCCGGTTTGGCATCATCTGGAACCAGTTGTTATTCAACCGTTCGTACCCCTCGTCTAAATACAACGAACACCAAAAATCACACTTACGCACCACGGTTTCAAATGCCAAATAATAAATGTAAATATTTTTATATGCGAAGCGTGTGTAACCCGCCAAAATACCTTTGGCTGGTACTTTCCGAAATTGAGCGACGAACGATACAAATGGTCTAATACAATAAATATCTCGTACACATAGAGAGGCCAAATTAGGGGTGATTTGTGATTTGTAAACAATATGATGCTTATCCGAGCGTTACACAAAAAATAGTGTGTGCGAATGGTGCGGTCGCATTGTCTCTTTTGACATTGTTCATCAATTTGCTCGAGCAAATAAGAATATATATATATATATTCGGCTGCTTGACGTACGCTTCGACTTTCGGCAGTTGGTGAACGAGCGACGGTTTGTGTGTGTGTTTAGTCTCTCTAACTCGGTCTCTTTCTTTCTGTCTTTATTTTGCTACAATCCCCAAAAACAACAATTACCCCGTCATTCGTTCCCTTTGCTCGTTGCATTCACGATTTGGCAAATAAAAACTTAAATTGGTTGTTTAAGTGAGCGCGAGTGCTGTAAATATTATCTCTATAATCGTCCACTTTATTATGGACTCGGCAAATAATTCAATTCACTCTTCGCCTTTTGTTATTCGATCGTATCGTTGCAAGCGCCTACTCAAATTACACACAATTCATTAAAAAAATTTGTTGAAGCGTTTAACCGATAATTTTCTATGCACAAACTGGAAACACATTTTACATGCTTAGTACATCTTTAGTCAGGATTCCTGTGCCACTTGTACGGCTGTTGTGATTTTTTTTTCTTTTCATGTATGATCGATTTTGGACCATCAATTGCTTGGTTTTCAAATCAAACCATGAATCATTCGAACTCATTCAACATTTATCATTTCAGATTCCATAAATTGTGAATCGAAATTTATGTGCTTTTTGTTGTTGTTGAAAATTCCATTTAGATCACCGCTCTTCATCGCCAGTTGGATGCTATTCACCAACAGCAAATCGGTTGCTACCATGGCCACCGTCAGCACCACAAAATATGTCAACCAACAGTAATGCCGACGCCAATTCCGGCCTCAACAATGGCAATCCAAATTCCATGTCGATGGTGAATGGCAATCGTAAGTTTCAACATCTTGGTCTGATATGTGTGGTTTGCGGTGACACCAGCTCAGGTAAACACTATGGCATTTTGGCATGCAACGGTTGCTCAGGATTCTTCAAACGAAGCGTACGACGAAAATTGATCTATCGGTAAGTTTGGTTGAAATTTTATTCGTTTAGCTATAAAGTGGCATCGCATTTTATGATTTCAATACAGTTTGTTTGAAATTTATTATACAAATTCAAAAAAATGGGTTGATTTTTAAACGATTCCATTTGAAAATTCAATAAACATTTGCATATCATAAAATTTCATATTTGAAAGTGCAACGTTTTAAGATAAACACATAAAATTGCTCGCCCGAAAAAAAAATCGACATTTGGTCAGGGTTTTCCGTGCTTTTAAATAGTTGCTCAATTTTACCATTTTGCTCTGACAAATTCATATTTCATGTATTCAATTAATAAATGACACCATTTACATAAATACAATTTGCTTATTGCATGGAACCCTCACAATACGCTGATGTAACTGAGTCGCTGAGGTTTCCGATTAAAATTCAACATTTTTATGATCAAACAATTATTTAAAGCCATTTAATCCCTGCATCAAGGAAAAAAGTAAAACCAGCAAATTTATGGAACGCATTTTATAACACAAGTCAGATGTTACTGTAAAGAGGCTATGGCTCTATGACTTGATGGCTTTGCCTTTGACTCTGGTTCTGATTTTGACTCTGGATCTAGCTGATATTCCCTCTTTCTCATCCCTTCTCCCCCTTTCGCTCTTTCGCCTCTCGCTCTCTTTCTCTTACACCGATCATTATTACAGTTTGAGTTTCAACCATCAAATACCCATTTTTTTCCACGCTGAAACGCATTTGAATTCTACACCATATACCAATTGAATGGGTCAAAAGCAGAAAAATACCGAAAACCAACCGAAACGAAAAAGAAAGAAAAATAAAAAAAAAAAACATTGTCAAGCAAATCTGTTCGATGTAGCCAGAGAGAGTTGATTGTTAAATGTCGTTTTTGGAAAGTGAAACTAAGCCTTCCCTTTTCGATTCCATTCCCACATGCGATAAAAAGCCATGGCTTTTTATACTGTTGGTGTTGGTGTATCAGTGTATTATAATTCAGGGATGCGTAAGTCATTTATTGTTGAGTGGCATCAGATGGCATTAAATCGTACTTAGTCTTGAATGTACTTTACCGCTGTTCCAAAATGGAATAAAAACTCGAATTGAGAGTGAGAGAGAGACTTACAAACGCCTTCTTTTTTTTATTTATCAAACCACCAATTCAAAGTTGTGTTTTTTTCGTGTGTGTGTGTGTGTGTGTGTATGCATAAACATTAGCCAAAAACGAATAAAATACGTGAATTCGAAAAATACACACACTTTTATTGAAAGTCAGAGAATGATAGAGCAGGTTTTTATGTGTGTGTGCCAAAATTGAAACTAGTGGGGTAATTGAAAGGCAGCCAGAGAAATCTCGGTACCGTCTGTTAAAACTTGTTACAATATATAAAATGGAAGTTTATTCTCGTGATGCTTATTGCGCCACAGTTCAAACATTTAAATGGGATTACAGAGATGCACACAGACACATTCACCGCGGGTTGAAAAGGATGGGTGAGAAGAGAGAGAGAGAGAGAGAGAGAGAGCGCGAAAAATCTCTACGATGCCAGACTAAATGGATTTTAAAATGATTGTTCAGAGCTCAGAGGGCACATCGATGAGCCAACACACATTTCAAAAATGTTTACAAGATAATGATATTCAATTTATGAATTATATGTTCGATGGCAAGCAGAATAACATCATAAACGCCAGCCAGATGAGAGAATGAGCAAGAGAGAGAGAAAACATTGCTTTGTGTAAATGGGAAATTGTTACGTATTTTCGCAAAGTGGTTACTTAGCCGGTTGCACACGTTTACTTGTTGGCTCATGTGTACCAAAGTCGATGCGATCGTATTAAATGGTAATTTATTATCACGGTTTGGTTAACAGATGGGCTATGCATCGTTGAGAGTCGAATGTCGAATTGTGTTGTAAATTGCATTGGAACTGCTGCTGTGTGTGCGCTCGTTCATTGATACCTCTACCAATTCATATATAGAATCTAGTCATCATCGTACATTTCATGAGTGTCAAAATAGTTTGTTTCGTTTTCGCGCTAACTTTTCAATGAAATTGCAATTTTAGTTTTAGTTTTGCAGACACCATATGAAATCAATCATCACGTTTGTTTTTTTTTCAATCAATTTTTTTTTTTACCAATTATTCATCAATTCATTTAAATTGAATGATTTTTTCGAGACACTGTCGCATTTGACCCCAATTGAATGAATACAAAAGTATTTGATTTAATAACAAAAAAAAAAATATATTGCAACACTTTTGATTTTTTTTGTTCAATTCAGTAACAATAGATTGATGTGAATCCCCTTCACTTGAAAAGAAAAAAAAACCATTTGGCCCAAAAAATCACAACACAATTCAAATGCAAAGCGCAAAAAAGCAGGTTCTCATTTGCTTTGTAACGGTGATGTTGTCAGTCATCAATTGATTAAATTACAATTAATTTGTCATTCATCAACAGCATAGAAGATAAGTCGCCAAGGCTGTGTGCCACACAATAGAGCATTTTGCCACGACTTTGCTGTGTGCTAAAAACCTACAAAAGGAGTTTTTTTTTCATTTGCGACCTCTGTTTCGAATGTCTCCTTTTCATTTTCTCTTTTATTCTCTCTATCTCTCTGTATCTGTGTCTCTTTCAATAACTCGCTCTTTGTGTATGTGTGATTCAGATGAAAATGAGAAATTCCCCCGTCAAAATGTGCCATTTGCTATCTGTTTGCGCGGCACATTGAAGTGCGGTAGTGACGTGCATGCAACCGTAAAGGAATTAGTTTGTCCAACATCAATGTGTGCGCGCCTCTGGGTGCAAAACCCCCGATGAACAATTTCATGACATATGTGAATTGTGTGTGCGGTATGATTAAGTGTTCTTAAAATAAGTAATGAATGAATTAAAATGATGCCATGTATGGCCGTGAATTTGCCACCACCCAAAATGAAATGCTAAATAACCAAAAATTGAATGATAACGAAAAGACAATGCGGAAATCTCTTGTATCTCTCTATTGAGATTGTATTTGCTTATTCGGCGCATTACGCGCGCTCCTTCTGGGCTTATTCGCCTTTACACCAAACACCGATTAAGCAACAACAACAACAAAAAACGATGAAAAGAGATCGAAACATCATCGAATCGATGGCGAGAGAGCAACGAATACAACCGAAATACATATTCGAGAGTCGAGTATAAATACAATTTGATGTGAAAACACGCACAAAGTTCAACCTCCAAAATAAGAATTTGTGACACATGCGCCTCGCAGTTCAAATGCGAACAACCATTCACAGCTGGTGGAAAGAGTCAGTCATTACATGCAGTAACACCACAATCAAATGAAGGGAATAAAAACGCGCACACAGCTACTGGCTCTAGCAGACTGGTACCAACCAATACACCAATACACCAAACATACACATTACACACACACACGCCACCACCGTCACACCGTCGGACACAATGCCAAAAACTTTTGATAATGGCGAATTGATTTGTATTGAAATCAAAGTTTGAATTAAGTTAATTCGGATCATCCTTTTATACATGCACCACTTTACAAAATGCTTTGGCCATAGCCGAATGGTAAATTGGGTTCGAGTGGATCTTTTTTTTCTTTTGTTCATGCACGATGAGTCTGAAGTGACTTTCGAGTTCGTGAAATGAAAATGATCAAAACAGCATCAGGTTTTAGCAACTAGAAGTCATTAATTTATCTAGCAATCTGAACTTCGTATTCCAAAATAAGAGTATACAATGAAATAATTCAGATAGAAATTGGTGAATTTACACCGGGTGGCAATGGGAATTGAGATAGATGCGACTGTATGCTTGTGCATGTTAAGCCGCACTCTGTTTATTTCATATTATTTTTAACCGTTACAAGTACATGCTTGTCTTTCGATCATGTTAAATCCAAACAAATGGTCAATAATTTTTCACACACATTTCAAATTCATTGGTGTGGTGTGGCTCAATCTCATTTTTCATTTTGCCATTTCGCCATAACAACAAAGCCGGAAGAAAAAAACCAAAACCAACAATATAAAAACGAAAAAAATAGAAAAATATGAGGAAATAAGTGTGCATTTGTGTGGGATGTGACGGCATCAAATCAAGAAAATGATGAGCAGAGATTTTGATCCGGAAACATTATTTTAAATCAATTTTTCTTGTTTACATCGCACCTTACTGGATGCTGATGCCGATGTATTGTGTTGGGTCACCCCCGCCGCCGGTCACCATTATAGACACGACTACGGCGCTTCCGTCGATGATGGATACAGTCAAAAGCACACAAGTGATAAAACATAATCAAGTGGAAATGAGCAGTGACCTGCATGCAAATGATAGCATTTTCTTCGGGACAAATCGACCAGATTTTTCGCTTGTCGCACATCTTTGGCTCCCCCACTTGAAATCCCTTTTATTTTAAGCATTGTGTGTTGGTGGTTTGCCTATATTGTTTTGACTATACAAAATGGAAATGCGAGAAACATTGAATAATTTTCAGTCGTGCGTATTCCGAAATTTGGTATGCGGATGGGGGACGGGGGACGGGGGTCGGCTATGTATTGGATGCCATTTTTCAGTGATAAATTCGATTTTAAAGATGCCACAGCCACAGCCCAATGTTAATGCAATGCCATATCTCTAAAGCATTACAAATGTGATGTGAGCTTTTTCGGTGTGCGGTCGATGCCACACTGTATGGCAAGCGAAGAGAACCAAGAATGAGAGTGTGAGAGCCGAGTAAGATGGGCAAACTGAAAATAATAAATCGTATTATGATCATGCGAATTTATGACTAGAGATTTTGATGTGGAAAACACTTTGCCTTAAACAAAATGAAGTCAATTTCTGGTGGCGTATGTGAAAACCATATTTCCATCAAATTTGACGTCGACATTGAGCACTAGTTCATGCCCCTTATCAAACACACAATTGTAATATGCCAGCCGATCTTATATGTGCATTGTTGAGTAGCGTTATGACAAACACCAGAGAGAGAGAGAGAGAGAGAGAGAGAAAATGAGTTGAAAAAATATTTTGCTATTTTTCTTGGTATGCGATGTGGTTGCGCGTCTGCCAGTAATCGAGTCATGGCGGCTATTAACTGAACTATTCCATTCCCAGAAGCGTCATCATCTCGGAAATATCTGTGTTTGTTTTTCCGTTGTATGATGGCAGCATAACCATAAATCGAATCCGAGACTATCATCCTTGGCAATTTCATTTGGCTGGGTACCATGACGTGCTGTGGTTTTGATTGTGCTGTGTCGCTTTTGTGATTCGACTCTTTCAATCCGCAATCTCTGCGGTCTGCTTTCGGTTTAACGTTTTGTGTGTGTGTTTGTGTGTGGGTTTGGGTGTGTGTCGCTTTTGGTGTGGACACATTTGGCCAAATAGATCTCAGTTAAGCCGTTATTTGTCTCTTGGGATTCGAGTAAACGGCAATACGTTGCTATTGGCCCCATCCATAATGGCCGGAGTCTTAGCATCCGTTTGCTGGCATTGATAGATATTATCTAATTTTATTATATACACACACATTGAGGCCGATTTTTCGTGGCTATGGCTTTACTCATAACATATTTTCTTTTAATTTTTTGCTGTGCGCCTTTTGGCTCGGCTGCTCGTGCCAATTCATTTTCAAAGCATCATTTTCGGTGGTTCTGATGTCGAAACTCCAAAATGAATTATGTTTTTAAAAAGCCATTTTCATACGGTTTGTCAGTTTGTTTTCTTAAGCTGTTACCTACCTCATTGAATGAAATGACCGAATATCATGACATTTCGGCATTTCAAGATTTTTGGCTTAATTTGCACAAAGAAAACGAAAAAAGAAGAAACACATTTGGACAAATCACTCATCAGAATGTTGTCGAACCATACAATTTTTGCTGTGGACACTCACAGCCTGTTCTCAGCACAAAGTGGTGATTTTCCCTTTCGCAAATATCAAATCGTCTCTTTTACGGATTCAAGGCAATTGTATTTTTGGGCCAGATTGGTCCGGTAATCGGATTTAATTTATTGACAAACAGATAATCCCATCGATGGGCATTTTCAATTGATGGCTTTTCTAGTTTTCTTTTCGATTTGTGCCATTTCCATTGAATTCCGGGGGAATGAAAGGAAGACAACAACAACAAAAAAACGTGGAAAGAACCACGAGTACGAACAAAATCGAATCCAAAATGAGAAATAAAAGTCTTGATGAAATGTCCGTTGATCTTCTACTTATCAAAGCGCAAATTTCGATCTCGTCCATCGTCCATCGTCTATCGTTGATTGCGATTTCTTGCTCTGGTATACAAATGGGTCTGGCAATGACAAATGCAACCACCAAGCAAAATTAATTCAATTTCGGATTTCTATCTATACGAGGGACTGAAGTAAGAATAACGAAAATGAGAAGGTTGAAGAATATTAGAATCGAATAGATTTGTCGACACGCTATTGCAAACAAATCAATTTTTATTGATACAACAGATGAACGATACGACTAAAGATATTTTTATTATTTATTGGATTTTGAGCTTGATGCCATATTATATGATGCTGTTCTCTCTCTGTGTGTGCGTGTCTTTGTCTTTGTGGCTGGATAGTGGTGGGGAATTAAAACGTGAACAGATAGAAAAATGCGAATCACATTTTCGATCATTTATTAAAAGTTTGGGCCCAATGTTGTTGTTGCTGCTTTTTTTATTTCAACTTTGAATTAATCTAACATATCGATGTGAATGCGAACCGATTGCTTATGTATATAAATTGATGGCGGCTGATAAAGAGATCTCGTGCGTCACATTTCAATCTTCGTCCAAAACAACAACAAACATTTTGATTGATTCATGTTATCCTTTATCCCGAAAAATTGAAATCAAATTGTGCATTTTCCACCGGCAAAAGTTTACCTGACACCACAAAGACGACACGCACACACACACAAATGTGTGCCCAAGAAAACCAACAACATTCTTCACACACACACACACACACACACACACAAACATCGGGTGTGCTTTTTTGGTGTTCAAAAAGCCAAAGTTTTTTACTTCAGTTTTTCCAATCAAAATGTAAATTTGTGATGGTGGCGCTTTTCGAATTTGATTGAAGACTTTGCTTCAAA
Source organism: Aphidoletes aphidimyza (assembly GCA_030463065.1). NCBI lineage: Eukaryota > Metazoa > Arthropoda > Insecta > Diptera > Cecidomyiidae > Aphidoletes > Aphidoletes aphidimyza. Next base: position 30,799,243 of record CM059997.1, read on the forward strand.
TCATTTATGCACGCCACTTTTTTGTTGCTGTTGTTGTTTGTTTGGTGGTGCGCCTTTAGACTTTATTTTGTCATCAATTTTCGGTGGGTTTGTGCTTTTTATCTTGTTTTAATCAGACATTGTTCAATTTATCAAACAGGTGTCAAGCTGGAACTGGCCGCTGTATAGTAGACAAAGCACATCGAAATCAATGTCAAGCGTGCCGACTCAAGAAATGCCTGCAAATGGGAATGAATAAAGACGGTAAGTGTTGAATCTTTTGCAATCTATAGATTTATTTGGCACTAGTAGTGGCACTACATTTCACACCAATCGACCTCTAAGATTTAGATCTAAACCAAAGCACTTGAACTAGAAGAAAATTGGGCGATTATTAATATTCATTGAATTTTTCGCATCAAATAATCAAGTCAACATCTATTGCAACATGAAAACAAGTGTACAAAAAGACGCAGGAAATAGGGTCGTTAAATAGAAATGATGCCATGCAAACAGAGTTTGAAAAAGTGGCTCTCATTTTGATCAGACATTTCAAGCGAAACATTGTGAGTTCGATGAAATGTGAACACTCATTCATGCAAATAACCAACAAAAAAAATGCAAACAATAAAATTGAAATGTAGTTTTCTCATTTCGAACAATAAAAGCAAACTGAACAACGAAATTGAGCTGTTTTTCTTGCCTTGCTTCGAATTAAACGAAGCCACATGATTAATTAACTTGTATTAAGTTGTCACCAAACACACTTGAGATAATTTTGATGAGTTGAGCGCCATTTTTTTCCCCAAAAACAAATTTACTTAACGTTTTTCATCGCATTAGTTTGTTTTGTTGTTATTTCTACTCTCTCATTTGCTTTCTCTCTGTCTCTTCATCGTTTTCAAGTTTTGTAAATTTCTTGACATATCGATGTATGGCTTTAAAATTACCCATCTACATTCGACGCGTTTATTTCAATATTTACGCAATCCAATTTTTCATGCACGCCACCAAATGTTTTACACCTCATTGAATGCCGTTGCTGAATTAAACGTTAACATCGAATTACGGTGTGGGTGTGTGTGTGTATTTGGGTTTTGGTTAAACGACCAACTATATTTTGATATAATGATTTCAAGCATCTCCTTTCTTTCAAGTTGTTCAATTTAATGATGTGCCAAATAAGAAATTCAATGGAATTAGACGTATTTTTGTTGATTTAGAACGATCGTTATTCGAATAACACCACTATTTGGTGAACGAAATCGAAAACGCTCAAAATAGGAACAACATGATGGTTATTGAGAGCAAAAATAAACGAATGCGCACTCAACACACACACACACATGATAAAGGAATGAAAAGGCATTTGCTCAGAATGAAATCGATTTTAAATTCCGTGAAAAAGTATCAGCAAACCAAGTGCAAAAGAACGAATCGAAAAAAAACATGAAATTATTGATGTTTTTGAGATATTTTCTAACATTTCACGTCGTTAGACATTGCAGGGGTGAGCTGTGCTCCTGTTAGCGCTACGAAAAATAACATGCTTCACTGAATTTTAAATAAAATTAATATTTTCTGGTAATTATTATGAAATGAAGCCACGTATTAAATCTTTTCGATGTGATGAAATGTGCCAGTTTTCAAGTTAATATTCTGTTAAGACGTTGATTCATTCAGACGTAAATTTGAACATTCGCGATATTTATTCGATCGATATATTTTTCTTTCCTACTTGAAGGGGTTCCGCAGATGATTAAGTCAAAATATTGTTTGTTTGTTTTAATTCATTTCCGTTCACAATGAACAGGATGCGGTTTTCATTGAAATGTATTTAAAAAATTGATGCGATAACGGAAAATTGGGACTGAAACAGAATGGAGTAGCGAAACACAAATACAAAATCATTCGATTAAAGTTCACACGACAAAAAGACAAGCATTAAAGAAAGCCAAGAAAAATGTCAATATTGATCTGGAACAAATGCATACAATAACCAAGATCGAACAAATTGCATCAGAATTTAGAGTGAAAATAAACAGTCGCTGTCATCAGCCAGCCACAATCGAAAAGAAACAACACAGTGCACGTTCGTCTTGTGTCTTGTTTGTCTGTACTTTTGAAATGATGAGATAATATCAAAAGTAGATTGAAAGCGGTAAAAAATGAACGTAAAAACCGCACACAAGATGACGCAAATGAAACGAAAAAAAATGGCATGGAAAAATTTATTGGTGACTATGAAATCGGCACCATGATCGACAACATCAAAACACCGTCGGCATAAAGCACCAAAGTTCTGGATTGAATTGTGCGCATCTACAAATTCACACGCAATGCTATTGTCAAACATTAGTTTGTCATTTTTTGTGTCAATTATGGCAAACAATGTGGCTGCTTGGGGGGTGGGGTGACACTGTTCGCTCATTATGCGGTTTTTTTATGATAACAGCGCAAGGTTTCGTTGTTATTCGTTTGAATATTGTTAATTTTGGTGTGAAAACCGAGTAAGAGACATAATGAGAAAGAGAAAGAGTGCACACACATTAAAATCGAACACACGTCTTAATCATGTTGGAACGATATGAATTTATAACTAAGAACACATAGACATAGTGAGTAGTAAAATCAACCATAGAGTGCTTGTGTTTGGCCTCTCATTCATTCCATTGCGCATTCGATGCATGATAGTTGCCGAATGTGGTATACTGTTGTTACTGTACTGCCGAGAGACGTGTGAATATTGAAATCGAGCACAACAGGCGTTCTTGTGCATTCGTTTGCTTGCTAACTCGGCTCACAGTTAAACCGTCAAATTCGGCCTCTTTTCCCAGATTTTCAACGAATGTAAGAGAACCGAACTGAATTGACAAACAAACACCTCATCCTATGTATTGTTGCACTACAGAGAGATACAAGGCAGTATACAGCGTGGAAATAAAAATAAAAGGGGTTTCAATTGATCTAATGCTATTTTGAACGTGAAAAATTCGCTGCACTCACGCACACACACACACATGACTCGGAGTGTCAAAGCGTATTTTTGTTGTTGTTGTTGTTCGAAATCCATAAATGATGTAAAATGGAACGCAAATGAGACACAATCAAAGACAAAACGAATATATGCACACAAAAACCATGATGCAAATGATGAAAATTGGGAAGAAGAAACACCATCCACAGACAGACGAATGTTCTGTTGTAAAATATGATCAACAATAACAACCAAGTGAAAATGGCACGTGCCTTTGTAATGTTAATTATGTAATCTTTTTGCTAACAACTTATGTTATGCACAAAACCATGAATAATGATGATTCATTTCCATGAGCTATGTGCAACAATGAACTGGAATGAGATCGATTGTGCGTTGTTCTTCTTTATCTTGGTGAAATCATGAACTTGAATGAAATAACATGATACGACTGCAAAAGACACGCAGCACAATAAAGTCCAGAAATTGTTATCGAAACCGAGTTAATGTGAAGAGTTTAAGTTAATTACTTCATTCGGATTGTCATTTCATTTCGTTCGTATATTATACGTTTTCTTAAAGATTTTAACAAATCAAATGCAATTAAACGATTATGGCATTCATTTTGAAAAGTTTCAATGCCATTTACGAAGATTTCCATCAACATAATTGAATTTAAAAAAAAAAAAACAGAATTTAATTTCAATCAATTCACACACACACACAACAAATACAATCTACAAACGGATTTTCTAAATAAAAAAAAAACGGAATCCCCTCTAGAGATGTCGAAATGAATTCGAATATCAATGAACTGTCGAAGAGAGTTGGCCAAACTATTGATGAATTCCCATCGGACCATGACACAATATAAAATGCATCTACACTCACTAATACACACACACACACAGTCAAGTGGTGTTGATTTCGTGTGCCAGCCATAAAATAACATTTATATTTTGCGAAAATTAAATCGGATTGGCACAACAACAAGAGAGAGACCATTTGCATAAATAGAAATTCTGAAGGAATATCACGATTTGGACATGCTCAATAATACATTGTTGAAAATCGGTTCGGCTGCACGACTGAATTGTATGTGTGTGTGTGACAATTTGTCAAAGTGTAATGTTCAATTGCGATATTGTTGAGCCAGTAGCAAATGCACAACACACAAAAAAATAATCCGTTAACGAATGAATGCATCATCACATCATATATACTTTAAATACTTGCGTTTTTCCCATATTCACACCGAAATAAATCCGTTTTTCCACTATAAGAACATTGAGTGATCATTAACCCAACAACACGAATGACAATGACAACGACGTCGATGATGACAGTCACAACAACAGCAACAACAAAAGGCGAAGGAAAAGTGGCGAGCCGCCCGGTGTTAGTTGGTCGACAGTAAAACGACACCACCACTTCCACCACGGAAAATGCGAAATGATTTAAATGATCAGTTTTGAGTTGAGCTCGAGCGTACGCACTCGAAAATGCAATTGTTAAATTGTGTGAAATTTGCATAAAATCGTCAAATCATTAGTGGGCACGGACTGTGTTGTTGGGTTCACTCCTCTCCATGTTAAACATCTCAATTTTGTTTGTTTTATTTATTTGTTGGCTATACCTTCGTTGGCTACAACAACAACAACAACAACAACAACAACAACAACAATAAAAAGGCTAAAGCTAAAACGTTTAGTGTATTGAATTGCGGTGAGAATGAGTGTGAGTGGCGTGTGCCCCGATTTCCACAGAGTCATTTGCAAACACCATTTCATGACGTACTTAACGTGATGATGTATGCAATGTATGTGTGAACATGATGCGTGTCCCTTACGCCTTAGCAAAAGACTCTGGGTGCTCATTTTTCAATCCATTTGATAAATGTCGACTTCAAAATATGGGCGAACGGTGAGCGCGAGTGCGCGTGTTTTTTTGTATTGCCATCAGCGCCAATGCCAACTCTTACGTTATCATCCCAATTTTTTTTCAAAAATAAACTGTGAGTACATACAGTGCGAAATGATCTGAGTTGAAAAATAAAAAAACATAAACAAAAAGAAAAAAAAACCTGAAAAAATGTTGGAATTGCAAGACGAAAACATGAAATATCAATAGAACACCGGTGCGGGTCAGGTCGACGGTGCAAAATTCGCATACATCAGTACGAAAAAAAAGAATAAAGAAGAAGCAACGAATGAAATGATACTAAATATAGCGGCAACCGTCCAAAAAAAAAAAAAAATAGAGACCATACACGCGCGACAAATACGTAAATGGACGCAATATTTGCGTCGAATTCGTAAAAAAAGGCATCACAAATTTTATATTTTTAATTGCGGCAATTTGCTGTGCGTGGTTTGCTCGTGTGTGTTATTTTTTTTCTTTCTTTTTTTGGTTCACCCGTCGCCAAGTTGTCTGCGTGTATGAATATTAAGCAAGAATTAACCGGTTTTTTTCGAGGAGTTTCTTGTTTGTTGGTTGAATTTCGAGTCATGGTGCTTGTGTTTGCACAGCATCTAAATCACACCCTTTTTTTGTTTGTGGTCTTTTGGTGTGAAACGTGTGTGCGTGTCACTGTGTTCGCGCTTACTTTTTAAAATATTTACTTCTCTGCACCAAAAAAAAAAAAAAACAACAACACACACGGTTAAATATACGGATAACCCTTAAGAGTTAGCTGTCACGTGTGCTCACTCTTCATGTGTGTAACTGTTTTCTTTCTTGTTTTTTTGTTTTTTCAAATTTCAAACGCACCACAAACCATTTCGAGTATGTGCAATAAATAAACTCATCACATCATTGATGTAAAGATTCACTTATCAGCCAACTAACAAGAAAAAAATGCAAATCAACCAAATATTGTTGATTGGTCACACCGTGCGCGCCACAAAGGCACACGTTACGGGAAAAAGTGGTAGAAAACACACAAACACACACACACACATGAGAACTTAATTAAGTGGAATGCGTATTAGTAATGACTGCAATCCCAATGTATGGCACAAACACACACAAGAGTATGATGAACACGCGAGCATAATCCGAATCATTTAAAGTCGAAATGATGCAAACACACATACAATGACAACAACAACAAAAAACTAATCACAAAACAATATTCACGGAGAAAGAAGACAACAACAACAACAACAAAAATATAATATGCACCAAATTTGAATAACAATAATTTTACATATGCATAAATTAAAATCGATGGTGCTCATTGCAATAATCACCCAATCCACTGATGATTCTGGCTCGATTCGCTGTACTAATTGATGGTACGTGTTTGTGCGAAGTAACAACTGCAATGGGCATCAGCATAAAATCACCGAAAAATATAGTGAGCGAACGCGGTCGCGCGTGTGTGTAAATTATCAACATATTGATACGCATGCACAAACACAATTCATTGCATTCGTTTGTTTATGATTGATTTTACAAATATGGGCAATTAAGTACAGAAATAATGAGCACAATGGATGATTCACCAGTTGACCAGTCCTCTATCCTTTCGGTCGGTCTACCAGCCGAACACATACATACATACAAAATAACTAACCGTTTTTGCGCCACTTTCATTTTAACATTATTTTTTTTTTATTTTATGCTAAAATTTTCATTTGGCTTTGATCTTTTAGCTGTGCAAAATGAAAGACAACCCCGAAATACGGCAACCATTCGACCGGAAGCATTTCGCGATATGGACCAAAGCCGAGCTTTGCGTGAGGCAGCTGTTGCCGTCGGTGTTTTTGCGTAAGTGTTAATTAAATGCATTTCGATGATTCTCATTCTCTTGGTCAACCATTTTTTTGTCCGAGTGTTTTTTTTGTTTTTGTTTTTATTTTATCAGTGCACCATCTTTGCCGTTGCTCATATTTTATATAAAATGTTCAAATAAAAAACACACACAAACATATTTTTCCATCAAATTAGGCCACCAATGCTCTTGTCCCCATCACGATATGGACCTGGACTGTTAACGCCACAGAGTAAGTGTTTTCTCATTTTACATTTGAGTGTATCGCTTTTTCTGTTCGCCATTCATTTTTTTTACTGTCACACATTTAACTTGCAAGCCACTTTTTCTGTACCTGTAACGTGCGTCAATGGTTTGGTTAAGAACTCTAAATCATCATTTTCCCCCTTTTCATTGAAACATGAGTCAAATAAACTGACTAAGCTCGATTCCGGTGTATGATCATTTGCATCACAACAGATGTTTACTAAATAACTCACAATTTTTGCTATTTTTTGCGACGAAGCTGGTTGCATTTTAATTTCTGAGAATTGTTGTTTTTTCATAAGAACTTATGTATTACCAATCGTTGTGACGCATTCTTTGATCATATTTTGTCAATTTACACATTCGTTTTCGATAGGCATTGTTTTGGAATTGAAACACCCAATTTCAAGGCGTTTCAAGGTCTTTTTTTCGTTTTGTAGTCTTTTGGGCCATTAGTTTTTCCATTTTTATTCTAATTTTTTTTGCAAGTTTTGACTTCTATTTTGTAATTTGGTTTCTCTTTTGCACATTTCATACGACAAAAAAACAAAAATATGCAAATCTGATTTTACATTTAAAATTCAATCATACTGATCCAAATACTTTAAATCGTGTATTTTATCATTGAGCAGCAATTGCTTCGCTTCCGCCAAGCTTACATCATAGCCACTTGGCGATGCATCATCATCATCATCACAATGCATTAATACCAAATGGTCTGGCCATGTCATCGAATCTAAACAACAATTCCATTCAAACAAATAACAACAATTTAGCTAATAAACTAACCAACAATCATCAATCGACTAACTCCAACAAAAATAACAATAGCAATAGTAATGACACTGAAAGCCATCGCCATCACAGTGATAATAAAACGGGACCGCTTTCATCAAACAATTCATCGAGCAATTCACCAAATCATTTATCAAGTCGTCCAGCAACACCAGGTATTTGTTTTTTTCAAGGATTTCTCTTCATATTCGTTCCTCTACTTCCCATCAAAACCACATTCATTTGTGTTAATTTCAATGACTGCGATGCAATCGTTAAACTTATCTGGGCCAGTAGAATTGCTTTATTTCAACTCAGTATGAGGATATCTGTTTACAGGCTCTAAGTTTAAAGCGAAGCTCTATCTGTTGATCTATTGGCGGTAGAAAAAGAGACGCTTCAAATTTGGGTGCATTCCAATTTGCTGTAGTACATTCATTATGGCACTGCACTGTTGCAAAAAATTTGTACAATTTTTAAAAAAATCTCCGAATAAGCACTGTAAATAACTCCTATCATGTCAAGGATTTCGTTTGATTGAATGAACTACGAAAACATAGATTGAACATTTTAATTTAAGTTCTTTTCAAAACGAATAAATTATCAACGGTTTTTTTTGCATATGTTTGTTGTTCTTGTTTCTGAAAAAAAAATGATTATAGTGACGAGTCACGAGAATTCCGGAAATGCTAGAGGGAGTTTGTCATCCGTTGGTTCTGATAGTCCAAATCCGTGTAATGATAACGATGGTAAGTATTTGTGAGCTGTATGCTATTTCTATATCAATCTTCGGTCGGTTTGGCTTTGTTTACGTTAGCATTTGTCTTTCGGCTCACGATAAAAGCAGAAAAAAAGGTCAAACCATGATTTCAACGTGCATAAAAAATGATGCGCATTTAAAATTCCATATTTTTTTTGTAATGTCACATTTTTTCCCCATTTAAATTTTGTTTTTACCACAGAAAGAAATAGATAAATGTTTATGCTACAAATGAAAGCTAAAAAGACAAACTACTTTAAATGCAAATTTTTTTTTTGTGCCAGCATTTCTGAGCTCAAGGCTTTATTTTCACTGGAACGATTTTTTTTTTGTCGCCGAATCTTGAATTCTGAAGTCTCAGGAAAACCAACTGAAAACCAAAAAAAAAAAAAGTATTCTGGTTGATATTTTTCAATGTGATAGAAACAAATAAGAAACGAAACCAAACGAAAACAAAAAAACATAACAAAAATGAAACGAACAGAAAAAAATGCAATCAAAGAAAAGGCATTAAATAGGATTTTAAGTCAAACATGTATCACTTTATTCCGTCACATTTTTTTTTCTTGTGTTATTTTTCATTTGTGTACACAAGTTTTTCGTTTCTTTTATTCTTTATACTTTATTCAATATTTAAATTTACATAATACACAACGGCGTATGATTACGTTATGGATGCCAAAGTGGTAAAAGGATCTTTTCACCAGAATCGCTAGAAAAAACATTTCCGTTGTTGAAAAAAGAAAAAATAAAATACACCGAATTCAGCCATTGATTTAATGTAATCAGTCTAGCCATTTGCCAGTGGAAAACCCCACTGTGTATCATCTAAAAATGAAAACAATATCGAACAAGAAAAATGTGCATATTTAAGGCTTTGCGAGCGGTGGTGGTTGTGATAAAAAAACACCATCAAGCGCATTTTTAAATGCTTTATATAGAGATTCTTTTGCCAAAAGTATCGATTATGCAATAAAATATGACAAATCGAAATGTTATTCAATTTATTCCGATAAAGTTTCGATTATGTAGTTGGATGGTATCGAAAGAGAATGGTTGTCGCGTTGAAACGCGAAACAAAACTGACACTGAGAGACAAAGAAACAGACACACAAAAAAAATCACATTGACAAATAATTCGTTGAATAAATTCGCAATAAAAATAAAAAAGCCATGCCAAAAAAATCAATTCCGATGCCAAGCAATTTGCTGAATTGCATTGTTATTTATTGGGTGTGTGTGTGAGTGTGTATGGTTACTTTATCCGCCAAACCAAATTGTGATGCTATTTTATTCTATTTATGCGATTGATTAGACGATTCCATCGATGTTACAAATGATGAAGAGCCTGAACAGGAACCAGAAACAGATCACCAAACCACACCAATGTTACCGATGCCCAATTTTATGCCACCCTCATCACTATACAATCACACACAGGAGACGGTGTACGAAACAAGCGCACGTTTACTTTTCATGGCTGTAAAATGGGCCAAGAATTTGCCGAGCTTTGCTGAGCTCGCTTTTCGTGATCAGGTGAGACAATTTTTTTCTTGTGTCGGCCACACATCATTCTTATTTTGTGAACACATTTCGATACCGATTTATTCGCCGGAGATTGGGGAAAATTAATATTTATTACATTCAATCAAATCACCAAGAGAACAAAAACAGATTTTCATTTTTTTGGTTTGTTTTATTGTGTGGTATGCGAGATGATAATGGGCCCATTCTGGAATTTATTGCAGGTCATTTTGTTGGAAGAATCATGGGCTGAACTGTTCCTTTTAAATGCCATTCAATGGTGTATGCCATTAGATCCATCGAATTGCCCACTCTTTTCGGTGGCTGAACATTGCAACAATATTAATGGTAATACAAATAATATTAGCAAACAAGAGCTAGCATTGGATATACGTGTGCTGCACGACACACTGTGCCGTTTCAAATCGATTTTAGTCGATCCAGCCGAATTTGCCTGCTTGAAAGCGATCGTTCTGTTTCGATCAGAAACACGCGGCTTGAAGGATCCAGCACCAATTGAAAATTTACAAGATCAAGCACAGGTAATTTAACGTAATTGGTGTTTTCGTGTTAATTCAGTAAATGTTCTTTAGCAGAAAAATCCATTTATGATGTTAAATTTGTAAATCTCTACATTGCTGTAGCACTAATTTGAATTTTTTTCAATTCATTTTTGTTGTTGTTGTTATCATTTTAGGTGATGCTTTCCGAACATTGTCGCCGTCAATTTCCAACACCAAATGCACGATTCGGTCGGCTTCTGCTAATGTTACCATTATTACGCATCGTTAATTCACATCGTATCGAATCAATATACTTTCAAAGAACCATTGGCAACACACCAATGGAAAAGGTGCTTTGTGATATGTACAAAAATTAAAACTTACCAATTAAAATACCAACGTACAATTTTTCTCAATTGACTATTTTGTGCCAATATATTAAATAATAATATGAAAATCACAATCCAAAGTCAATATGCAATTTATACCAATTTTCAATTAAAAACACACACAAAACATTTGCAAAAGAAAAAACAAAAATCTACATTCGAATCGCAAAAGCCAAACTAGAAATTCATCGCTTTGAGCTTGTGTTGAATTTAATTGTAGTATAAAAAACAGAGCATTGCATTTCTTTCGAAGTGTTTGAATGAATGATTAATTTTTAACATTTGAAATTGTGAATTGTGACCAAAATGTTCCAGTACATGAAAAATGGGTTAAATCAATTGCGATCACATTAAATTTACAGCAGCTCTGGATTAGATAGTTTTATATTCGATTATTAAGAAAATAACGGAAAACATTCAAGATGGATTCAATGACAAAATTAACTTTTAAGAAATTCCATAAACTTAAAAAAATAAAAAATAGAAATTAAACAAAATAGAAAATCTGTTCGGATTGGTCGCACCAAAAATCGCCTTCCAAAACAAAACAGTTTTCCTACCACGTAGACATTAAAACCAATTGTAAATAAGTAAACGATTAAGTGGATCGCATGTGCTATTCATTTCATTAATTAATGTTCTCTCTTTTGTAATTGATACTGAATGTCATTAGCAGTAGTTCCAATGTTTTATTCCATAAATTACACAACATAATTAGACATTAGACACAATAAAATTGACAAATCTTTAGCATGTAAGAGCAGCACGGGAAGTTACCACTATAGTATATATATATATATATATATATATATATTCAACTGCAAGGAAACAAACAAAATGGGTTTGAAATGCTTTTCCTTTAAATGTCCATTTGTTGAATGTTGGAAATTAGTTTGCGATTTGAAAATCCGGTCGGTTTTTATTGAACTTGTGTGATGTGATAGCATATTTCACCCGGAAATTGATCAATGGCGCTGGTAAATTGAAGTTGATTTAGCAAAAAAAAACAACCCCTTTTTCACCATTCAACTTAGATTATCACAGATTATTTTTCAATAAAACCATTTTCTGTTTCTGAATTAATTGACAATTCTTTGATACCCACAGTTGATACCATTTTATGCATACATTTTTAGATTTAAGTTTCCATTCAATTCAGTTGTGAAACAAATATTTAAAAAAAAAACATACTAATTACGAATTGTAATCCATGATTTATTATTATAAAATGACAAATATAATATAATTCAATTTGTGTAATCTAAACGTTTGCCTAAATATAGTAAAATATTCAATGAATTCGAATGATATTTTGATCAATTTTTTTCCCTTCCGAGATGATCGATAGCAATCACTTTATTTCTATTTGAAAATAGTTGTGGTGGTCAATGGTGTGCAACATTCCTTCAGATTGAGGCAAGTATGATTCCTTCAGAGAAATGACATAGACTAACGAACCAGAACCAGGTTTACTTCGCATTGCTCCGCACATTACTATGTCAAATCGTTCAATCAACAACACCGTGATTCTTCAGAAACAAAATCAGATGACATTTGGAAGGCTCTTATTTTATTCTTTCTTATTACATTCTGAAAGATAAACTTCTCTGTTCGCAAAGCTGGAAAAAAACGGAAGTAGCCTATAGTTATAGGCTAGACTACAGGGCAAGTCAAGGGGGAAATGACAACCTTTCTGCCATTAGAAACGTCAAAAGTACCTTCAAGTACCTTCCTAATATCGAAACTACCGCCAATGAATCGTATTTCTCCAGCAATACAGCATATTATCATAGTGCTGGAAAAATACGATTCATTGGCGGTAGTTTCGATATTAGGAAGGTACTTAAAAGTACTTTTGACGTTTCTGATGGTAAAGCGGTTGTCATTTTCCCCTTGGGGCAAGTGCAAGGCACATTTTGTAAGGTTTTTTTTTAACATAGAGAGATGGACAGATACAGATCTATATTTCCATCTCTCTTTGTCCCAAAAAAAATCTTACAAAATGTACCTTGCACTCGTCCCATGGATTCTACAAACAAACGAATAGCATGTTTATTGATAACTTCGCTGAATTTTAATTCAATGAAAGAAAAAAACACACATTGAAAGATTATTATTAAAAAAAAATTGAATTTATTAAAATCGATTAATAGAGCACTTGTATATAACAAACAATACCCGGTGCTTAAGACAAACATTATTCATTTGTCGACATATTTACAAAAATAGATTTGATTGATGACTGTTATGTCACTGGGTTTGATTGGTTTTTTGTCTTTTTTTTCATTTTGTATCATCTAACACAAATTCACGTTACTCAGATTCGCTGTAATTTAATTTCACATGTTCAATAACTTTATTTTTTTTTTTGTATGTTTTGTGTGTGTTGAGTCTCATCTAATTTAACAGATATTGGTGTAATAGCATTTGATCATTTTTGTATTTGCCATTTTTTTCTCGAGTGATCTATGTTTGTGTTTGTCGGTGTATTTTTGATTTGTAGTTCAAAGGTGGTTATTAATCACATTTCATTTTCGTGAATTTTGTTTATAATAAATAGAAGGAAACATTTCCTGGGCCAAAATTAATAATAACCAAAACTACTATCAAAATTAGCGTATCATCATTTTGTTAATAAAAAAAAACTTAAAGGGTGCAGATAATTTGCATTTAATTTTGGAAATTGTTCATAGCTTTTCGAATCTCTGGTGACTCAAAATATTTTGAAGTTTCATTTAAATATCCATCACAGTCTCATAGTTCAAGGTCAGTTCTCGTTCATCGTACACGCTCTTTGCATAATTGATCTGAAAATTGGACGATAAAAAAATGGAATCCATTTTTATATATTTCGAAGAGACAAATGACAAATGCTTTGGTGCATTGAAATCGGGATACTTACATGACGTGATGCTCTTTGCGCCATTTCTTCATTGCTACATCGAACCAGGGGCCGTTTTACGGCATCTTGTAAATTCAAACACAGTTCAATGTAATGCTGTGCACGTTTTGATTTGTGGCCATCCGATGGATTGTTATTTATCAATATTGGATGGCATGACATCAACTCACTAGTTCAAATACAAATACAAAATGTCGTTTAAAGTTTACAGTTTTTTTTTTCTTCTGGAAAATAAAATCTCAAATTTAACAGAAAAACCGAAAATCATAACAAACCTCAAATGGTATGACAAAATAACTGTTGTCGATTCATCATTTCTTGAGAATACCCAAATATTTTCGGATGACACCAAGAGACGTAGTTTTGAGTCTCTTCCATCGTACAGGCATGGTTCGTAAGCCATAAATTGTTCATTAAAATTGCGTTTGTTGATCAAAAAGAGATACTGTTGGCCACGGCTTTGTGATGCTGAATATGGCGGTAGAAGACCGCCCGTGGCACCAGTTACACATCTCGGTAAACGTTTTCGTTCGGGTAGGGCACGATTTGAACTTTTGCTCGTCTCCCGCACGGCATTTGCTGTTTCCGATGCTAAGTCCAGCACACCAATTACTGGTTTTGTTACAGTTCCAACAATACCTTTGCCAAGTCCAGATATGAATCCTTGCAGCCCATCATTCTGGGCACCAATATACGTGTGCTTAACAATGCTCGTTACGCCACCCAACAAACCAAAGCTCAAACCCTTAAAACCGGCCACCAAATGATCACCGGTTGAACTTGATCCGCTTGGCATTTCGAGAATACGTTGACGTGTTTCTGTATCTTGTTCATCGAGTACAACACGCCCGAGTCCATCCGAAATGGTTTCCGTCAGTTTGGCGGTTGAATTTGATATTCCATGTGTGACATTTTTCACCAGCGATTTAACCGAACCTTCGAAAATTAAACCAGAAACACCTTCAGATAAATCACTAGCAAAGCCAAGTGGATTGCCAAGAAAATCAACACTGCCAAGAATGAAGGCGGCTTGCCATTTGAGCTGTTGCTTGTAATGTGCTTTAACGGCTCGCAAATACACTTCCATGGTTTCAAAATGATGTTTGTCGGTGAATTTCTCGAAATCAATAACAGCATCTTCGAATTTAATCAGCGTCAGGCCTAGACTTTTCTTCGTTTCTAACAATTGTGGCAATAGTTTCGAGGCTGTGATCACTGACAAACGAATTTGACTCGGTACAATTTGTAAATCACCAAAATAATAGCGTTTTGCATTGGCCGCAAGTATTTTCGTGGCAACACGATGAGCTTCATAGTCCGATTCATCGGGAAGAGTGTCATTTTGTGATTTACCAAGTCCCAAAAACATTGCCAATCGTAGCATTAAACGTTCTTCCAAATAAATGGTCAGCGGGCGTAAGCTAAGCGTTAAATGTTCAAAGATGATTGCATTGGCATTTGGACTTGGCAATGATTTTACATTTAGATGCATTGCCGGCAATGGATGGTTTTGTGTTTCCGAATTTCGTGTGGTAAATAACATCACCGGACACGGTGTTTCGAATAGATTATTGTCAATTTGAATGTCACCAACGCTAAAATCCAACGATCGAACATTTGGCGTTGAAATTGCTTCGGTGAGAATATTTTCCAATGCAACAAAGGCTAATTCTTCGCATGGTTGTTTCGATACAATTGAAATTCCGATTCCCTTAACCAGTTTCACATTAACATAAAGTTCGGCTAGACTGTTATTATTGGCACCAGCTGATGCTGTATGCGATCGAGACACTTGATTAGTTTCGGATGACAAAATATTTGAAACATGTTTCCAGGCTGGATCGAGGGCAAGTGACACTGGTTCCAATGATTTGATATCTCGAATGCGAATATTTTTGATTGGTCCATCCATACCAATTGCGACTGATAAAAATCCAGAGCCAGCTCGTAGCTTTTCACGTCGTATCGATTGTTCGATGGGAACCAAACCGTCTCGTATCACATGCATATCACTCACAATCATTCCGAGCACAGCTTCGCTGCCAGGTCTCAATCCAAATATTCCGCCACGTACTTGAACGCACATATTCGAATGTTCGCACATCAAACGACCTTCATCCGTGAAATTCCACGTTTGGGTGGAACGTCTTTGCTTATTTGCTGGTCTCACTACGAGTGGCACGTGATTTCTTGGTTGTGGTGCTTTTTCTAAATCCAACACCAAACGATGTGAGGCATTCGATTTTTTGCCTGGTTCAATGGGCGGTGATGATCCTTCATGCTCTAGCTGCCGCTCATGATTCATTCGCCATAATTGTGATCGATTGCCTTGTTGTTTTTTCGCCAAATACACACGGCCATCAACCACTGTCAATACCAGCTCCTGGCATTCAATATCATAATCGGACCAATCTTTATCCGATATCGCATCAGTACTGCGGAATGTTCCGCTGAAGGCAATGTAAATATAATTCTCATAAGTGAGATTGTATGATGTGCCGAGCTCACTCAATGAATAGTTGTGCGAAACACCACCTGGTGCTTCAAGAACAAGCGATTGCACACCCATTGGTTCATCCAAAGCATATGCCAACGATGAATGCGGCCGAACGATAGTTCGCCACATATTCCTACCTCCAGGTTGATAGAATTTCATTGCAACATCGGAATAATTATCGATACGAATTGGCGGTGGTAGTGCTTGTGCATCGCCGAAAAGAAGGAAATATGTTGCTCCCTGTAATACAATTTCTAATCTCAAGAAGTGCATGTCACCGTTCATGTTTCTATGGAAAAAATTGGAAACGATTTTAGTCAATCATCAGTTTCATTGAATGAATTGTGCAAAATGTTGCGGAATGTAAAATAGTGTTTGGTAGAAAGTTTCCACTAGAAACATCTAAGGTTTTTACCGAATATTGATGTAAAGACTTTGTGTTTCATGAATTGGGACCGCTCCTGACCACATGCAACCGTCAACATCCGGCAATCGTATGCAGAGCTCTTGTTCTTTATCCAAACGCGGCCAATGGAATGGCAAATGGCATCCAGGTACTGCTTCAATGAATGTATTTGGTGCTGATAAATCCATCTGAAATCGCAACAATACAATTATTTTACATCGCGATTTATTAACAAAAAATCAAAAACAAAATGCAATAAATAAAATCGTTTAATCTTACCGATGAATTGGCAAAGCATTTTTGTGCAAATTGAAGTTTGTATGAGCTTCGATTGTACAGTTGAAATCGTGGTGAAAATGTGACGACACGTGTTTTTGCATATCGACCGCGTCCACATCGAACTTCTGTGCCAAGAATGAATGTTTCATTGGAAATGCCGGATCGAAGTTGTTGATGTAAAACGTCTTTGTGTAAATTAAATGGTTGACACCACGGTGGATTGGCACCATATCGTCGGCCAAGTCGAACGGTTAGTGCTGGTGATGCGTCTGGATCGGTGAATGAAAACATCAGCGGTGATACAAGTCGAGCTTGTTCATGCTCATCAAATTGGCCAGAGCTTTCTTGTGAAACTCCTTCCTGGCGGAAAATCAACGGTAAACCAGTCCGATTGATTAACCAATACGGTGCACTGATTGTAATCTGCAAACCAGAACCTTTGACCATTTGAATGCTTGCACGTAGAATAAGTGGGCGTCCTTTGGTGTCTGTCAGTCGAATGCGATAGTCAGCTAAAGCAATTGGACCGCTTGGTATGACAATTTTTTCAGCACCCGGATAACTGTCCAATGTTATTGTTATTTCAACTTGATTGTCCAAATCAACTTCAT
The DNA here is from genome assembly GCA_030463065.1 of Aphidoletes aphidimyza. Taxonomy (NCBI): domain Eukaryota; kingdom Metazoa; phylum Arthropoda; class Insecta; order Diptera; family Cecidomyiidae; genus Aphidoletes; species Aphidoletes aphidimyza. The sequence continues at coordinate 30,816,865 of CM059997.1, forward strand.
AAATATTTGCTGTGTCTGATGGTGAAATGCGTCCATGCGTATTGTTTGCCAGCCGAAAGAGTAGATCACATGGCAAGAGATTATGCAGCCGAAGTGGCGGTAGCATTACAATTGTATGGCCTGGTATCGTTCCGAAGTCTTTCATTGGATATCCATCGCGATTAATTGCAACGAGTACACGAAAATGTTTATCACGACTCGATTTGCAAGTGCGAATCCATTGTTGAACATCCAAACCTTCGTCCATGTCTCGCCAATAAATACTTCGCTCACAGAAAAATAGCCGTGATTCATTTGAATCGGACTTTTTCAACCATAAATCAACTGTTGAGCTGGTTTTACGCTCTGGTGTTTGAAATTTGGATGATTCATCGGAACGAGATGATGTGTCATTTGTGTTTGTTGTGAGCAAGGTATTCGAAATGCTCTGGGTTGAAATCGGTACAACGTACATGTGTGCGTTAACATGGCTCAATGGAACACTATAGGTCTCACCTTCTTTTAAAATGGCTGTTATTGCATCGGGATAGTTTACCGTCTTCAGATGTTCAAGTTTGATCAGCATATTTTTATCCAATCGATTGATTACACGCAGTGCTGATCGTACCGTTACCAGCTTTTGAGCAGATCCTTCAAGTGACACCGAAAATACGATGCGAGCTCGTGGTAGTGAAACAAATTCAGCCAATTCATGTCGTGAATAACGGAAAAATACACCAACTTTGTCAATTGACACTGGCCCAACTTCTGTCCAACCATCAATTCGAACGCCAATTTGATGTAAATTCAATTTATGTGAATCATGATGACGTTGCTTGTGTGTTGGCCCAAAACTAAATGGAATCACTGCTCCCGGTTCAACGGAAATCCATTGTTGTGCGTTCAATTTGCGGGTAATCTCTGATGAACCATCATTTGAGTTGCTAGTTCCGGGTGCCGATAAAAATGTGGTAAATGATAGATTTAGGCCAGTCTCATTTTTCAGTGCAAATGGAACGAATGGATTTCGTCGGCGATAGTTGATCAAACTCATTGATGTTAATGGGCTTGCATCGCTTAATGCATCATTCGTATTGGAACCACCACCACCATAGTAATCTTGCATCCAATTCTCGTATACCAAATTGAATAGCTCAATGATGGTTGTTGTAATATTCAATTTAAGCATGTCTTCGCTGTTAATCATCAAATGCAAACGATTTGGTTGAATTGATGATGCACCAACGCTGCAGCTCCAATTTGATTCACATTTCCATGCTTCGATGAGTGGTTCCCATCCGCTCAACACCCGATTATAATAGTCACTAGCGAACACTCCTTTCAAGTATCCAGCTTTGTAGCCACTGCCCGATGACGATGCGGACACAATTGAACCGCTTCGACTATGGCCATGACCGCTGCTAATGACATTTTGATAATCTGCCAGTGAGCCGAGCTCTTGTCTACCTTCCAACTCTGAAAATGATACTTCGAGCAAAGGCACATCTGCATCTTTACAATCATCAATCACACATATCGAAATACAATTCGCTCGAATCACAACCGCTTTAATGTTCAGTGGACTCTCTTGCATTTGTGTTGGTTGCATTTTAATTGGTTCGGCATTTTGTGTAAGCCATAATGCTGAATCGTCGAGAACATTTTTACAAAGTTCAAGCGCTTTCACACAATCTTCAACGGAAAATCCAAGCGCTGATAATTTCATAACAAGCGCTTCATTCACTTGCTTTTGCTCACGGAATTGAGCATTTTTCGTTTGATTTGGCAACGATTCAAACATTTTGATAAACATTTTCACATCATTGTACGACAAACGAATGCACAACCGCTTTTGCAATTGAATATCGAGTGTATTTTGTTTAACATCCATGTTAATTGTGATTGGATCGATAATTGAAAGTGCTGTATCTTCTTCGCAGCCCAAAATGCACGAGAACACTTCCAGATGATTGAGATTGATGGACATCACTTTGTTCACTTCAACCGGGCGAAACGATAAAACGGTGGTGCTCTTCAAAATCACCGCATTTGTATCCCATTGATCGGTTTTCTCAACAAACACCAACTCAGAATTGGTGATATTCAAAATCACTTCCATTTCACTGTTGACATTTATGTTACTCGATGATGCAGCGATCGCTGCTGACATTGATGTTGGTGCATTTATTGTTTTTGGTGTGCTTATTTGTGGTGATTCCACATGTTCATCACAATCCTGCGATAGAAAATCTCGTACACTTTCCATCCAATCTAAAATGGCCATGACACGCATATTATTCAATAGAATTGTATACTTTGAATAATCTTGACGTTTTCGGCTATGCACTTCAGCTTGAACCGAATCTTCACCATTCGATTTGTTACTGGTGGGTTGCAAAATTGTTGTAAATACATTCTTTGTAGCCGATGCTCCACCAAATATTTCATTTTGTTTGTTTTGCGTGAATCGTGTATCCGTTACAAGAATTTCCTGTGACACCAAGTCAATGTCCTGTGATCCATCGCTGAATTGATCGATTTTAAGTGATGATTTAATGAAATTGATACAAGTCAACGGCATATCAGGTGCATCTAAATCAATAAATGGAATACTCGAATCGCGTGCCATGTTTGAAAAATCAGTTCGAACGGCAGATTTTGGCACTTGCAAACGTACAGACACATCTTGTAGGTCTAGTGTTATCGACATGCTAGTCCACAGTGATGATTCATGCATTGCATCCGGTCGCATAAAATTTTCAGTGGACAAACTAAAGCGACTATCGTTGATATTTTGTGGTGGAACTACATCCAAATCGTCCAACACTTCGCCTAGATTGTTTTGTAAAAATCCACGCACCAATTGATACTGTTGAAGGTTAAGCACAGCTTCGAGCCGTGATAGTGTTCCCTGAACACTGAAATCGGGTACATTGTGACTTCGCCACGATTGCAAATTTCGTTCAACAATCAATTTCAAATGACATTTGTCATTCAATAAACTAGCACCATATTTGCATACAATGTAACTGCCCATGTCCATGCATAATGTATCATTGAATGCACTCGATCCATTTGGGGTGGCTGTATCATTTTTCACATGCCGTTCACCAGCAAATAGATCCGTATTCACCAAATCGACCAGCATCACATCGAGTATTTCATCGGGTCCATTCGTATCTTTTCGTACGCTAATCACATTATTTGTATCAGATGCAAAATGAAAACTGTTGCGCAATGAAAATTCACCTAAATCAGCGACAATCACTTTATTACTTGTGGCGCTCAACGGAAGTAAAATGATTGGTGAACCGGCTTTGATGGACAGTGACAATTGCATTGGTTTTTGTTGTAAATTACTTCGTGATTCAGATGATTTTATTTTTCGGATGAGTGTCGGTGTTTGTAGTCCTTGGAATTCATTGTAAAATGTTTGAATTTCAGCTATAAAACGTTTCGTATGAACATAACGAACGGATGACATTTTAATTTTAAGCAATGCTTCCGAATTCAATGTTGTTTGTTCGGTAATACGTTTCGGTTCATCTCTTGAATATGTAAAATTCAATGCTTCATTGCCACTTGTTAAAAAGCGTTCGCGATACAGTGCACCATGCACCGTAAGATCGTTAAGTGATACACTTCCGAGACGTCCATTTACCGTTTTCGCTCCATTTGTTTTTGTGACCAAAAAATGAGCATTTGACACATTGGCTTTGGCTAGCTCATAATCGGGACGCACAAATACTAATGTCAGTGATCGCACTGAAACTTCCAATTCGGAATTGTCTTTTTTCGCTTCGTTTGACATTGATTCCACCATATAATCATTTGGATCATCCAAATGGCTGGTATCTTCAACTGTGTCCGATAATACACCGAAGAAGTTCAAAAACGCATACCAACTTTTTACGGAAATAATCAAATCCAAACTATTGAAATCAATGGAACTGGTTTGACGCATCGAATTATACTGTGTCGCAAAATTCGGACACTCTGGATCGATGATCAATGATGAATACAATACGAGATTGTCTTGACGCATTCGACGCTGCGGGGATGGTGGTGGTGTATCCGGGCAATTGGTTTTGTGTTGTTGTGGTGTTGAAAACCAATTTAATGATTGCTGTGTCACATTATTTGGATTTAGGAAATTACCAAAACCAGCACCACTTTCCAAGTGCTCGGGTAATGATCCAGTCAGTCCATCATCGAGAAAATGTGGTCCGATTAAATTTGGACATGATCTTGATGAATACGCACTGTTTGGTCGAAGCTGTTGATTGTCGGGCGATGATGACACCAACATTGCACGATGTTTTGAATCGGGTGGCTGTAGCAAATCTTCCATGAGCAACGATCGTAGTGACACTTGCAAATTTGTTTCATAATTACTGTTTGTCTCATAATTTACATTGAAATCTCGAAAAACAATATCAATCAATGGATCATTCAATTCATTTTTCAATTGTATTATAAAAATTGGCAATTCAAAGGCAACTTTTGGTTCAATCATTGTTTTCTTTTCATATGCAGCAGCTGGTTGAAATAATCGTCGCTTAAATTTCGAATCAATTTCAAATGGTTCATTTGATAAACCAAAATCAGACGATTGCACAATTTCATGCTCTTTTATGGTTGGTACAACGTTTGGTGGTCGTGCTAAATCATTTGGTACTTTAAATAAATTTTCAGTCGTTTCTAACAATTGCTCGTATTGAACACGTGATAGTGATAAATTCAATGGTTTTATTACGCTGCCATTAATCTGTAGCAATTCCTTGGAATCGACCGCATCAACGAGTAAATCAATACTGGGTGCCTCCAAATACCGTAGAATATTTACACGTATTGCTGTATCGTGAAGCACTGGAACGGCATCTTCTCGACACGAATAAAACTCTTCGGCTCGTGGTAATGCGGATAATCGAATACTTTTTCGATTTCGTGTGTCCAATGAATACGCATTGATATTACGAATATCCAAAATATACGTTTCAATTTGTCGATCATCACCATCACAGTCATCGATACCAGTATCATTTGAATTGTAGATTAAATCCTCTTCACTAAAATATTCATTTGTTCGGGCGCTGTAGTTGTTAACTAAGGTCGTTTGTGATGTATCAATTAGCAACTCTTCATCAATGGTGAAAATTTTCAAATCACATTCATTCGATGATTTACGACGTTGTGTTGAATGACGTTGAGGTGTGCCTCTGTCCAGTTCAATAACCGTATCGGATTGATTGTTTGTCATTGAAATTTTACCCAAATGAACAACAAACACTTGAGAGCTACGGCTTGATCGCGGAAGCACCAAAACTGGTGTATCAAGAACTATATCCATTCTAGAGAATAATAACAAAGAAGAAAATATGGTTTTAATTAAATTTCATAGATAAATCTCAATTTGTTTTCTTAGTCTTCAATCAAAACGTATCAAAACATTGTACCTTACGTCGATGGATTTTGGACCGGCAACATTTGAAAATGAAATTGTACGCTGTTTTCGTGTATGTTTTGGCGTTTGATGTACATCAACCGGTGCTTTGGGTGTAGCTGTTGGAATGTCACGATTTGGTTGAACCAAACCTAAGGCCATGTCTGTTGCTTTATCTCGAATCGATCGAGCGAAATTTCTAGCAAAAAAAAACGTATTTATTTAATATTCAATCCGAGTCAATAAAAGAAATTCTCATTTACACAACTCACTTTAGGTAATGTTTAAATTCTGTAGCACACCAGTTTAGCTCTTGCATGAATCGAGCACAGTGTGTGTACCAAACGGAAGCCATACGTATGCGAATTGTAACGGATGCGTTTAGATTACGTGTTACACAAAATGAAAGTGCCTGTTGATCTTCAAGTGTATAATCGGTTTTATGGTGCTGTGACATGCCATAAACTTCCTGTGTCAGTGAACTTAACAGGTCCTGATGATGTGTTGTCGGTGGAATATTCGTTGTTTCGGTTAATGGATCTTTTCCAACAGAGAGTATGCGTTGATGTGAAATTCCTTCGGGTGTTAAATCAATCACTTGTAGTCCACCAAGAGAACCTTCGACACGAATTTCCGTGCCAAGTGTGGCATGAATTTTAGCTTCGCTCATCGTAAATGTTCCCACCTTTCTGCCCACCATATATGTGTCACGCATCACGGCACGCAGCACCAAAACATTTAGTCGATGAAAATCGAATGTGATTTCAGTGCGTATTGTTACTGAATTGGTGGCTGTCTCGGAGCTTATCTCTTTTTCAAATGGAATTTTTCGCTCTGGATTTGTTGGTGTACTTTCAACTGTTGACGAAAAATCTCGTTTTGAATCCGTATTGTCATTATGATGCGATGGTTGTGTTCTCGATTCACGACGAGGAAATACACGATTTGCAAAACCCATCAATTCAACTATTGTCTCTTGATTGGCTGAAAATTTGAAAATGGATAACATTTAAACTTTGCCCCTGTCTGGTGTACAAATTCAAAGTTATAACAACAAAACGCTCACCAATTATATCCAAATTATTAAATTGAATATTTGCTATTTGCAAGTATTCACCATCAGCATGTTCAGGTGTCACCAATAGTACATCAACGGTAATCAATGCATCTACATCATGAGTTGTAGACCAGTGATCGGAATTAGCTTTAATTTTTTTTTTTTTTTTATGTTCAATTTAATTTTGAAAATTTCATATCGAAAATCATGCAAAATTATGAGATAAGCGATTAAAACATGAAAAGACAAAAAAAAAATTAAATTAAATTAAATTAAATTAAAATGTAATAAAATTAAAGAAACGAACGAAATTAAAATGATAAGACCATTCGACCAAATCTCTATTACAGTAAAACAAAAAAATCTCTTTTCTCCAACAATGTTCAAAAATTTACTGATTTTTGTATAAGTTGTTAACATTTCTTACTTCTCTGTAGGTTGGTGATGGCTCTCGTTATCGTATTTGGACTAGTTGGTCGACGATCAATTGTTGGATCTGGTGAGCCAGGTGAATTTGGTGAACATGGTTCACTGTGCCTCAAACTTCCAGATATGCTATCCATTCTGCAAAAACAGAATGAAGATTGTCAAGATTGAATTGTAAATGTTTTATGTTGACCATAATGATCAATGACACTTACCCAACATGTCTGTGGCTGGCGATAAGCAATTCAAAGTCCGGTCCAAATGATTGAATCGCATCTACTAAAAGTAAACCATGCACTGATAACGTTACATTTATATCTTCTGGTCGTTTGCTGAATGCAGCTTTAACGCCAGACACTTGTAGCTCAGCAATGCAACGTCCCCTTGACTGTACTTCCAGTGACATTTGATCGATGGAAAATTGTAAAATAAATACTTTTGATGGTTCACTTTCACTTTCAATTGTACGAACTGAACCGCGTTCATTTGGTTGACCATCGCCGCCGCTATCACTGTCATTTTCCGTTGAATCTGATTCCGTTAAAAATGTATCTTCAATATTGTCATTTGGTGGACGATGCGGTGATTGAATATTTGATGATGATATAATGTTAAGCATTGTAGTGATTGCTGCAATTTTGTGTTCATTAACATGTGCATTCAATTTTGGTAGTGTTCCGGATATTGTTAAATTTGGATACTGTGGATCATTTGTATGAACAGCTCGTCGTTCAACTTGCAATGAAATGCTAAAACGATCAAGCACATGCAGCGTTGATGATCCCTTTGCACTGGCAAATAACCATCTTTCATTGCTTTTGCACACCAACACTTGCATATCGGTTAAATCCATTTTATAACGATCGTACAATTTGTCATGCAATGAACGTTCGTTGAGTGTATTGCCTTCCAAATCGTAAATGGTGCCATTCGCAGTCTCATTACCATTGCTATTATTTGAATCAAGTACATCGCTTAAGGCTGAACACAATGTTGGTGAATCGTTGCTCGCATGTGAACCGGGTGGCGTTGAACATGGTGTCATAAATGCATCTTCATCTTCACTTTGATCACGATGCAACGATTCTGTTTCGCTGTCATCTTTTTTATTGAATGTTTGAGCTGCAACACCGCTAGCAACCGCCGCACCACAATTCGATGTATCCGTGTAGTTTGTCAATTGCAAGCGACCAAAATCGATAACCACCACCGTTGTATTTCGCAATGCAAAATTTTCCACAAAAATTATTTGTGGTGCCGATATATCAATTTCCAGTGTCCATGTTCGTCGCTCGGTTAAATCACCTTCAAGCATATTCTCCCAATTTTTTATCAGCTCCATTTTCGTTTTGTTCTTCATGGCTTCGATTTTTTTCCGTGTATTTATCATTTGATATGGTTTCATGACAAAGTCAACAATCCATTTGATGGGTTCAATGTTATAGACGATGTCCAGCGATTGGGTTTTAATGAGAAGCCGATAGTCGGTATTATGTGACAATGGTTTACGTTCATAATTCAATTGAAATATTGGTTCACTGTTTATTAAACCAGTTAAACTGGCATTGCTATTGCTATTGCTACTGTTTAAACCGACAATCAAAAAACTACCACGCGATCGTCGATTATGCGGAACAGAAGTGTCTTCTTTGGTTTGTGGTTTAATTAAATCGGGAAATTCGGAATTTTCCGTGATAAAATCTTTTAACAGCACCGAACCGAGTGACAAACCAACAAAATGTGAACCAGATCGTGGACGTGTCTCAATGTCAAGCAATAAATTTTGAAATTGCAATTGTAACATAATTTTTTCGCTACTATTTTGACACGTGCAAATATCCAACACGCCTTTCTTTAGTGTAAAATTAAATTTACCGAAAACAGTGTCACGTTTCAGTAGTGAATTGTCAACGGTTCCACTGGACAGTGCATTGAGAATTTCGTCTTCGAGTTGATTTTGATCTTTTGGTAAAACAGATGAATCGGCTGCGGTGCTTGTGACTAGCACATCGCTGGACTGTGGATCGGTTGGTGTTGCTTTGTACCAACCCCACCATTGTGGAAACCATTGCAAAAGCATACCACGTCCTTGGCTTGTTTCCACATTGTTCAAATCATTGTTCGGACTTCGGCTCATGCAAATCTACAAATCAACAAGTTAAATTTATGATTAACAGTTTATTTTCGAATTGTCAAAATCAAATGAGCTAAATCAATTACCTCACGCAAAAACTTCAGCTCATAATAATCGCGCTCTTTTTCCACTTTATCCTTGAAATCTTTTTGTTCGTTGCTAAGCGTTTCATTTGGATTTATGATTAATTTGGTATAAATGTCTATGTAACGTAAATTTTCTTTGGTAATATTATGAATATTATGCCGTGGTACAATTTTAAAGCCATGACAACGAGCTGCATACAACCACCACGCCCGCGGCGATTCATGGATACTTTGTTCCGGTCGCAATAAACGAAATCGTCGATATTTGGAAATATCATCTAAACCACGAACACATTCTACCATTTGTTTATATTGCCACTGAAATCATTCCAAGAAAAAAAAAAGAATATTTGAAAAGTCATCTTTTGCTATTTTTAGGTATTAATTCGAAAATTACTGGCGCAAACATGAAATTGCATTAGAATGAAACAAAAAAAATTGAAAGAGTTGTTTCCCACTTACATCGCTCAACGTAAGCTGAACTTCATTTAAAATTAGATCACATGTGAGACGTGGTCGACTGCGTGTTCGAAGTGGCATTTCACTGCGATCCCGTTTGAATCGCGCTTGTGCACTGACCGGACTTACGATGTACTCATGTTTGGATGATGTTTTCCATTTTTGAAAGTGTTGCGCCAATTCATCAAAACTTGCATCAGCAAATGTTTCACGATTGTTCAATGGTTGCCAATAAATTGACATCGATGTCAATTCAACTAATTTAAATGAGGCACTGGTTTGGTTCCATGATGATGAGAAACCGGCCGTCCAATTGGCATCACAGCTTCTGGCTGACAATGAATCAATTGTCATACCACATGCAAAACGTTGATCATGCACTGTTATAGCTGCATCTTCGTAACGTATATGGACGTTTTTAATTTTAAGCTCCAGATTTTCGATAATATTTGTGGCTAATGATGTGCCATAATTCAACCATCCCGAATAAGATGTTGCATAATAGCCACCTTCGATAGCTGCCTCTCGTTGTGCCCGCCATTTTGCTTCCAAATTATCTAAACGACTGAGTTTATAATTCAGTTCGGCCTGTTCCTCTGCATCTGTATCCCACTATTGACAAAATAACATAACCGATGGATTATTTTCCCCATCAACGACACACACACACATCAAAATTCAATACAATTCTACTCTTTATTTCATTACGGAAATATTTCAATTGGAAAACTGTTCAAATCCATATGAATATTTACTCACCTCATCTAAATTAATTGGTCCAATGACTACGTATACATTTTCAACGATGATACACCATGGCGCTGTGCGAAATTGCCGTACTGGAATTTGTAATTTGATACGTCCAACAGTACCTTTGAGTGCTTGCAGTGGCAAGCCCAAATTACGAAGTGCATCTTTACGCAATGGCAAATTCTCCAATTCAACCTCACCTATTGAATTCGAACAAAACAAAACAAAACAAAAACTCTTTTTTAAAACACTTTTACATCACACATTGTGTCACATTCATTCATCTATTGTTGTTTTATTCTCATCTTATCTGAATGAATGAAACGACAAATAATTTAAAAGTCACACATCACGTCACTGACCTGATAACAGAGCAACCGACAACTGGGCTGTATTCAAATTATGCACATATTTTCCCAAGTAATTGTTCAATACCCAGGCTATAAGTTCTCTTAACATTGTTTAATTGCCGCTTGACAATGAGCGTGTTACGTTGTGTGTTTCCGTCAAATTTTTCTCTTTCACTTTCAAATTCGCACCAAAAAAAAACAAACTAATTTCAATGATTTGATGCCTTAAAATCTATTTTGTTGCGCATATATTGTTCGTCTTGCTGTTGCATTAGTCAAAGGGTTCTAATTTGTTTATTTTTTTGCTTTCTAGATATTTTTTATCTGTCACATCGATTGCACACAAGTAAAATTGCATCATAATGCAATTGTACACATAACGTCACAATTTCCTTCGAACTTTTTCCGCTTTTCGCTGCGCAATTGTTAAGTTAGCGGTGTGATAAAATATTGTGTTCACTTGCAATTTGATTTATAATTTTACACTGACAAAATAACCGGGATAGAAATGTTATGGATCGATGACAGCAACGTGTGTAGCCGAATTCATCATTCGGTCTAAAATAGTTGCAATTGATAGTGGCTATTGCTGTGGCTGGTGGTGATGCAGCTGCACTGACACATCACTATGCACGCTTTTTCATTACGATGAATTAAACTGAAATGGTAAATCAAACCAAACCAAAAAAAAAAAACAAAACACCAATATAAGCAATTAATTGTAATTGTACGATATCTTTTGAATGTGTTTGGCATTTGACCCGATTTCCCGCATCCGCGTCCCAACGACCGACTCTTTTTCTCATCAGACTACAACAACAAAAACATCAATACAACAACAACGACATCGACACAATAGTTACATTCGTACAGAAGCACAGCACACAGATTCAACAATGTTCAAGAATGTTGGACATTCTTTGACCAGCGCCTATGATGGATTTTCAACCAAATTTCACAGCAATGTCCACAAAGTCAATTATTACAGAAATTCGCTTTAAGTTAAATAATGACATGAATATATTTATGCAGAATTGTGTGTGTCACACAAACCGTTTGCACAATTCACTAGAACGGAAACAATTGAAATGAAGAAACTAAAAAAACGAGTCGAAGAAAAAAGCAAACATCGCAGTGCACTTCAAAAGTTAGTGGCGTTGAGACCAGAGAAACACGAAAATAAAAAACAAAACAAACAAATTGTGCAAAGCAATGATGAGACATTTAGACATTTGTGAATCGTATTTCAAAGCCTATCTACTTAGTCATTTGTACATCTACTTAAATGACAAATGATCTAAGCGTTTGGCGATGTTTCTAGTTTTCTCATCTGAATAAATTTGAATTTTGTTGTTGCATTGATTGTGTTTTCTCATTCAACATTCTGTACACATTTGGCCGTCACACCGCGGAATGAAATAATCAAATGAGTCCGAAGTCGAGAATACACAATATATCAGCGCTCAAAAACCATAACACATCAACGTACAACCAAATTTTATGTGTTTAATTTATCCGTAAATTCGATTTAGAGCGATTCAAATTCACCTTAGCTCACAATTACGACGTCATTCATTCGAATATTACGTTTTAAATGACACATTTTCAATTGAGAGGGGCATAATCCAATAAAAATGAAGAAAACAAAAACCATACACTGTTACTATGAGAAACCGAATTTCAATTCCAAAAATTGAAAACAAAAAGCACCACTTTAATTCGTTCTGTTACTGTATAATTTCGGAAATGTTGTATTTTTTCTCATTTCACAATTTCGCACACACATATCAAATCCGAAGTTTTGCTTGTACGTCAATCAAGCGCGCACACAAACAGATGCTTCTCACAATCACAACAAACATCACATGTATGAGCGCACATTTTCGCCGAACTTCTTTTTTTTTGTTTATAAGACGTCGAAATCCGTGTATCCGTCTCACATGAATCGCAATTGTCGCCAATATTTGTTTGGTTGTTGTATTTTTTTAAATCTTTTTTCATTCAATCCAATTGAAAATGCGGAACTAAATCATTATTTAGATGTGATGTAAATAGATTTCTAGCGCCAATGGGAATTTTCATACTTTCATAGACATCAAAGTGAATTGTCAATATTTGTAAGCGATTTGTACAGCAATGTATGAATGAGGCAATCGTCTATTGCATGTGGTGAAATAAGGACAGCATGATATATGCGCACCGATATGCTCACTCACGTGTATCTCATTGGATTCATTGGATTCGCACACATGCTTGCTTGCCCAAATCTGTCACAACAACACCGAAACGTCATATGAGCTCGAACTTTCGGGCTCGATATTCAAAACGGTTGATATGACGGTTTAAATGTATGTATTTGTGTTCAAAACGAACTTTCTATTCATTGACTTTAGTTAAAATATATTGATTCCAGACACAGAATAAATGGTAAATTTTGCTTTTACGAGAAAAAAAAACTGATGATGCGTCAAGTTGCGTTTTTCAAACTTAAACTTTTTTTTTTAATAAACTGAATGACAAATCGACAAGCACCTCAAGTGTGCCAATCCGTGACGTCGTCAACTGCAATGTAAATATTGTGATTTGCATGTTGCATTACAATTATAAACGTTGTTTAATCCCAATCTCTCAGTCCTACAACATGAGAGCTCATCCAAGACGAAATTTGTTGTTCTGTAATATTCGTCATATATTGCATTAAAAAGAGACAGACGAACCAAAAGAAGAACCAACATAATTAATGATGTTGCCATGCGAAACAATTTCATATTTCGGTCGTATTTGTGGCGGTGAATCGATGTACTCGACAAATGTTGCATATCGTTTGCTTCTTCGAGCGAGTTCGTGTACGAATTTCGCAATATCACATCGGCAAATCGTTGCAATTTTATGGGCGGGAAGCATTGGTTTAAGGGACGCTTTAACGCTGGAATCATCTTGAAAGTTTCCCTTTAAATTCGGATTTGGAAGAAGGTTCATTAAATCATCGTTTGTATGTTAGTCGATTTGGAGTAGCAGTTTCAAGCCATTTTCTACCATCTGTCGGACCGATCTTCAAATCAACTATTTTTCAATTGCACCTTTAACTGACCTGCATTATTTAAGTTTGTGTTGTAAATGAAAAAAAAATGTCAAGCGTTTTGCAGTTTAATTGTCGAAAAATCTAAATTAAGAGTAGTAAAAAAGGTCACGCCAGTTCAAAATTCACTTCTAAGACAAAAAAACGGGTGAAATTAAATTAAAGAAGCGGCCACCGAATGAAATTGATGAACGACTTAAACAAAATGTAACCAATTTAAAGCGAAAAGGAAAAAATGTTGTACCGATTGTTATTCTAGCCGAGGAGCGTAAAAAATTGGCGAACGCAATGTTACAGGAAAAGAAGCAAAAAAAATCTGAAGAAAAAACGTCAACTATTGGAGAATTTAAACGCGATGAGATTAAACTTGGTGAGTTTGCCCAAGCACCGCCACAGTTGACAGGACCGAAACCGTTCTTCGGGTATGTTAATTTCATGATTTAAGCCTTTGCAAACAGTTATTAATCTCTTTTTTGCAGCCTGGCCGAAAATTGCTTCTTTTGCACTCAGTTATCGATCAATATTCGAAAACCGATGAAAAAACACCCAAACAAAAGAGCATTACACAAAATTCTTGGTTTTAATTTCATTTTAAATGGAAAATAAGCGTTTATCTTTTCAAATAATATTTTAAAAAAATATTCTAATTTACGATGGAAAATCCATTAAAGAACAAACCGGTTTCCACAACGCTGAACACATAGACATTTTTAATCAAAATTCAACTCAACATTTTTCTGATTTATTGGTATTGATTCAGAATCAAATATTATGTTTGGAACAAATTGAAGCGGTGAAACTGATTGAAATTCTTGATCATAAATTGAGCCAAGATGAATTGAGCGAACTGATACGGATACTGTCACATAGAAAGAGCTACAGTTTACGCGAACTAAAGTTCGTCAATGTCAATTTTGATGGTTTCACCAAGAAGGAGTTGACTTCATTAATTACGACGGAAGCAAACATTGGGTATGTATAATCAACATAATCATATATTAATATTTGTAATCAAAAAGTTTTAATTGTATCGAATTTACGATACAATGGAGATGCTGGCTGTCAGATGCCAACATGGTTCCAATGCTTGGATTTATATGGATTCGTTCTAGGTATATTCATAGCTGTAATTGGAATATGCAATTACTTTTCAACAATCGAAAATTTGGAACTGTACGTGTAACACTGTGTTATGCAAAGATATCTGTATCTAAAGATATCTGGAAGATATCTCTACATAGATAATATCTATTATTCATCTAGATAATTCAATTTCAAGTGGTATTTATCTGGAAAAATTAGATAATTTTTAGATTTTTTATGAATTGAATTTGATACCGCGTAAAAAATTCACTGGATTTGTTTTTTTTTAAATACAAGCTCTAGCTTGAATTTGAACAGGATTGAGTTGGTCGTTGATTAGGCTGAGGATAGAAAATTCGCTGATTTGAATAATAATAACATTGGATTGTGATTTTCATTTACTCTGGTTTAATTTTCGCGATTAACTTTCAAAAGTGTCGTTCATAAGGAAAGCAATTACGTCAAACATTTTATCAAAACAAAAGATTGATTTTCATATTGTGAATACAACAATTTGATATCCGCATTTAAAATATGCAATATAACATTTGTATTAGGTTATCTGTGTTATCGTGTATTGATGTAAATTGGTATATATTAAGTATTCCATTTTTTTGGGCGATTTCCAGGCATTTTTTTCAAAATCCGGGCACATATCCGGGCAAGCATGAGTTCAACATCCGGGCATAAATCTGAAATTTTTTTAATCATCGCCCAAATGAATCAAATGGGTCATCAATTAAAACTTACCATATTTTGTAGTAATAAAACAAGAATACAAACACATGAAAATTCACGTAATGACATACGACGTACCGTAATTTGTGAATTTTTTTTTAAATATTTGCGATTTGAAGATATTCAATATAAAAATATACAGAACGAAACTATAGAAAAAAATTGAACGAATTATGGTTCAAATTCCGGGCAAATCCGGACTTTTGCCTCAAAATCCGGGCATCCGGGCCGGGCATGTAATTTCTCCGGCAAAGTGGCCAAAATCCGGGTTTGCCCGGGAAGATCCGGGCAAAATGGAATGCTTAGTATATATATATTTCCTTTTCACATATTTGGATGCGCGAACGTCCATATCACCTGAAAAAGAATGATGAACACTTTGGAATCATTTTACAAATATATGAGAAATACAGAACGCCATGAAATGTTGGTTTCGGATATTTCGGGCCATTGCAATCTAAATCACGAGATATGAACGTAAGTGAAAACAATAGGTCGATTTATATCAAAAAAATTCGCAATTCGGGCCAAAATATTGCCAATATTGGCGAATTAACAAAAGCCGGTGGCCATAGCCAGAGCCTTATGAGAATTTTGACTCTTAGTGACACCTATTCGACAGAACGATGTAAGCCGCGGTGTACGTCGTTGCTTTGAAATTCAAAGCAATGGTTTGAACATTAACTGTATCATCGCCAGATGTTATGCACAAAAAAATGGACTATCGCCTGATTTTAGGCAAAAATCACCTAAATTTATGCAAAATATGAGTTAAGGCTCGGGCTATGCCGGTGGCAGTTTGGTAATAGGCCGGCCAGGCCTAAATCATATCACATTTTTGGAACCAAATGTGTTAAATCACTGCAATAAACTGTACAAAAGGCAAAATAAACAAATATTGATAGAAGTTCGTGATAAAAATGTAATTTTTATGCCTTAAACTGTCAGTGCGGCTAATCTTATTTCCCCCTTGGAATGGACAAAAAACCAGTGATGATTTTTCGTTAGCCGACGTTAGCTTGACCAAGGCTTACACTAGCAGTTGGTGTAAGCCGAGCGTTAGCCAGCTGTGTATGTGTATGTTGTGTGCTTGTGTGCGAACGTTGAAAAGGTTGACAGTTTACTATGACGTGTATGTATTAGTGTCGCTGGCTAACGCATTCGTTTAGCATTAGCCAGCTAATCTGCTCATCACTGCAAAAAACCAAACAAGTCTGAAAAAGTACGATAATATGAAATAATTTAAAATACTTTTTTCTGGAATGTGTGCATGATAAGTTTCTAATAAAATAAGTAAAAAACAAATTAATCGAAATCATCACGTATTTGAAAGATATTTTGAAAAGTACGGTTGCGGCTATCCTTTTTTCCTCCACTGTATCTATCTGTCTATCTTCAAGAATGTTATTTGTAAAATATTTTTCAGAAATGTCATCTTGTGAATAGAAATATGTTGTACTATATCGAAGCAAAAAGATTTAAATGTAGCAATCATTCAAGAAAGTTAATAAGATATTCAGTCAGAGATTTATAATTTGATCAATGCTATGATTTAATCCAACGTAATCAGCACACTTTGCACTAGCTACTGCAGACCAAGTTACAATGTTATTGTGAGCCCCATCTCAAATGGGGCTTCAATCTATTTGGAATGCTCTTTGATATTGATGCTGCTGTTGCTGGTCGTATTTCCACAGACACGTGTGTGACTCTTAGCGTCGAGTCGTCGATGCTTTGATACTGCTATCGGAGTTTCACATTCGACGGTATTTGTGGCCTGCACATATGCATTTCATGGCTAATGGTGAACGCTCATGGTGAACACTGGTAACAATTCTATCCAATTTACTTCGTGATTGAGTGATCATAAAAATTACTGTCTGAAATGACTGCAATTAATCCATTTTCATTGAAAATGTGTAATTACATTTTTTAAAAAAACTCACACAACACTATTAGGTAATTATATGAGCTTATTATCAAAATTACCTGAAAATATGGTGCGAAATTTGTCTAATTTAACTGATCGAGAGGCTTTAGATGTGATTGATAACCAGTAATAATGTTCATTTATATCGACAAGAGGAATCGTTGATGCTTCGACCATATGTTCATAAATAGTGTTCTTCAACAATTGAACATCTAATGTTGCTAAATTGTTTGACATTTTTTCCTGCACTTCTTTTACTATTTGATGAATATTTCTATCAAACAAAATCAAGTTTCTATGTAAATATGTGACATTGATCATAGCTTCAAGATTTGGCAAATTCAATGCCAGGTAAATAAGATGTCGTTGTTTAAGCTCATGCAGATAATGAAATTCTATTTTTTAAAATGAATAGTTTTCATTTGAGAAATATTTTCAATAATTTCATCATCAATCTCTATGTGGCTTTTAAATTTTAAATGTTCTATTTGCAGATTGTTTGATAATAATTCCTGTATCAATGATGTAATAAAAAATTTAGATTTACTTGGGTTAAATCTAGGATTAATAAAATAAGGCGGAGGATCAATTTATTAAATATTCACAAGATCTATCTAAATAGAGTGTACGAATATTCTTGCAATGTTTGCTTATCATTCCCATAAAAATGTGATAATTGTATACTTTTTTTTACTATTTTCTTTTAGTGGACCTATTCCTATTGTATGAATTGATGAACCCAAATTACGTAAATAGTCATTTGCTTGTTGTAATGGTAATGATAGCAAAATATCCATTAAATGCCCTGAATTAAATATATGATTTTGTTGTTGTTTTGCGGCAAATTTTGCCAAAAGTTGCTTGGAAATTCGATTGAAGCGAACACAAACGCCTAATACTGAACATTGGTCTTGAAAGGATAAATGTTTGAATATTTCCGTTAAACAATCATCATTCAGAATGTTGACAATATTTTTTGGTGACGTTTCATCTGGCGCTGGCAACAATATTTCATCAATATTAATTTTCTCTTTAACCTTGCATTCAAAATTGCAAAATGTACGTTTAGTGTTTTTTATTTTTAGTACATGTTTTCCAATTTTGATTTCACGTTTTGATAAAGCTGCACCAACACTCTGAGATTCATAAAATTCAACATACACCCAGCAATAAGCATAAAATAAGTCAGTTTGTCCAAAAAAAAATGCATCTGTTTGACTGCACCAAATTGCTTAAATGATGAATAAATTTTGTACGCTGATATCTGTAAATGAGAAAAATCCATTTGATGAAATACAATTTAATTTAATTATTCATGTCAAGAAGAGCACGACAAAATGGTAATGTCTTACCTTATTCGGAAGAAGGACTTTCTTTTCGTATCAACGAGCTTTAACGAGTGGCCAACTGAATTGGGTATTGTTGAGTTCTAATTTCTGAAAAGATAAATTATCAATTAAATAGAAATATGATGTCAAGTTGATGAATGAATCTACTGATTATTTTAAAAATATTTGTCTGTTTTGACGAATGCTCTTTTTATCTAACTCAAATTCAGAACGGTGCAAAATTGTGAGTCGATTCGAATGCATAAATATAAATATATGTTATAACATAATTTTTGTGTGCTACTTTTTTTATTACTACAATAAGTTATTTTATCTGATAAAATATTATCCTATTGTCATATTCAAGAGATATCTAAAGTTTTTATGATTCTAAATAATTTAAAATCTTACTGTAATTGCAAAAACACGAGCTATAACAGCAGTTCCTGAATAATCAGATATTGATTTGTCATTTTGTTTCATTTTTACGTCTTGAGAAGAGCCTTTAGCCACAAATCTTAAAAAATTCATTTTACTTAGTAAATAAACAATTGTTTAATTGGCATTGTTCGTGAGTATGTGACATTTTTGTTGTTCATCGATTGTATACAGCAATGTATGAATGAAGCAATCGTCTATTGCATGTGGTGAAATAAAGACAGCATGATATATGCGCACCGATATGTTCACTCACGTGTATCTCATTGGATTCATTGGATTCGCACACATGCTTGCTCGTCCAAATCTGTCACAACAACACCGAAACGTCATATGAGCTCGAACTTTCGGGCTCGATATTCAAAACGGTTGATATGACGGTTTAAATGTATGTATTTGTGTTCAAAACGAACTTTCTATTCATTGACTTTAGTTAAAATATATTGATTCCAGACACAGAATAAATGGTAAATTTTGCTTTTACGAGAAAAAAAAACTGATGATGCGTCAAGTTGCGTTTTTCAAACTGTTTTTTTTTTTTTTTTTTTTAATAAACTGAATGACAAATCGACAAGCACCTCAAGTGTGCCAATCCGTGACGTCGTCAACTGCAATGTAAATATTGTGATTTGCATGTTGCATTACAATTATAAACGTTGTTTAATCCCAATCTCTCAGTCCTACAACATGAGAGCTCATCCAAGACGAAATTTGTTGTTCTGTAATATTCGTCATATATTGCATTAAAAAGAGACAGACGAACCAAAAGAAGAACCAACATAATTAATGATGTTGCCATGCGAAAAATTCAAAGCGTTTTCTATTCTCGTGTGAATTGCATCACAATTCATATTTCGGTCGTATTTGTGGCGGTGAATCGATGTACTCGACAAATGTTGCATATCGTTTGCTTCTTCGAGCGAGTTCGTGTACGAATTTCGCAATATCACATCGACAAACCGTTGCAATTTTATGGGCGGGAAGCATTGGTTCAAGGGACGCTTTAACGCTGGAATCATCTTGAAAGTTTCCCTTCAAATTCGGATTTGGAAGAAGGTTCATTAAATCATCGTTTGTGTGTTAGTCGATTTGGAGTAGCAGTTTCAAGCCATTTTCTACCATCTGTTGGACCGATCTTCAAATCAACTATTTTTCAATTGCACCTTTAACTGACCTGCATTATTTAGGTTTGTTGTTGTAAATGAAAAAAAAATGTCAAGCGTTTTGCAGTTTAATTGTCGAAAAATCTAAATTAAGAGTAGTAAAAAAGTCCACGCCAGTTGAAAATTTACTTCTAAGAACTCAAGTGATTCTTTGAAAATTCATAAGCCTGATGCGTGTCAAAAAAATTGAAAGTGCGCGTTGTGTGTTGATTGTTTTCGAAAATAATGCATCTGTAGTTGAATATCTATTTTTAAACTATTTCTTTCGTCATTGACGTCGACGTTTTAAGGATGCGCTGTTCAAAGTTCAAGAAATTTGGTTAACGCTCGCTATATGCACACAAAATATTCACTACGCTCGCTATATAGCACTATGATCGTTTCGGTGTTTGATTCGCTTTGTCATTCGCGCTTTGTCATTCGCGCCACAAACCACCAACAATAACAGCGCCCAAATCAAATGGTCAACAAACACAACACAATTCACGTGAACTTACATAATCAATCATCGAGTTCTTAAAATATCCGCGATTCCACATCTTCAGTTAGATGCCTAAGTACTGCAAACCATACGATATATTGTGATTTGCAATGCATGTGTGTGAAAATACAGCATCAATCTTAATGTCTGTCGTATTTGACACAACTGACTCATTGAGGACGCCTGCTACTTTATTGGATTATTGCCAGTATTCAAACTATACTTCCAAAAGAACAAACGAAAAAGAAATGTGTTTCTATTTACATAGATTTCGGATTGTTATTTTCAACAGCACAATTTAAGTTTCAATAAATCCGAAAAAATAAAATCATTTTCTCTGTATATGAACAGATGAACACATAAGGTAATAGAATCACAAAATCGCAACAAAAAATATTCGCTTGTTCTTCGCATGTAAATTTAATCTTATCTCAGTATGCATAAAAATGACCCCTAGAACATTGAACATCAAAATTTGTTTTAATCACTGTCAATTTATTGCCCGTATTTATTTGCAGTGTGATCATGAATTTAGCATGAACACGTAATCTTCAACCAAAACAAAATCTTCAAGTTAACAATAACAACAACAACAACAAAAACAAAAAACAACACAGGAAATTGGATCAAAACACCATATCGAGCCGTTTTGAAGAATGGACTTTTTGATTGCCGGTACAGCAGCCACATGTGCCGGTGTTTTTAGCAATCCATTTGATGTGATAAAAACGAGACAACAATTACAAGGTGAACTACAAATACATGTTAAAAATACAAAAGAACCATACGGATCACAATGGCAAGCCATCAAAACTATTGTAAGATCTGAAGGACTGTTGGGCTTGCAAAAAGGTAAATCAGTTCAGTGAAATTAGATTTGAAAATAAAAATGTGATGGATTCAATGCTTTTGCACCCCCCCCCCCCCCCAAATTAGGTTTAGTACCTGCACTTTCGTTCCAGTTCTTAATGAACAGCACACGTCTTGGCCTATATGAAACAGTTGATCAATTGAATTGGACACGTTTTGACCCGTCCTCACCACATTCAACGGTTTTATGTGTATTTTGGGGTGGTGTTTGTGGTGTTGCCGGTTCAGCGGTCGGTTGCCCATTGTATCGGGTGAAAACTCAACTGCAAGCTCAATCAGATGGTCGATACGCAGTTGGCTATCAACATGGACACTCGGGCATGGTAAATGCCTTGATTGGCACCTACCAAAGCCAGGGAATACGAGGTCTTTGGCGTGGATTTGAAGGCATTGTACCACGTACTGCCGTTGGTTCGGCCATTCAAATCACCACATTCACATTGTCCAAGGATTTTCTATCAAAATATGAAGTATGTCAATCACATTTTGCTCCAATTTAAGCAGACATTTGACATAATTTTGGCTTTTGTGTGGACACTTTTCAGACATTTCAACAATCATCATTCTTAAGAACATTGGCAGCGAGCATGATAAGCGGAGTATTTTTAAGCATCGGAATGACACCGTTTGATGTTGTAGCAACGCGGCTATTCAATCAAGGTAGATGATTTATTTCGATGAAGTAATTTTATTTCTTTATTCATTGAACATTTTGTTTCCATTTGAAAGGGGTTGATAAAAATGGTCATGGATTATTGTATCGAAACATTTTCGATTGTTTTGTGAAAACATTTCAAATCGAAGGTATTCGTGGTCTATACAAAGGATTTGTAGCAAACTACTGTAGATGTGCACCACACACCATACTGAATCTGACATTCTGGGATTTATTCAAAAGATGGAAAAATATTTATCTTTCCGATGAAGCAAACGAACTCACATATTTTGAATGAGCAACGCCATTTCATCGTTTTTACCAGACGACAAAACAAAAAGTGCGCTGTACATTTCTAGAGACAATCTCATCAATATTCATTCTTGTTGCTAGTCCATTTTTTTGTTCTAAATTTCAGAATCAATCACCTCTTTGAGATCGAATATTTTCTTGGTGTATTCTGTTGTGATATTGTTGTGTGAGTGTTGATAGATGCATATCCATGAATAAAGAAATTTTCCAACACAATTGATTTTAAGCCTTAAATTGAGCGTTTTCAACATTTTTTTAGAAGTATTTCAAGAGATTTGAATTCATAATAAAAAGATTATTCTCGTTCAAGTGGAGTGACAAACGGCTGAATACCTACTATAGCATGATGTGGACTCAATAAGGGTACATTTAGCTTCAACGGATACGCACAGACATAATGGAGTCAATACATGGGCCTTGCGTAGTCTTGTAAACAGAGATCGCACTCGGACAAAATTTTGGTTTGATCCGAAAAAAAATCCTGTCTGTCTGTCCGAAAGGTGTTCGAAACAAAAATGCTTAAAACTGTCTGAAACATACCAAAAAAAAAAGTCAAATATTGCAGCAAATTTGACCTAATTTCTTTTTTTTTCTGATTTTTCCGAGTAGAGGAAGGTCTAGAAGAAGATTTTTCGATTCGGTTCAGTGTTTGGGTGAAAGGGGTCACAATTGGGCTGCAAACAGGGGTAGAAGAATTGTAAGGAGAAGAATTTTGGGAAGAATATCTAGGAGCCGATCGGGAATAGACCACACGCCGAAAGGCATTACATGGTCTCTAAATGATTATTGTTGTGTTGTGTTGTTATTTGTCCAAGTGCGACTTATGCTTGTAAGTTATTGATTTCTCTTGTTATCGTCCAAATTGTATCTAGACAAAAAAACAACGGCCAATGATAATTAGCTTCATTGCAAAATGGGCATGATTTTTATTTATTATTTAAAATGGTTTGATCTTTTCACAAATTATTCGAAAGTTGATTGACTTTGTATTACTAAAGAAACTGATTGATGCTTAGATTAATGTGTTGATGATAAGAAATTGTCGAGGTCAATGTGTTGGTTGTGGTGTTGTGTTGCCCACAGGATTTGTGGTTCCTTGCACTTTTGCTAGTTCGGTTTTGAAACGACCGATGGTTTCGCGGGCGAGCGTCAATTTATCCTTAAATGCTGTAATTTCTTGTTTGACTTTACTTTTAACGTCTATGATATTTTCGAGTGTGCGTGAGATTAGCTCTTCAACTGAAAATACAAACAAAATTGATGATAAAATAATAAAAAACAACAATAAAATATCATTCAACTCACAGTCTGTGTCATGATTGTATGGGCCATTAACGATGGCTTTGGTATTATTAAGACACTGTTGCATATATTGTGTTGGTTCCTGAAACACAATTTCTTCATACGATTCGGAAACGAGTCCTTTTTTTGTGTCTTGTGTCGAAATTTCACCCTCAACAATTGGTGATTGAAATAATTTCAGGATGTGATACAATGTGACTGGGCGTTCGTTTGGATCATGAAAATGTAATTTAATCACTACTTCAAATTCACCCCAACCGGTTTCTGTGACTTCATATGGTGGTTTGGTCAGTGTTCGATTTGCATTCGCATAACTTTCGTGCAATTTGAAATGAACTTTTTTCACCCAGGTTGACATATCTTCATTATTGTATGGCTTCAAATATACCGTCCATTGATGTGTATGTCCATCTTCTTCACGTTTTTTACCAAACGACCGTGCAACATTTCCATAAACGATCGGCTTCACAATTGTTAATCCCTGTTTTTTTTTTTTTTTTTTTTTTTTTTGTAAACATCAAAAGATATTGGTTTCATTGAGAATATCCATTGAGCAAAACAAAAGCAAAACATAAATATTGATTGCACTTACTTTTACACGGCCACCAGAATCTGGACCAAAATCTGATATTGGAGTAGTCATTTTGAATAAACTTAAACTTTTTAAAAGAATCGTCGAATATTATGATTTTTGATTGAAAATCAACTCACAAATTTGATGTATACACAATAGTCGGCTTGTGATGTCTGAAATGTCATTAAGGCAATTCAACTCTTTAACGCATAGACACCAGATGGCGGCACACAAATTACGTGCTTCGAGTTGACTGATGCAAATCACAAACGAACAATTATTGTGAATTGATTTCTGGATACGAAATCTAATATTTTTTTCAATTCAACAAATTGGAATTTAATTGGAATTTATTTGATCATTCCGTGAGATTTTTTAATAAGTATTTAATTTTTTTTCAATGATTCATTTTGCACGATGTAGCATTTGTAAAACAAAGTGTATTTGTTGTGTGTGGAATATTCTAGAGTAAAACAGCAAATAGGTAATGCAGGAATATTCGGACGGCAATGCAGCGCTGAAATTCATAAAAGCCTGTGCTTTTCTCAGCTTTTTTTTCTTCCAAGTTTAAGTGAAATTGTAATACTTCAATTGTTTTCATGTGAAAGTAAGAGTACTCCTTCTGCTCATTAGATGCCTCTTCCCGACATATTTTAATGAACAAACAATTTGCCAAAAATCGTTTGTGATTACAGGCGATTTCAAACGGCTGTGTATATTCAATTGTACCTTTGGGTATAATATAGCTGCTATTGAGCAAAAATGCTCAAACTCTTTTCAAAGGCGATATTTGAACACGTCTGAAACGACTGTCCCATTATATTTTCATTTTATTACATATTCAAAATGATTGAAACAATCATTTATGATATTTACTCTTAGAATGCTGAAAATTTGAACAAATAAATCGAAATAAAGAAAATTTAAGCTTGAAAATAATAAAAATAAAAGAGTTTCAAGGGTTTAACATTTCTACGGCCGCTTGCCGAATTTCTTGTCATTAAATTACGATAAACATTTGTGGTGACTTACAAACAAAAAAAGTCAATAAACGATTCAATCAATTCTCCAAAATTGACTGTTAACCCAAAATAAACATAATTATTAGTTAATAAAATGTTCATTAACTTCAAAATGCATGGCCAAAATCTCAGCAATATTTGGTAATTGTTATATTACAAAAATAATTCATTCCCAATCATTTTTGCATAAATTTCCATAATTTAACACAGGTTTTAATTACAGGTTTTTTTGCAGTGAGAAATTCTGAAGAAATTCTGACCATAGTTGAATGGACTGGCTGAGTGAAAATATTTGCATATGGCAAAAGAGACAATATTGAAACAGTCAACAATTTGAATTACGAAAAATTACGTGCTGTACAATGTATACAATGTGCATACATTCATTCGCCAAAAAACAGACATATGAATCATGTCAAATGTAGCATGTGTTCATGACCGTAACCAATTTCAACGTAAATGTTTCAGATTTTGGTTATTTGGCGGTCATAAAATTGCAGTTATTTTATCATTACCATCAGATTAATGTAGCGAAAAGGAGACAAAAGCTTGAACATTTGGTTGATAACCCTTGCTAAACAAACGCATTGTGGATGGGAAGCTTACATTTCAACTACACTCAAATGGCATTTTATAGGCGTAATGCATTTTAGGTTCAAAACAACAACAACAAATAGACATTTAATAAAGGGACTAAATATGTTCGTTTGATATTTTTGATGATTCTCAATCTGATATTTGTCTGACATTGTCTTAACGATAATAATGTTAGCGGAATATGAGTTTTTTTTTGTTTCTGAATCAAAATGATGGGATTCATTCCTTTGCACACCATTGCGTCTCAATGTAATTCAAATAAACAAAAAGAAAAAAAGGAATGGTCAATTTCGAAGCAATCAAATTCAAACATAACATTTACAAGTTTTAATATTGACATTTATACGTACCCTGAAGAGCACTAGACAGAAATATTCATCATTAGTCTAAAAATAGGTCCTGAGGCCACAATTGGAATGAATGCTTTCACTTTACTGTAAAGCTTCATGTGAGTTTAGGAGCTTAGAAGCTCCTTCCAGACAATAACAAATATCTTCATCGAAATGCGTCGAATAAAAAATAATTGTTTACATCGAATGTTGACGCTCACTTTGGATGTACACGTGCAATGGTGTGAATGAAAATGCCTACAGAGTAAAAAAAAACACACCTCGCAATAGCGGAATCGCACTAGTCTAAATCGGTTTTCCGTTATCCAGAGGGAAGCTTCTCATTTCGAAGCATAGATAGTTCAATACATCCAAAATTTAATGATTTAGATTCGGGTGATGGTGATATAACGAAGTTTGATAGCGAAATAATTTCCACCACAGTATTTTTGTGTTGTGGCTAGCTGTTCATGGTTTCAATGTAAACATTTCTGACGCATTGCCTGACGCAATTTGATTCATACGTCTTATTATTGTGTATTTTGCTTGTAAAAATTAAACGAATTTATTGTGAAGTTTGGTAATTCATTCTTTTCCGCCCACAAATTGCGTGATTTTACCAACCAACAAACCAAACCAAAGAAGAAAAATCAAATAGACGAATCTCTTGTTAGCGGTATGGTGTTTATTGGGTGTGATGTTTGTGTTGCACCGTACATTCAACAATATATACATCAGAACCATGGACCATAAGCTTGTTGAACCAATTAAAAGTATTTACATGTATTTGAAATGCGTGCCAACCGAAGGTTGACCGAATATTGGACACCAACTGCAAAATCGAAATTGAGATGATACACCATCAAAATAAACAACACTGAAGAATTCCAAAAATTTGTGCCAATCATAGTAGTCGACGTGGTGTTGTCTGAATATTTTTGTTGTTGCAATTGGTTCGGTTTTTCAACGCCGAAGTTTTATGGTTTATAATTCGTTGAAATGTGTTTTTGGCATCAACGTAGGAATTCTTAAACAATTTTCAACAAATTTGACCGCAGCTAATCGCCCGTTTTTTTTATCGCCCTTCATTGCTATAAAACCAGTCGGAGTGTTACACCGTTTTCATCATTCCATATGCTGGTCATAGAAAGTGCGCATCAGATGTTGTAAAATATGCATTGGACAGACTGTTCGATCATTCATAATATATCCTTTTGCATCGCCTACAACATACATAGCATGTTGATTTCAATGGCTAAAACAAATTTGAATTCGGAAAATGCAGCAATGAAAATTAACGCGAAAAAACAACGAATTCCCAATAGAACGCGATATCAATTTTTGATCCCTTTGAACAATTTCATTCTTAACAAATAGACGGCGCGCATTGATTTGATAAGGTTGAATGATTATTTAAATAGCTCGAAGGATTTTATTGATGTCGATGTGTAATTGTGGAACAGAAATGACAACGATTGTAAATAAAGAGAAATTCGCATAAAATTCGTGCATTGGAAGAATGGAAGTGTAGAAATCCATATCTTGGTTTTGGCATATTGATCTGTTATCATCATTTTTTTGTGTTTGCCATTTAATGTGTTCGGTATAATTTGGATTCTCTATTTTTGGTGTGTTCCATCATCATTTTGATTGTATGTTTATAATGTATATGGGTTCGATGGTTGTTCGATGTTGACGATGTAAAGAGGCGAGGGTGCAACACACACAATATTGAAATTATAAACGGTTCGGAAGAGGAAAAAACGCATGCGTGAATATTGCACAAGGTCGACGAACGCACAAAATATCCAACACGACAACATTTATGTGCATCGAAACGATATAATACATACATAGTAGAATATTGTGCAAATGGTGTTGTTGTTGTCGCCATAAAAAGATAGATTGAGTGAGCTTGAACATGGTGTATGGTGTTGTATTGCATATAGTTGGCAATAGCCAATGTTGCTCCTATTTATTTCGTTGCCATTCATCGCCATGCTTTTATATGCGAACCATACGGGATTCACGGTAAATGCATGCTCAATACGGTGTTTTGAGCTGGTAGCGAATGAGCGAGCGAGCGAGCGAGAGAGAGATAGAGAAAGAGCATTTTCATGAACGTCGCGCGTACCGAGCAAACTGGAGTGCATTGGCCATGCACACAGCATCGATGTATATGCACAAGGGGGTTGTCTGTGACCTCATTCCACAGCACGAACAACACATTTTTCCTCTTTATTTTTTTTTGTTGTTGTTCCATCTACTGTTCATACACATGTTCGCTATTGCCGCTATTAGTTATTGGCAATTTTACCGTTTTCTTTCGCTTCATTTTTGTCGGTTTGTGTATGTGTGTACATAATTTTTTTTTTTTTTGTTCATTGTTGCTCGTTAAAATGCACCGTTTTCGACTTGTTTCGCTTAACTGTGCAATAACATATATATTGGATTGTCGTCCGTGTACATTACGGTGTACTTTTTTTTGGTGTACACACACTGTCCTGACACACGGATATTATTTTTTGAAAATAAGGAAAAATCATTAAAATGATTTAATACAATTACCGTCATTAGTTCCTTATATGGCTGATGTCTAGCTTCGGCATTCATTTATTTTTCAACACACAAAATGATCGCATGGCAAAACTTTTGCAAAAAAAAACAACAGGATGTTTCCGTTTTGAATTTTGATTTAGTTAATGATAATTTACCTCTATGGATATAAATTGTCTTTCTTTCGTATCGAATTATGAACTTTTTTTCGCCTCCCCAAAAAAAAATTATATGTTTGCTTCTTATGATTGGAAAATGATTTTAACGAGTAATTGATAGCATTGGACTTAAACAACAATTCACACATCATCATCTGATATTCGATTACAATCGAAGCTTATAGGAAATATAAAGCAAACAGTGGTCCGTTACGGAGAATTGACGGTGAAATTACAAATCAGCACATTTTCGTAAAAAAAAACATGAAATTGACATTCCTCACTTGCATACACAAAACAATAAAACACATTTTCCTTTGTACCGCTTTTTTCCATTTGAAATTATGCTTCGAATTGTGGATTATTGTTTTTATGATATTTCAGCCGCCTTCGTTCCAATCTTCATCCGATTGACATTCATTGCGCTTAGTGTGTTTAGTGTCTGCGATTTCCACTTTAACCAGAATTTGCTGTGTGTGTGTTTTTTGTTTCTTTCTATTTGCTTCTGCTACAACAGTACTCTGTTGCTGCTTTGTGTGTGAATGTTCCTCCGCTCTAAATGATTCGACCCCTGACTTAATTGCAATGATGCACGAAACGAATCACAATTTTCAAAAGGGTGAATGAATGTTGGTTGTTTTTTTTTTCCTTTCCTTTTGCGGAACAGAAATGAGAGACTATTCGAAACAAAAGAGAAAATAAACAAAAGAACGCGACTTTGTTAGGGTTCATATCAAGTGTTTTATTTTTTTTTTTTTTTATTTCGAGTTCTTTGGCTCCCCGCCACCTCACCACATCATTCAAAATCCGTTTTCCCGTCCTCCACATCTCTTTGCAAAACTCTCAGCCAGCCACTTAAAAAATTGCATGAAATATAAAAGCAATGAATGAAACTACTGTGAAATGTGATGATGATGATGATGACGATGATGACGACAAAAAAAGCAACAACAACAGTCTATACACAACAATCCCGTAGACAGACGGAAGAAATATTGTAACGTGACAAATCTGTTGCGAATGTGTTTGTGTGTGTGTGTGTGTGTGTATGCATTTACCGTTGATTGTTGCTATCAACCCAAAACATGCGATGCAACCGATGTGAACGGTGTGTATATGCAGAGTGTGTAATTTTAGTGTATCATGGAAATGCAAATCCAAACAAATTTTGTACATGGATTGATTTATTCGTCGAACTTGATATTGAGTGTCTGGCATGCGCTTTTTGGGGTAGCAACGCTAAAATTAATTGAATGGATCCATGTAATCGATGTATTCTTTTAAATGATGATGAATAGATGTAGTATCGATTAATATCTGACATGTGCTCAGCGCTACAAAAACCGGATTCTGTAGCAGCAACAAAAGTTCGAGCTAATCTCCGCTGAAAAATCAATTGACAGCATAAAAGCGCGTTTCAGTGTTATGTTGGTGTTTTTTGTGTGTTCACTCTTAATTCACAAATGTATTGATTCATTTGTAAATTTAATGTTGTCAATACAATTTTGAAGTCCGTTAAATTCGGGAAATGCGATCATATTGTTCAAAAGTTCCTCCAACGCACATGTTCGCTTTCTCTCTGTGTTTCTCTGTCTCTCTGACTCAAATTCATAAATAAATAATTTATTTAAACATGGTAAGCAGAAAATGTTTCCCGGCATTGATCGAAATAATAGTAATCAACCAGACGAATCCAGACACATAATATTCACACAACGAATACACATTTATAGCAAACATAAAATCCATGAGCCAATATGCCATCATTGACCAGGCAGCAGCAGAGTCGGTTCTATTTTTTAAATTGAAAAGAAAAAAAATGGAATGCAGTGCACAGCAGCAGCAGTAGCAGCAGTAGCATACATGATTCGCTGTTACATAGACTGCAACACAACGAAAGAAAGGAAAACCGTTTGCATTTAACTTTATCACGATGGCAACTACCACCACATTTATGTATTGCAATGTCATGTTTCGAGAGAGAGAAAAAAAAACCAACTTGCACTTATTTACTTGGCTGTGATCGCATCAAACTGCTAACTGTGTGAATCAGTTAATATTGGACAAAAGTCTATCAGAGTCGACGAATTGTACATACGTTTGTGTGTGTGTGTGTGTATTCGTGTTGCGTGTGTTGTTGCTGTTCATTGTTTTTTGTCTCTTCCTATCCGCATAACTTTATCCTGTCTGGCTCCTGTCAATTTTTGCACTACCGACACCGTTTGTGGATCAAGCTATGCATATAGACATCGGGTTTGCATGTACACCACCAACACTCTAACTCTCCGGAAAATGTTTGCTCCTTTTCGATTTTCCGGCATTGCCATATCACACACAGACAGCGGAAATGCATATAGCTCGGTGCCACCACATTCAACACATACACATACACACAACACACCGAATTGATTTAGTCTGGCATTTGAAAGTTTTTCGACACATTTCAGTCGTCATCGAATGTAACAATTTGGTTGTTTGGGAAACGCCACCCTTTTTTTACCATACTTCAACATTTATTTATGTATATATTTTCAATCAAATCGAACATTGTTGGATGCTTTGCCTTTCCCATATTTTCACAATTATATACCTTTTCTATAACACATTTTGATTGTTTGCTACTTTTAATTTTGTTTTCCATTGATAGCAAAACTCAATACCATTTGTTCTCATTCAATGTTATTTGGATAATGGTGATATATTGCTTTGTTATAATTTTTCGTTGTTTCAAATGGATCGATGTTGTTGCATGGCTATTGCATTGCACAGGGTGACACCGAATCTCATACAAATCTTGCGTATATTCGGATTTTTGATCACTCAGAGGTAGATCTAGATGGGTTTTTCTCTTCAAACCACCTTGAATTCAAGAGCTCTAGATCTGTAGACAGTAGGTTTGGCTCAGTGTGTATTCAATAGGTCATTTGAAGAGATGCATTGACGTAGCTTTGTTTCGAAGGTGCTTTGAACAGTTCTGATAAGAACTGTTAAATCCTAGATGAGATTGATCAGTGAACGCATATTTCAATTAGCATTTAATTGTGAATTTTATAGTCCGTATTTTTCAGTATGTGATGCGTGGGTATGTTCATCTCTGTTCATTTGGTATGCGCTGTTGATATTCATGCAGGCTAACTATTGCAATTAACATTATCTACATAAGTGGAGTCATAAGTCCATACATTGCCAAGGGAACCGAATTCAGAAGCGCTTGCCTCGCGGGTTTCTGACTTTATTTGGGGTCTGCAATTTGTTATTTAGAGTAATTTGCAGAATGGAATTTGTGTTCACCCTGTATATGGGGTTACTTACATCCAGACAGATATGAACTGCTTCAATTGCATTGGGAATAAATTGTACGAAAACCACGATGATATTCAATAATTAATGGAATCACACGTATAAAAGCCAGAACGATTGGAAACGTTGAATAGACAGAGAGAAACAAAAAAAAAAACAAATAGTGAAACTCAACAACTATTGTGTCACGCTGTGAAAAAGCGAATTTTTCAAATACAAAGCAAATTCCATGAAATGCATGTCATTTGTGATCACATTTACATTGCAATCGAATAGCATTTGGCGAACTGTTGGTGATAATCATAAACTTGATTATAATAATTTAAATGCGGAAAAGAATATAATTTGTTCCATAATTTCGAAAAAAAAGTAATAATTATAATTGATAATGTCGTCGGCGTTTCACGACTTTGTAGTTCATCATCGCGAAATCGTGGTGCTGTTATATTCGTCTCGATTTTATTCTATGTGGCACATGGTTTGTGTGCGTGTGTATGTTAGTGTGTAGTTGTTTCGCTGCCACTTTCCAGACTTTCTTCCTTATTAATATAATTATTTCCTTTCACTGTGCGACATGCTTTGTCAACGATTTTCGCAAATTTTCACTCCCTCTGGATGTTGAACCCACTTCATCGTTGCTGCATTGTTTTCGAATTTATTGACATTTTTGTCTGCAACTGTGTTCCCGTACATTGTATCCGATTGTACACGATGTACAATATAACGTTGCACATAGGAGAATTCAAGCTACAGCCAGCTAAATGCACATCTACAACGTATAGCGGAGCGAGCGAGTGGGCGCGCGCAGCGCGCGTGCATACAGCGCGTCTGGAATTTCAGGGAAATGTGTGTCTGGGATTGAAACCCAACCGACGAGAATATCATATTCAGGATAACAATTTTTGCGTTTTGTGCTGCTTTTCGTTGCCGTCTGCATCAGCGGCTATTTATATACATATAAAATTAAAATACATGCAATTTGCCCGTTACTATGGCAATGGCTTATGTAAGATTTTCATTTTTCCTCCACAAATAGGTAGTGCAGTGTATCAGTCAGACAAGTTTTATGTGTTGGTTTTCATTTCAATTCTGCATTTGACCACATAAAAAAAAAACTAGAAGCATTGCTCTCTCATGTCTGCTGTGTACTCTGTTGCTGTTGCTGCCGTGTCTATTTAAAATCAAGTGCAAAATTTGAAAATGTTATTGAATTGTTTCGGTTGTCGGCTGTTTTATGTGGCTGGGGCTGATGAATGCTGAACACATTTGGCCTGAAGTGGCCGACGTGTTTTTTTTTCATCCATCCGTTGAATTTTTTGCATTTGGGTGGTTGGGTTTGCCGTGATTTTGAGTCGACCACAAACTTGAAACACTCTATTTCCTGTGTTTTTACTTTCTTTGTCTATGTCTCGTCAGACGTTTTTTTCTCTCTCTCGTTCTGTTTTTCTGTTTTTTTTTTGTTATTTCATTGTCAATTCATTACTGCAGATCTGAATATGGCTACATGTCTGCAAATATTTGCGGAACACACAAAGAATGAAATGTACCTTCCGCGATTGGCTCACTTTGGTAGGCATAAAAGGAAAACAAAAATGCCAGACTGTATTAAAACTAAAGGCGAACGCACACACACACACACACACACACACACACACACAAAATACACCATCATCAACCGACCATCGTATGAATGTGGATCAATTGTCGCGCAAACGGTTCTTTGCACCATGAATTTCGTTTGCATTGCTGCACATTGTCTGCGATTTTGCTTTTGTGTGCAAACTCAACGAGAAAATAGCGATCGATTAAATTGTCTGTCGTTGTTCGGTGCTTCTGTTCTGCAGACTTGCACACCCCTCGCCCGCCTTTCTATATCGTGCCATTGGATTATTGTGCTCTACAGCCCTATGTGCTGCCGAACATTGTTTCGAGAGTGAGTTTCAGGTTCAGAGACAGGGATAGTGGATATAAGCGTATCTAGCAAAATTTCCCATATTTTATAAGTAGCGTAGTGTGGCACTTGCTGTGCCAAAGTTTTCACGTGCATCGACATCTCGTCGGTCTCGCTAACGGTCTCGATACTTTTGCCATTTCACGGCGGCATGGGATGCCATTCGTTTACGATGGAAATCTTGATGTAATTTAGTGTAAATGTGACATTTTTGCCACACACACCCAAAAAAAGCATTGAATTGTTGTCGACAACAACAAAAATGTCACTTCATCCCCATTTGATGGGAAAGACACGTCGAAGCGGTACAGTCCGAACATCGAGTCTCTTGGGTGATGTGAATGAGAGGGGCCCATTTATGCGGAAAATGTTCAGGGAAATCCAAGTGTAATGCACATAAATGATTTTGTTGCAGCGTTTGTTCGTGTGTATGTGCATTTTGTACATAGAGCTAAAGTCATGTTCTCAATTGCAGACACATAATATGTTGGTACATCGAGAGAGAAAATGGCTTCGTTTTTGTTTTGCTGTGTGTGTGCTGTCGCTTGTTCACTTCTGGCTCGAGCTCTATTTGCAGTGGTATTTTATATGCTCATGCACTATCTACATCATAAAATGCAATGCACACAAGCGTATCATAGCCCGTACTATGGAAAGTGAACAGACAAACCTTCTACCCCACATTTTTAGCTCACGAGCCGAATAACACGTATTTCTCTGGTTTGTTGTTGTTGTTGTTTCTTCAATTAAGTTTGGCGCTGGTTTTTTTTGCTGTGTATTTCATCCGATTCGGTTTTCATAACATTTTAAAAGTTTGGTTGACACCCCCGATCATAATTCTTGAAAATTTTGGTATTGTTTGCTGAAGAAACCCGGAGAAGCCGAAATATGAAAAAAAAAAGAAATCTATATGGGCACTTTTATGATAAAACAACGCAATAACGATGTTTGTTTGTGTGTATTTGAGTGAGTGAGTGAGTGAGAGAGAGAGAGAGAGTGAGTGAGAGAAAGTGAGCGAAAGTGACGGTAAAACAATGAAAATAAAAAATGCATTGTTTAACAAACAACAAACGATTCGAAATACGGAAAAATAAATGAAATGCGGCAAACCATCTAAGACATAATTTAGGGGTTTCAATATAACATTTTCTTCACATGATCCCATTCTCATGTTAAACGAGCATGCTTTATTTATAGTTTTACTTAAATTATATACACCACATCCACACAATTGTTATTTATATACACATTTTCCACTTTTACTTAAGACACCCAGGGTAGTTTTCCTAGACACATAATATTTTGTGTTTTTGAAATGAAGTGGAAGTAAACTATAAACTGGCAAAAAAATGATCATTTGATAAATATTCTAAATATGGATCGTTATGGTCGGTGTTTTAGACAATCAATGCAAATAATTTTCGCTACAGAGCAGCAAATGTTCAACATTTCACCGAAAAAAGAGAAATAAAACGTAACTCCCGTCCACCATGGATATGTTATTAATAATATCGAATGAATTATGATTAATACAATGTGTTTGGTAAAACCATTTTGGCGAAATAAAACAGTAATTTAAGTAATTTATTCAAGTTGAATTTCGGCACAAAAGTCACAAAAGCAATTGAACTGTCGCGATTTGTTGTGTGTGTGTGTGTGTGTGTTTTTTTTTCTCGTTCAGTCCTATCCTTAAATCAGCAATTGTCCAATTCAATGGAATCGATTCTTGCTTGCGTCAACAATGTAGATAGGGTTGATCTTTACGCCTGAAATTTATTGGTACTGGTAGAGTTTTTTTACCCCCTTTTTCTCTTAAATCCACTTTGGTTCTTTGTTCGTTATTCGGTTTTATATCATTCGTAATCGATTACAAATCTGCTGTTAAACATGCTTGAATAAATATTGTCGGTCAGATTTATTACGTGCAATTATTTCTTCTTGAGCATACGCATTTTTTTTGTTTGTTTGTTCGTTGTTTGTTTGATAATCGATAGTTTTTATTGCAAAAATGTGGCGACTATTCACTGTGAATGTGATGCGGTGTCGATGTGTGTATGTGTCGGGGAAAGGCGAGATTCTCATCATCGGTTCTGTCTCATTTGTATGCGTATACAAATGGCCACAAGAAGCATGTGGTGCAAGTTTTTCATCTCGATACCAACAGACACATGAATCATATAAAAACGTACAATGCGCGTGAACCTCACACAACGCAATTTCGTTTTGGCCCGCGCCATTTTCATGCGAATATTTTTGCACATTTGTATATTTTTACTCTCGTTTTTGGTCATAAAAATTGGTATTTATATGTTGTGCTGGTAAGGGCGATAGATTTGTGTAGCGGAAAGGAGGTGCGTCGACATTTTATTGAATGATTCAATCATTCATCTCTGCTAAAATCACATTATCGCCAGCAAAGCGCAACGACTCGAATAAGCTTGTCTGGATCATCGTTCGCTTTGTGCAACACTTGTGTGTATGTGTGTGTGTGTGTATGTGTATATGAATGACGAAGTGAACAGAGTGATAATTTCCAGTCGATAGATTTTTTTTTCTATTTAAAAAAAATGATTGAAAGAAAACATAAATGTAAATAAATCTAATTGAAAATCTAAAACCAATTTTTTCCAAGAAGAGATTTTGTGCATGTTTTTTTTTATTCTTCCAAAGTCGATTCAATCGAATGGATTTCGTTGAATTATATTGGATCAAATTTGAAGTGTGGTTGCTTAGGTTTCATAGTATGATGAATTTCAATAAATGCGAATATAGAAAAATGTATGCGAAAAAGGTGTGAACCATCTCATCCATATTCATTTCATTTTCTCTGTAAAAAAAAAATAATAATATGATAAAGGAGACTTAATCCAATGTCTACGTCAGTATCTGTGCGTTCATCTCCGGTCATCGGTTTCAAACTATTATGCTAGTCTCAAGTTGTGATATCCAACCACAATGCAATTTTAATATCTTCTCATCACCAAGCCCATTCACTGGAACATCACTGGTTTAAAATTTTCAAAAGAATACAAAAAATCGTTGCACTTAAATATGTTGGCAGTTCCATTGGAGATGGATGAACCACAGGGAATTCACAGACAGACAAATATCGTCGCATTTTATTTCACTTTGCATTAAATCACATTCACTTTTAATTGCTAATAAATAGACAAGCCATACATAAATATGAGAAAAGTAGCGCATAGCCCCCCCATTAGTTATAATTCCAAATATATTATGTGTTCGGGTGCTAATGCCGCTTTTGGTTTCGTCGAGAGTGTATTGCGATTTATTTTAGCGCTTCGAATTCACATTGAGTGGTATTGAATCAGTCTAGGAACATGTCTATTCGGTTTCCTGTCGAGAATTCCAATCAACGATGAAATATAATTGCATTTCCACAAATTATCGCCTTTTATTCGTATTCGATTGCATTCACAGCATTTGTAGTCACACAGTGTGCGATGGCAGGATGCTTGAGGGGTGATTTTTCAACATCTTCACATACCCATTCTTTCTGTGCTTTTGAATGCTTCATTCGATATTACAAAATAATCTGTCTCATTCTTTCGTGTACGCAATGCATGCATTGTGGGGTTTTTTCTTTTATTTTTGGTTCTGGAGCGTAAAATTTCGACAAAAGAAATATTGCTCAATATAACGGCATTACGTACGCTAAAACATAAGTCATAGTCAAGAGATACTTATGCTACCCGAAATTGCTTGACTTTTAATTTTTAGCATAAGAAAACGATTCAACTATACATGTCTCCTGAATGTTTGGTATGCGAGTTGTGATTGTGTGTGAAATATGCGTTTGCGTTGTGTGCGTCAGGAAAGGGCTGATGACCGATTCACTCGGCACGCGAAACAGGTCGGTGAAGGTCAATGCCTCTCTCTTTCGCTCCCATGCATACATTCCACTATGTTGTGTGTGTGTATGTGTGTGTGTTTTTTTTCTACATCTTCACCAATCTCTCCCTTGTTCGTTAACTTGTTAGCTCGCTCACCCATTCACTCGTTCACCTCACTCCATCCAAGTTAAGGCTCTTTTATTTTTAGTTGAAAAACTAACAGT
This sequence comes from Aphidoletes aphidimyza, assembly GCA_030463065.1. NCBI lineage: Eukaryota > Metazoa > Arthropoda > Insecta > Diptera > Cecidomyiidae > Aphidoletes > Aphidoletes aphidimyza. The sequence goes on from CM059997.1 coordinate 30,855,493, forward strand.
CGCACACAGCCAGTGGAATTTGTGATGCGCAAAAAATGCGCTTGAGCGCGTAATCAAAAGCCAGTCATTTGCTGCATTCCTGCCGATGAAATTTTCCACTTTGGTTATTATGCGACGATATTCACTTTTTTTAATGCTTTGTCGGTGGAAATTAAATTTTAATATTCTTTGGATGTGGTTGAGCTCTGGAAAAGTAGGATTGAGCAACAACAACAACAAAGCACACACACACACAGAGAGAGAGAGAGACTTTTTCGGTCGACTGTATATTGTTTTCATTTTCATTAAATCAGTGCTTGTCATTTGAAACTTGCAGCATCAATTCCATCTTGAGACTTGCCGCAAAATAATTGGGTTTAAGATTTTTATGTGTCTCAATTAGATTTGATGTTGTGGTGATGGTTCGTACTCAATGATGCTTTGTATTGCCATCCTCCACCTCACCAACAACAGTCGAAGCAGCTCAAAATTCATTTGCGAATCCTTTTTCCAACCAACTGCAAAAAATAACTTGCCTGAACATTAAAAATGAACCGTGAGAAAAGGCAAAACCGGTGCAAAGAGTGCGCCGCACCACATCAAGATGAACAAAATGCAGATTAATGTAAATAAATTCATTTCATTTGCAGAAATTTAAGCTATTTGAAAGGCATTGCTGTCTTTTTTGTGTGTGGAGGGGTGGCCAGCCCTAAAACTTTGACCTTTCTCACAACAGATTTTCTTATCCATCTCGACTCTCACCAATAAACCATTTGCATTGCTTTGTTATCAGTTTTTGTGTGTACGTTTACCAAGCCATGCCACGTGCAAATAAATCTGTAATGAGAAAATCGTAAGCACCTTTCGGCAGGCTTTCCTTTCAGTATAATGTAATCTAAAACCAATGATAATGCGCCGTTCTTTGGACGAGTAATGTGGAGAAGAAGAAACAAAAAGAAAACTATCTATAGATTTCATTGTGTTTAATTAAAATCCAACACACGTAAAATACTCTCTTCAGCTGTATACCATCATCGCTTCAAGAATAGACCCATTTTCATAGAGTGTCTCATTAATGAACATAAAGATTTCATAGTCACTTGTCAACAGCTAATGGTCGATGCGACGACAATATAATAGCCTAACTGGCCAAAAAATGAGCTCGAAATATGGCAATTGAACCACGCATCTAAGGCGTATGTAAACAAAAAAAAAACGTTGTATATGTAACTCACATTAGTATCATTTAGTGATTATATTATGGGCATTTGAAAGTCTCACTTGGATAAAATGCCAACAACAACAAAAAGTAGACATTTGAATTTTCATTTATTTACTCTAAATAAAATGGTTTTTAAGTGCTTATCAGAAAAGGCAATGTCCGCTCTCTGATTCTCTGCGCGCCTCCTCTGCATGTCGAGTGTGTGTATGTTTTAGATGTATGTGGTCCTGTTTTTTTTTTCTTGTGTGTGTGAGTGTGTGTGTGTGTGTGTATCATCAGGCATTTTCACAACCGAATTCAGTATTCCGATGCGATGCGGCGCATCAAAGCCAAACCAAGCCAACCGAAATTAAATTGAGGAAAATCGGAAAGCAGCTCAGAGACGCAAAGAGCCATGCAACATTATCCTTCGAAAAGTTCATTCATATAAAGGTATTTGACCCATGACCTTTCCGTTCTCCTGGTTTTTTTCGCCATTCTCCACAAAACTTCAATATAAAAATTGCAATTTTTTTTCGTTTGTTTGTTTGCGCTCAATTTTGATTGTGTGCGTTTTCCATTTTAAATTTTCTAACAAACTGGAAAGGCTAGAGAGAAAAAAAACGACGAACACACAGCACATCTGATAAGAATGAGGCATGTAGGCAAACCCCTGGACGCATTCAGCTGCTGTTCCCTTGCAGTGTCAAGAGAGCACACACACACAAAAAGGGGGAAAGAATGTTTTCAACATATTTCATTTAGAAAGAAATGCCAAAGATGAGGCACAGGAGCATTGGGGAGGTGTAACTGTGTAGGCAACAGCAACATTGACTGCAGCATGCATGTGGCGTTTCAACTTATCGTGCCATCAAATCTAACCGTGCCGCTTTTTCTTGCTCTTCACTACGCAAATTCAATCTACGAGTACGGTGTGACACTCGAACGCACATACGCAATATAATGTTTGATATGCATGAATAGACCCTCAACCAAAAGATAAAGCCATAGAACTCAACTATTTGGATGAAAAAGGAAAAAAACAAAATACGTGGACCAAAAAAAAATTAAGAACGAAAAATTAGAATTATGATGATTGCACTTACCTTTTGCCCGGCGACGCTCACCATTCCATCCAAGAGGTAGAAATGACTGAAATGTATACATACATAAATATATATATTATATTTATTTTGTATAAAGTTGAAATGCAAAATCCAGTGAAAAGCCCAAAATTCAACGATAATGAAAAAGTTTTTAAGCAAGTCTGATTCACACAGATGGGAAAGTCTTGATGTGTTTTGCAATCGCTGCAAGCCACAAAGTGGACATTTGATTGACACAGCGAGATTTTTTTCTTCATATTTCAATAATAATGGTTTTCAACAAATGTTACTCCAATGTGGTTCGTTTCATAAACTAGATTGTCAGTATTTAAAGTAATTTTCTTCCAAGAATATTTTGACACTTTGATTCTGTGTTGAAGATCAAAGGAATTTTTGTTGTTGTTAAATCTTCGATGCCAAATCATCAAAAAAAAGACATTTGGGGGAATGGTCAGACCATTTCTGAAATCGATGTAAAAGTGCCTTGAAATAATGTAATACATTGAAACGCAAACAGAGAAACAGCGAGAGAGAGAGATAGATTGAGAGAGAAAATGAAAAAAAAAACTGGATAAACGGAAAGACGATCACAATTACTTTCACTTGTTCGAAAACGAGTTGTGTGTGTCAGTTGAGCCATAGCGAATGGAGTTCCGTTGCACTATGCTTATTGCTTTTAAATCTATTAAATGTCATGTAGCCTATATTCATGGATATGGATCTCAGTGTCGGATTTGGCATATGAGCGCGTGCACATCATCGACCGAAAATAGAGTTTTCGTGTCTCTCACTCTCTTCGATGTCTCCTGTTTTTCCATGTATCCCACCTAATTCTCTTCTCCATGGCCGCTCTCCAAATGGCAGAGAGGCGGCGGCGGCAAACCGGATTCTCATACACACACATATCGTTTCCACTGTTGGATGCAATGCTCGGAAAATGTGTCCATCCCGTAAATAATTCCGAAAAATTGTAAGGGTATTAACAACATTTAATGGGCAATGGCAATAACCACAAGCTCGTTGTCTTTGTCCTTTTTCTATGTGATATATGACAAGACAAAACCGAAACGATGTAACAATACACACGAAACACAATGAATATTTGACTTTGATATAAATAAAAATGACGACGAAGCGATGGCGACGGAAGTGGCAGGGAAGAGGCCACAACACCACCGAAAGTCAAATAATATCCCCCCAAAAAAAAGTAGCTAAACGAAAATGGCTACATAAAGCGGAAAATGACTAAGAAATAGTTTGATAAAAAAAGAACCAAACACACACACACATCCACATACAACGGAGATAGATTCAACATTCTCAGCACACGCGACATCATTGCTTGAAATGCGATGTGTATTTTTGTCCGCTTGAGTCTGTGTATGTGTTTTGCAAACGTTAATAGCAAAAATCTAAAAATGAGAAAGAAGCAAAAAAAGCAACAGCAAAAGCAACGAGCGAATGAAAATCATGCACATACACACACACACACACACACACACACACACACACACACACACACACAACATCCATCCAGACGGGCAAAGACCGCACATGATGCTATTTTCGCATTGCACCCTTATCACGCCACATAGAGAAGTAAAGTCTATACACATAGTCACTATGCACTATGGGTCCCTGCATTCTGTGTGCTCGTTCGTGTTCAATTGCTCGTTTTCATTGCTCTCGCGACTTATCTTTTCTTTTCTTTTCTTTTCTTTCTCGTTTCGCCTCTCTCATTTTAATGTATTCATCATGAATTTCGTTCGTTCGCTTATTATTCATTCTTTCTTCCTCGGTAGTGAATACGGCTGCGGCTTGCGACTGCTACTGCTGCTGTTGGATGACATCAATTTAAAGCTTTTTATATATTGAAATTAAGCATTGTTCTGCCTATGCGCGTCTAAGAAGTTTCTTGTCGAAAATTTATTAATTTATTCGGTTGTTATCATTTGCCATGTAAACGCACGATATCTACTACTTGAATTTCTTATGACAATTATGTGACTCTGTGCAAATGAAATTACGCACCGAAAATTGCATTCGCGCGCGCGCGCGCGTCTTCTGTTTATTGGTTCATTTGCCTTAATCATTGGACCAAAAAGAGCATTGAACGAAAATGGAGCGAAAAGTTGTTTGGCGCAAAAATGTTTGAATGTGAAACGATACACACAACCAAGCCATGTTTCCAATAAATGCCAGCACAATGGACAAATTGATGGCAATCGTTGTGCTATAAACACTCTCATATGACATCCCCGACAAAACTTTGTGCACCAAATCAAAATGTTAATGCTGGTGATGTGTGGCGATGCGCTGTGTGATTCTCTTTCTGTCTCATTCTGTCTATGGTATTTTTCAGGCTCTTTTTATGTTGCGATCCAATATTATTTGGGAGGAAGGGTGATGAATTTCGTTTTCAAATATTTTCGAATGGTATTGTTGATTTTGTACGGTATTTTTTGCATGAGTTGATGCCGCTTCTGTTTTTAATAATGCGCATTATCGTTTTTGCATCACTCTAGCCGGGGCTGCACACGTATACAAGCGCACACAGGAATATTTCCGAATATAGTACAGTGTAAAAATTAGTCCAAAGGCAACAGCATCAGCATCAGCAATGTGTTAGTGTTCATTTTGAAGATGTGTGCTGGTTTTTTTCTCTCTCTACATTCGCTTTTCTATCATCCCTATTTATATGTTCAGCATTGTTTTCAGTTCGTTTCATCGTCTCTGCTGTTTTTTTGTTGTTCTCGATTCATTTTCATCAGCAAACAGAAGAATATCGTCTAAAATGGATATTCATTGTTTGTTCGTTCATTCGATTTATTATTTCTTTTAATTTTGATCTATTGTTTTGACGCAGAAAAGTATACTGTTCGAATTCTATTGAAGCATCCCGTTTTTATGTGCAACGCTCGAAATCCAAAATTAAGAGGATGCGAGAGCGAGAGCGAGGGAGAGAGAGAGAGGAAGTGGGGAGAGCAAATGAAGAAGTCTGGTTGATTTCGGTACTCATTTATTGCTTTTATATGTTTGTATGTTGACGAGGTTGTTGGATGTTTCTCGGATTGTAGAAGATGGTCATTCACATTTTGAGACACGTGTAACAATGTACGGTATGCAGTTGCCATGTCTGCGCGCATACATCATGGAAAAATATATTACAAAATCCGCACCAGTTTGAACAAAGCCATTTGGAACTGTGGTTGGTTGCAGTGCCAACAGCAATGGCAGCAGCAGAACATCATGCTTCTAGAGAGTAGAGAAGCTCCGTTCATTGCATTAAAGACTTTTGTATTTGGCTTGGGTATGCTTCGCCAGCACGCGTACGCCATGCCACTTGCATGTCATAGTCGAAAATCGGCTTTTTGGCTTTACATCGCTAGATGGTGTGCGTGCGTGCGCGCGCGCTTGTGTGTGTGTGTGTGTGTTGTTTCACAAAACATTTTCATATTGCACTGCCAAACACGCAACTACAAAATGCAGGAGTGTGCAGAGAGCAAGAGCGAAAACGACATTGTACAAGCACACAATGGAAATGAATATTGACAATGGAAGAGAACTGAACTGGCTGAACTTTCAAGACGAACCGAAAACATGTTGGATAAATTGCTGCCGAAACAAAAATGCCATCATCCAAAATGGATTGGCATAGACAATGAACGGACGACTCTCTACATTCAATCTTCCCTTGTTTGCTCTCTCTCTTTCTCTCTCTATCTCAAAGCTTTTCATCTCATACTTTTTGGAGAGAAAATTGAAAATGGTTTTTGTGTCAGCATTTGTTAGCTTCTCAATGCTATTGTACATTCCCCATATTCATACATAAATACCGTTCTGTTCAACCGTCACCATAATCATTGCGTTTGAGTTTTAATAGGACATAAATAAGTAACAGGCATTGATAATTGATTTTCGATTAAAAGCACGAATGTCTCTGTCTTTTTTGTCATTCCACACGGATCGCGCCACTAAACGAATGGATAAAAATAAAACAATAATAAACCAACAATAACAACAACAACAATATTTCACCTCAGTTCAAAGACACTACAGAAAGCAAGTTCAAAGCCGCTAGGGCGTGCGTTTGAAATTGATTGGTGGTCATTAGGGTGACAAGATCAACATTCACAAAATTTCAACATATTGAGAAAAAAAATGGATGCTGTGATCTTAGCAGACTACCTCCAAAACATGTTCGTTCACTAATTTTTGTTTTTTTCCTTGAAATCTTCAAATTGCAAGAGAGCTTTGAAAATTTAGCGGACAAAAGCTGTTTTTCGATTTGTTGTTCAATCCTCCACGTATGTCTGGGGTCATACGGTATGTGGTCACCAGACAAAATGATCACAATTCTTTGTCGATACGTCATGACTGCATGACAACAAAATCAACCAGACGAGATGACCATTCAAGTTGGTATAGCAAAGTGTATTCAAGTGAAGTGCAACATCATTTGAAGTGATCCCATTAGCTCTCAAAAATAGTGGAGATCTGTCAGATCCGATCATCTCAAAGGCTTACGGTTTTGATGATTTTGTCTCTGTGGAGATAGTATAAACGATCGGCAGCTTCCCATGAAACATAAAATGGACAATGCACCCTAGAGCTCATATTTCTATGTTTTCTAGTTTTTCGCCGGAAAAAAACTATTTACAATAATTCGATGGAAGTTTTCTGAGGCGATTATAATGCGATGGCACACCATTTTCATTCTGTGAATATTTGTATATTGTGTTCTCTATGTTTGGGTTCAATCTAAAGATGTGGCTATTAACAGCACAATGATTTCGGATGACAGTGACACTTTTAATTGAATTCACACACTAACACTCACCCAACACAAACAATGACAAACCGATCGATGGCCGACGAGATTGATATACCGAATTTTAAATGAGGGATTAATTTTGCGGAATGCCTGGAATCAATGCTGACAAACATATTTTGTATCCAGGTAAATATTTGCACAGACACATTCATTTTGCAAACTGTGGCGGTTCATTGGGCGCGCAATTCAAAAGCAAACTTCAATCACTTTTTCTTTTTTTTTCTCTTCTCTCCCATTCTCCTGATGCCTTTCCATTTCTCGCTGGCGGCTGTTGTCGTTGTTGGTGTTGTTATTGTTCTATGATCGCTTGTTGATGTTTTTTATTGACTTGTTATTTTTTTTTTTTTTTGTTCTCCTCGGTGTAATAGACTTTTGTCGAATTCACATCCCATTTTCTATTTCGTCAATTGTCTAATGAGAATACTAAATTTACAAAATACTTTTTCTCCCAGCCTAGATTTGCATACATCAAAAATAAAGTCGAACAACAACAACAACAACAAATTGCATCTGCAAAATGAAAATGAAAATGCTAATTCACAAGCGAATAAATGTGAATTCGAAAAATTATTGTGTGGAGAGTATTCAGTCATCCATTTCATTCAATTTTCGTGTGAAGTTGCTACATTCTATTGGCATTGAACTTTGTCTCGAAGATCGTTTACTTTTCAGCACAGCTCGTTGAGTCCAAGCGTGTAATTTGGTGTAAGCAGCAGCCAGGCAAAAGGAAAATAGACACAAACTCACACACACACACACACACACACACGCGTATGCTCCCTCTCTCACATATACACAACAGCATTCAGCGCACATACATCAGCGCCAACGAAAAATATACAACAAACATGTTCCCTAAATGGAAATGCAAAGTGCCATCCATGCTATTGCATAGTTCAAAATAGATTACACAGACGCATTCACACATTCGCATCTATTTGGAAAAAGAAACAGTGCATGAAACAATCGAACGATAGACCCATAGATACTGGCAATGAACAAAAAAAAAACGAGAGAAATAACGACGAAGACGAAATTTCAACCGAACATAAAAAAAGCCGATGAGAAAAAAAGGAAAATCTGATGGGAAAACAAATACCGTTATGTATTTTCTTTTATTATTTTCATTTTCTCTCTCTCTCTCTCTCTCTCTCTCTCTCTCTGTGTGTGTGTGTGTGTGTTTACGTCATTTGTTGTTGTTCCTACACTCTTTCACATTTAGTTTGGTTATTTGCTTGTTTTGTCGTTGTTTTTGCGTTAAGCTAGTTGTTGGTTTTTCTTCTTATGTATATATGAAGCTCAATCATAGTATTTCGTGTGTGTGTGTGAGTATATGTGCGCCTCCCCATATGAAATTGTACATTGAGTGCGTCGAACGTCTGGAGTGCAAGACCAAGAAAATGGAATTAGTTTTTAAGCACACAAAATATTGGAATGTCTTTTGAATCGGGTTTTATCTATGCACCTTAACAATTTCCAATGCAAATCATTCAAATTCGTCGCATTAACGGATTCGATTCCACAATCAAATGGGATAGAGTGTATTACTCCAGTTCTAATACAAACAGAAAAGAAAAATAGAAATGGAATGGGAGCAGAAGAGAGCGGCAGTCAATTGAAGCGAGAAGCTAATAATAATCGTGAAAAGTTGTGCACACAACAACAATACGGCAATTTAAAGAACCATGTGAACACAGTGGAATAAATGTACAAAGTGGTAATAGCAACGGCTTTACCAAGTAACATTTATATCGAACGGTATTAACATGCAGTAATGAACATGATGCAAAACATCAACAACAGCAACAATAACAAAAAGGACGATAATAACAACACCAACAACAATAACAATATGATCTGCATTAAGGCATTGGCAAATTTAAATTGCACCGAAGGCAAATAGTCGTAACATCATCTGCTCTCAGTCGGTCATCCACCCGCCTTCACTACAGAAATACACATTGAAAATCAAAGAGAGAGAGAATGAGAGAGAGAACGAGCTTTACTATGCATCCGCACGTATTCGTCGTACATATGTATATCGTGCTGTGAGTTTGTGTATCAAATACGATCGAGTGAATCAAGTGAAAATGGCGAAAGCAAACGGCCCAAATGCCATAATCATAGCATGAGATTATTCAACTTGTATCCTTGTTGAAAAAACTAGCAGACACTGCATGTGCCACTGAGACCCTTAGTAGTTGGTTTTATGTCGCCAATTCATCTCTCTGTCCCTCTTTCCCCTCTCATCCTGCTTTTGTTTCGTATTTTCTCTTTGCTTCGCTTTTGCACAAACACACACACATACAACGCTAATATTTACCGTTAGTTTTATCAGCCAAGTAACGAAACAGCCCGATACGACGCCGCTCACTTTTCTCTCCTTCTCTCCCTCTCTGTCAGTCTTGGTCTGTCGGTTTCTCGCTTTCTTTTGACATTAACACCGAGTGCACCATTTCTTGGTTTTGCCGGCAGACTCAATTGCATTTGCGTGTATTTATAGACGGGAATCATAAAAAAAATGAAACACGGGCCATTCGCGGCACAGATAGAGTTCGGTGGTGCGTAATGCATACACGTATTAAAATTTTATAGCTCCGACTGACGGAAAGTTCTATGAAAAATCACATCCATGCACACCATTCAAATCAGGTTGTTTATCGACTGTCATGTGTGTGTGTGATTAATACACACACACACACTGTGTGTGACATACACAGACGACATGTCTGTATATGAAACAAAATTGTATGGCATTTCAACCACGGTTCATATTAGACAAAACAGAAGAAAAAAAAACAACAACAGCAACCAAAATAACACTGTGAAGAATGAACGGAACAGTGCATAGAATTTTAACATTCAACATTTTGAAATTATATGTGGCTTTTGCACGCACCGACTGCGACTTACTTTCGCGACATTATTTGATGTTTATTCGTTTGTTGCGGCTTTGCACATAAAATTCAAAAAATGATATGCATAATTCATATAAAGAACACGCACAACAACCATCAGCTACCCGCGCCACACTCACTTCATTTTCATTTAATCAACCTTTTGTCATTTTTCCATTGAACTCATTCAATCTCACGGCGCGTAAGTCACATTTCAAATATATGCAATTACCGATATCTACTCAGTGCAGCATTTTACCGCGTAGAAATTATGATGGCCCGTTCGTAGTAACATAAAGTATGTTGATGTAGCTTTTGTGTAACAATTTTATTTCGAAAACACTCGTCTCGTGAATGCATTTCGATTTTTAAGCTAAGCTAAATATGCGACATTGTGTATATTCACTTACAGCTGGTGCCTTGGATGGTGCATGGCTGGTGTGCGTAGCACAGTGCCCCGTACAGTATACATCACCACCCTCCCCGACCAGCCTCAGTAGTATTTATCATCTTCAGCCATAGCACTTCATTTCTCTTTTCATTCGTGTTTGGCGCGCGCACAAACATATCGCGCAATCTCTTTGTTTCGCACTTCGTTTCGGTTGCCTACAGATTTTCTTCGTGATGCCATAAGTGTGTCTCGATACTCGAATTGTGCGTGTCAATGGCTTTGCTATGCTTATCTTTATGACTAAGTCTTCATGCGAATGACTATGTTATGATGATGATGCAGCCGATTGTGATTGCCAATTGTGAGAGGCATTCAGCCAGTGAAGAATGAAACTGCCGGCGTTTTCTATCTCTTTCTCTCTCTTTTGTTAAACAAATTATATTTTGTTTTTTTTTCGTGTTTAGCTCCATTTGATGAACGGAGCAGCACTCCAGCCCAGAATTCTGGCTGATCGTAAAATTTTATTTACCATACCCCGTGTACGTTTCTCGTACATATCGGGCTGATATGCCGATGATGGTGTTACGATGGCGATGCCACCACATGCTTAACCCACGCTTGTAAGGTGGAAATTATCGGGGCACCGAATAGAAACACATTACGAACATTCATAGCGAATAAATAGAGAAACTAAACGAAAATGAGACGGAGAGAGAAAGGATTTCAATGACGAAATCAATCAAGCTTTTTTCACCGAATTAATTTTCGATGCTATTAATTATGTGCTAACGATTTAGGCGAATGGCGCGACGAATATACAACGCATACGCTTTTATGAGTCGAGATTATATTTGATTTTCTTTCAATTTCTCGAACAAGTTTGCTTTCAAGGGGATTTTCTCGCTTTGAAGTGCTGCAAGTCATGTGATTAAGAGCTCGGTTTGTTGTGGATATTCAATGGGCAAAACCATTTAAACCATTTTATTTTCTCTTCAGCGAGACCTTTTTTAAAGCTCAATTTTTATTTTTTATTTTTTTTTCTAACAAGAAGTCAAAGTCACATGCAATCGAGTGCGCTTGACATGCACTGTTGATGTTGCGTTTGGGCATGGCATGGTTTTTCTTGCCTGGTTTCGAACTTTCAATATCTCTGTTCATCGACTGCTAGACAACAAACCCAGCATCTATGCAGCAAAATGGAAAAGACGAAACGAAAAGTTTCCATGTTTTTTTTTCTTCATGTTTCAACTTTAAAGGCCCCTGGCTTTCTATTTATAGATTTGTACCTTGTGGAAAATCGGATTTTCAACGTACATACGGCATTCTCTAATCCTATTTCAACGGCTTTTGGCGCTGCGCTGCAATTTTTTTTTCTTCTTCTTCTTCTCTGTCGTATTTTGTTTTGTTTTTTTTTCTTTTTTTGTGTGTCTTGGGCGCTACTTTTCTTTAAGTAAACGGTGAAGAGTCAAAAACTCTCTATCCTTTGAAATAAATCAACGAAAATTAAATAAATAATTCATCAAAAAAATGTTTGCCAGAAGAACACTTCAGAAAGTGGAAATTTTCTTTTGTCTTTCGGGTATTTTGGAGTTCATTAACCCTTGGAAATTATGAAGCTTTTATCCATTTATGGGGCTGACTCGATTTTGTGTTGAGCTTGGCATTCGGTGCGCTGTCGGTGCGCTTTACCGTCATCATCATATAAGCAAATCGAAATTGAACGTTGCACGCCTTAAGTGCAAGAAATCAAACGCATTTGAGTTTATTGAATAAAATGCTCGTATAAAATTCAGTATGCGTGTACCGTTCGGAGAATGGTGCTCTTATCCTCTGTTTTCACTGCACGGTGTGTCTGTGTGTGTCTGTGTGAACCGGTGAGCACTAACATGCATCAAATATGTATATTAATATTAAATGAACGAAATGTTGAAATTGACATGAACTGATATCGGCGAGGCATTTGTAACGGGTAACATAACAAAACGAGAGTTAGAAAAAAAACCATATGCCTTTCGCACCGAAGACATCAAAATTGCGTCTTTTTGTGACACTTAAACTGAGCTACTGACTGTTAAACACAGTTGAAAATGTCTTTTTTCGGCTTTTAAGCTACGGCATATTCATTCCCTATCTCTCTCTCTCATTCTCTTTTTTTACAGTCTGCCTATTTTTCCTATAGCTCTTACCATTGACTGGCGACACAGCGACATTGATGGCAATGCGTGAATATTGAATGCATTCAATTAAATATTCGTGGCTCGATCCACTGCTATACTTAGTTTGAAGCAGCAGCAGCAGCAACAACAACAGCCACACCAACAAAACGTTTGACTGCCATCCAGTCAATAGAGCGACCAATTCTAATAAATTCGCTTTCGTTCTTTTCTTTGGCATAGCATCGTATTGAAGCCGGACTTTAAGATGACTGTATTCCATTATTCCTCATTTTATTTCATATCATTTTGACCGTATTTGTTTGATTCATAAATGTAATTTCATCTTATTTACGATATTACGGTTCGTTTGCTTTTCATCGTGTAATAGCCAACGAACGGATTAACTTTCATTTATTGCGCGCACACCAAAACATACGTGTTGTGTGTGTGTCGGTGTCGGGTGTCGGGTGTTTGTACGCATTTGAATCCACTCCACTGTGTCCATGGATGATTGAAGGCACAGTTAATTGGTGAATCATGGCATTTAAAATAATTGGTCAATAGCCATTTCATTCATTCAATGGTGGTTAAAAGAAATTTTATTTGGTTGCCATTGTGATATCACGAAACATATCGCCGCTCATCAAATGCATTTTGCAAAAGGACACACAACGACTCGGATCCAATGGAATCGAGATAAGGCGCGAACACGGTGGATAATTCAGTTGTACATTCAAATGGGCATTGAGCATATTTAATGGAGTCTCTATAGTTTTGGAATCCTTGCCCAAAATCAGACAAATTACATACAATCACGTTCGCCAATAGCACACTGATCGATTGATATTTGGTTGCATTCAATATTGTTTGTTTGTTTCACAGCTTTGGATTTGGTTTTGGCGTTGGCTTTGGCTTTGGTTTTTTTAAGTTGCTGTTTTTCCCCTCAATCTTATTACTTTATTGAATTTTTGGTTTTGTTGTCTCTTAAATAAATTACGCGATAGTCTGCGAACCGTAGTTTTAGGAGAGAGTGTTATGTTTTTTTTATGTGTGTGTGTGTGTGTTTCGTTCAATATCACATCGGTTGCATGCAGTGATCGATTACTATTGACGCAAAAAGTTGACCTCGATATTATTTTTGTTGTTGTTAACAATAGCACCCAAAAACGAAAGACAAAAATAGCGGATTTTTTCCATAATGGGCTAGAGTGAGAGCCAGAAAACACGAGAGCACCAAGTGTCTGTATAAGCAATAGCAGTACCACTAGTGTGTCTAACATATAGCACGCGTATCAAATGGCGTGAGCGCTGAAAATGTACTCCAATATAAAAGAAATTTCAATGTCAAACATGATATCAGTTCAGTGACTAGAAATAAAATCAACCGAATGAACAAATACGGACGGCACATTGGCACAAAGAATAAAGCAATAAAATTCACTCTCACACTTGCATGGCTCGCACATCGATGCCGTTGCGTTATTCTTGCTGCTGCTGCTGCTGCTGCTGTGGTGGTGGTGTTGTTGGATGGGTGTTTAGTAAATGGCAATCGACTATCAGTCCGCACACTATTCAACACCGAAAGTAAAAATTTTCTTCTTGATAAATTCACTTATCTTCGTTGAAGCGAGCATGCATTCGAGTCATTCCATGCTTCAGCTTTATTGGTTGCGCACACTTGACTGCAATTTTCCTTTGGGCAATTGAGGCATGCCTCTATCTTTTACACTAGTCCATTCATATTATTCATCTCTCCTTCTCTCTCTCACTCTGTCTCTTTCTCTTTCTCTCTTTCCTTTTTCTCATCAGTCTCTGGCATTTTGTTTTTTTTTTGGGTTTGTAATACTATTAGACAAAGCGTAAAAGGTCAATTATTGGCAAATCTTCAATCAAGCTCAACCAAATGCGTAATAATGATCAAAATATCGTCGGCAGAGTTCGAGTAATGGGCCAAAGTTCAATCTAACCATCGATTTACACACAATACCCAGGTGAATTAGGTTTGCTGCAATACCAACAACAACAACAACGACAAAACCATTGGCAAATAATTCGAAACCAAATCAACGTTTATTACTGTTTTTTTACCCATTTGAAACATATGATTGGCGTTCATAATCTCGTCGCATTAATTTCTTAATTCATTTTAATTGTGTATACTGATTCGATTAAATTACATCAAGTTTTTTCTGAGGGCGGGGAAATCCATCCCGATGTGGAATTGGTGGCCAAAAAAATGTGAAACGAACAAAAATTCCATATTGAGAAAACGCAATTTTAATTTCAAAAAGCATTAACAACATACTAGCACCATCAGCAACGATCGTTTCGACTTTTATGTGGCTGTTCTTTCTCTTTTTTTGTTGTTGTTGTACATAAGCCAGGAAATTATTTTATCCTTCACCGAGTACAAGGTTTATCCACACCGGGCCCGGGGCATGCAATATATGCCGCATTTCGTTGGTGTGTCTTTTCCACGAGCGCAAACTAAAATGCAATTATACATATATAGCATAAGTCTATAGCACACAGGTCTTTTTATTTTATACATTACGTACCAATACACTGTGATTTTGGCTTTGAGACACTCGGTTCACATGTATTGGATAATATGCGTGCATGCCTAACGACGAAAACTATCCAATGTTATAGCCTTGCAGTTGCTCTTGAAATGTTTCATTTACAATATTATAGTATACGTAAAAAAACGGTGCTCGTTGTACACATGCACACACTTACACACACACACACACACACACAAACATGCACACCCGAGACGGGAGCACACAACCAGAATCGGGTGGACGATGTTTATCGGCATTGCCATGCAAACACACAAATTCACTATCGTATCCTTCTCTTTGCACCGCTTCGTTTCTGTTATTGTTGTGCAAATTTTGCACGCGCACAATTTCAGTCAACAGCTAAAGAAAGGATAAACGAAACGAAACGAAAAAAATATGCATGAAGTAAGCGGCACAACCATTGAAATGGGATTTTTTTGTTTTGTTTTACGAGGCATTCAATAACACATGAAACCCCTTCGGATTCTTTCTCTAGCGCTTCAGTTTAAAAATGCAGACGATTTTTTCTGGTTTCATTTTGATTCTCCCCTTTTCTCCTTTTCGTCCTCTCTCTTTCCACACACACACATATTTCCAGACACACACATAAAAATTCTTTTCGATTTCGATTTCTGTTTATTTTCTCTATCTTTACTGCTCACCGTTACATTTAATCAAAAAAAAAAAAAAAAATGGAATGCGTACGTGGTCGACCTGTATCATATATCCGAAAATGAAATGATTGAATTAGTTGTATGGCATTTAATATTAAATTGCAGTTACAAAATCCAATAAAATTGTTGGTGGCCGACAATCCGCCAAAAAAAAACCAGAGAGAGAGAGAGAGAGGAAAAGGTGCAAAAGCACTTGAGATTCCATTTTGATTGAATCGTCAAAAACCAAAATTGAACCACATTTTCGAAATCTGGTTATAATAATGAAATCGAATTGAAATTGTGGGCTATGTTTTGATAGTGAGTATTTAGTACAGAAGCTTTGCGGTGGATTTTCGAAAACGAATCTATGCTCCAAAACCTACCGATTCTCCACAACATCATGATATTCGGATGGATAAACAATAAATAGAATAATGAGTGGTCGTGATGGTGAAATATTCATTTGGAGCCGCTTTTTGTGTGTGAATCGGTGCCTGTCGGATCAAGTGCGTCTATTTCACATTCAACACCCACAGCATCCAGACTTTACAAATGGCATAAAACACAACGGGCTCTCATCTATATATTTTATATTCATATACAGTGTGTGTGTGTGCCATTGCAAAATAACAAACTGCGAATAATGGAATTCGTGCTCAACTTTTCAATGGACAAGGATGGCAATCCCAAGGGCAAGGACATCCGCAACTGCGCAATAAGATTAAAATATATACACATTTTCTTATTTAATATTATTTTACTCACTTATATTTACATAAGTAAATAATAGTAAGTCAACATTTGAACAAATTTTCATCGTTTTAAGTTTTGTCCATTTACATAATTTACATAATTAATTAACAATCATTATATGTTATAACGAGAAATAAACACGATGAAAAATATAAAAAAAAAACTGGCTCAAAAGAGTCAAATATATCAAATTTAAAGCTTATAAACGGTAAGGTGAAATGATATAATCAATGATGATTGAACATTTTAAAATGCAAATGCCATTTGATGTTTCAGTCACATGCGTGGCGTGACACTGAACAAAAGAATCATTTCAAGTTCTCTAACCATACCATTGCTCCGAAAATCCTTTATACTCATTTCTTTTTTAACAGTATTGTTTTTTTAAAACACCCTAAAAACGCAAATTGTAATTGATTTGAAACGCATTGTGAGGCCCATTTTTTTGTTGTTGTTGTGTTGATGATTTTTTTGTTTGTTCTATCAATGCATTATATGTAATAAGTCGAAATTAGACAGGAATAAGGTACATGGAAAAACTTTGCCGTCGATAATCGACACACACAAACGCGTATACGACAAAGACCAAGACCGAGAGCGAGAGAGAGAGGCCTTTGGTGCGAATAGAAAATGCATTTACACAGGACTAAATGGTTTTAGACGCGCGGCAGCAATTTGGTATGTGGTGCCCGTATGTGCATGACGCGTGTGCAATATTTAGGGGTTTTTTGAACGTTAAAGTAGCCGAATGCGAATGTGCATGGAAAAGCCATAGGAGTTGAGCCTTGAAAATTGCTCTTCATCAAGCAACCTCTATCTATATGTGTGTTCTTAGTCGACGTGTTATTGTACCGTCTGGTGTGTATATATATATATATATATATATATATATTCGCGCTGTGTATCAAAGGAAATAACAGGGCAATAGTTAAAGATAGGGGTTGCAATGACATTTCGTTCGATATTTAAATAAATATGATTGAGCTGCGTTTTTTCCCTTCTTCTTTGTATCCCTATATGAACTCTAATCTTTTGTGTTGTAAATGCACTTGAGCCCGGGTTGTTTCGTAGTAAAAGGGATAACATATGGTAAACGAGTCATATACATATATGTGTGTGTGACATGCAATATAAATATTCGAACATTTTATGACTTCTATTTGTTTGTCCAAACAACACGTTATCAACATTTCAATTAAGGCGCATTTTTTTTTTGTTCGTTATTTATATAAAAATTGGATCACGATCTACCTACACATCGACTTACTTAACCGTTTTACTTGTTCGCATTATTATTATGCAGACATAGGTTTATGGGAATCAGTTGCTATGCAATTTGTAATACTTTTGAAGTCATCACGCACTCAATTTTCTTTGAGACTTTGATTCTCTCAATGAATCAAAACCAGATACAAAAACAAGAATTTGTTGAAGAAATGTGATTATTCAATTGTGATTACAATTCGGAACGCTCAAAGAGAATTTTATGATTTGGACATCAAATTATTCACCTTGGAATTGAATGATTAGAACATTTCGGAATTGGACGGTGTAAACAGTGTGTTTGTGTATGTTTAAGGTGTTTTTTTTTTGTTGAACTGAAGCCCTAATAAAACGGTTATATGCTCATGATTATTTTAGTCGTGGGGCAATGTGTTTTGGTGAGAAGCGAACGCACTAATTACGTGACTGAGGTTTCACACACAGGAATGAAGAAACAAACACAACTGAAATGAAGACGAAACAATAACAAAACAACCAACGGGCAAAATACACGGACACCAAACTTTTGAGCATAATCCCTTTGCAAGTTGCAACATAAACATACACACACACACAAGTGACAAGTTTGCAAACACCAAATGCAGGAAATTAATTTATGTAAAACATGACTTGTTCATACACGCTTGCAGAAGTCCTCCAAGTCTTTCACTCTCTTTTAGTTTTTTGGTTAGCTATTGCTGAACAACGGACAGGGAAATGGTGTGCCATGTTAATGAGGTGATATAGATTTTCAGGATATTTAAATAAGAAACAAATTATTTTGCATAAAGTCAAAGCAGGGCGGATAACAGATTGAAATCACCTGAGTTAGTTTACTTCGGTACGATTTTTTTTTTTTTTTAAGTTTCATAGTAGGAAGGATTGGCGGGCGGTTAATTATGCTAGGTAAGTGATCATTCATAGAATGGAATCATCTCGACAACAAAATGCCAACATTTCCGTTCTTAAAGCATTCAGCTAAAAGGAAAAGAATAATTTCCATTGAGTTCAACTCTAAACCATTCAAAGCACTCTAAAACTTTAGCCAACAAAAATATTGCATTGTCTTAAAGCCCATCTATTTTATTTGCACAAAATCCAAATGCATTCATCATTAATCATTGTGAAAATTTAATAAAAAATCGACTCAAACACTTCGATCGGCTTGTGCTCAAAGCAAAAACCTGCTGGTTTTGTCACAATCCAGTAAAATAAACTAAAAGAAATCCATTGCTTAGACCCAAAGCCAAAAAATGCAGTAAAAAAAAATCGGCACATTTGTACAGTGCTATTTTGTTATGTAAGTGTGTGAGTGCGAGATCCGATCCGATTTCTTGTTTAGACAACGCGGATTATCGAAGGCATATTTGTTAACGCCGTTACTGGGTTCCCTATTTTGTTTCATGTTCGACTTTCATTTCCAACTACTGAATTGCTCTACCAAGTTACGCGCGTTTCTATAGCTGAATAATACAGCGATATCATTCACGCTCTATATATATGTAGATCTGTATACAGAGACGGTATAATAATGTTGTGTATATAGAAATATGAACCGATTTGCGCTTATGAGCCCCGTAGGTTTGCGCTCTCGCTCTCTCCCTGACTTACACTGGTTGTTGTGCGCTTGAACTTGCACAGCATACACACACCGCAACGATAACAATGCAGTGACGCGACATTGCAACAACACCACAGCAACAGCAGCAACAGCAGCACACCATTCAATCTCTAGTACATGGATATGCATGTGTACATGCTACATGCACAATACATTCGATGGAATTGAACTTGAACGCGTAATGAAGGAACAAGGGAAACACTACGAAATGGAATTGTGGAGAGAAGGCTATGAGCATGACCATGAAGTGTAAATGAAAAGGAACGAGCATACGAATGAGCGTGAATGAATTGGGACGAGACGCAGAATATATTCGGTTATCGAAGTGCCAATGCTAAATATGAAATAATAGTGAGCTAGCAATCCCATATGTCTGTGTGTGTGTTTGTGTGTAAGTGAGAGAGAGAATACGAACGCGCGGGGGGGAATTAAGCAGGGAATAGTGTCTGTGGGTTTGTATGCATGCACAACACTACCAAATACAGACGATGCGAACGCAGTTTCGCTTATGTACAATTTCGAAATGCTAAATATCAAGTGTGACGGGACGGATGAAGACTTCGAGCAGCACTTTTTTCGACATTGATTCAAAAGAACCTGCAATATTGCATACAAATTCGGATAGCATTTAATTACTTTTTGGTATGATTCAAATGATGAGTATCTTTTTCAAATTATTCTAAATCAGAATTTTTTTTTGTTCATCAAATGCATTGATGCCACAAATTGCATTAAAAATGGTACCCATGGCATTTCGACCATGGAATCAACTCAAATAAATGCTCTATATAAGCGTTGAAAAACTAACAAAACTAACAAAACCAACTAATATATTTCATACCAATAGCATAATATCAATGCTATCCCTTGATGGTCCACATCAAACGTCTACGATAAAAACGAAGAAGAAGAAGAAGAAAGAGAATAGTTGCTGTTGGATGCAATATGCGAGCAGCTCAATGCGCGTATTTTTACACATTTGCACAGCGTCAATGGTACGTTGCATGGCTGAATTGGCTGTTTCCCGAAGATGAAATGTATATAACAAACGTCCTATGTACTATTCAACTCAGCCTGGCACTGACACTGAACTCACCGAACAAATACACACACACACACACACACACACATTGTAGACCCTCACATATACATGTATGCTCGCGACGCATGCATGACCTTTACAAGTGTTTGGTTTGCGTTTTATTTTTCCATCATTGCTATGTACAATGGGAATTGGCAGTCGGCGTTTCGGCTGACGGTCGCTATCGCTTTGGTTCTTTTCGGTTTCGGAACGCAGACTGTTCTCTCTCTATCCATGTAACACTGTGGCATTGCTTTGAATGTTGTGTATGCGTTTTCCTTGTTCTGGTGTTGGCTGCTGTTGCTGCTGCTACTGCTGCTGCTGCTACTCTTGCTGTTCTCCGTTTTCTGTGTATTGCCTGCTTGCCTGCTGCTGTTAGAGTCTCAGCAAGCGTATGTTTATTGGTTCATCGCGCGTCGTGTCTCGTTTTTTCGTTGATTGTCGTAGTCGTCGTATTCGATATATATATTTTGTTTTTTTCTATTCCTTTCTCGCTTTACACGCTCTCTCGCTCTCTACATACTCAGGACAGTGTGTTTTGTGTTTGCCGGGTCGTGTGCGATTGCCTTCTTTTGGATTTCACTTTCATTTAGCAACAGTAAGAGAAAGTACTGCGCGAGAAGTGGTTGCGTTTTCTAGTTAGTTCCTGTTATTGTGCGATTTCATAAACCAATTTATTGTCGTCAATCAAATCGGCATTTATCCTTAGACCGCACAGAGCACACAAAATTCTGGAAGTAACCACACAGCGAATTTCCGAGTGCACCAAACAAAAAAAAAACAGAAAAGCTGCATTTAAAAAATCTGATTTCGGCTTCTTTCGAATTCTTTCGATGTTTAGTGCAACAACAACAACAAAAATTTCCATTACAAATAACTTTGTTGGAATTTGAATCTTTTCCGGATAATCTTGCGAATCCAACATTGATTCGAGAAAAAAAGAGTGTAAAGTGAATTTTGAATTGTGTACAATTGGACAAACTTTATGAACTTAGAATGGTTATTTTGTGAGTTTAACAAAAAAAAAAATATCTGAACAAATTTTTAGGTGCAATAATAACCAATTTAAATATTTCCAAATGGATCCAATTTTTTTGAGATTTACCAGTGAACACTGACTGTACAGCGATTTTAAAGTGCTTTTAGTTCTCGTGATTGAAATATACTGAAAAGAACAGCAACAACAAAAATCACAACAAAAATAATAACTGTTGACTTAAAAAAAAAAAAATGAAAAATCCGGAAATTTCAAATGTTATATCAATAAAGATTAACATTTACGAGGTGTAGAACTATTTTTTTGTTTGTTCTGCTTGTTACATTGTGAAATCAATTTATAAAGTGACAATTGAGCAATTTTATGGAGACGAGGAAAAAAAAGCGATGAATCAAATAGAAAACGTCCAATCAGATAAATCATACAAAAATTGAACACTGAACAACAACGAATGTGATCGAATAAGATTCGAATTTGTCAACGAACGAATTACGATTTTGTACAGACAGATGAAAAGAAGCAGGAAGAAATAAAAGCGAAGACAAAAATAAAGCAGAATAGTGACTTGATATAGAATTGGTGCTGTGACAAAAGACTGGACGTAAACAAAACATTGTCACAGTTGAAGTGAAAAATCATCAAGAACGTTATAGAACTCAACAAATACCGAAAAATATCTGTGAATGATCGTTCTGATTGGATTGACCTGAGGCAGTCATTCATAACCAAAGCTCAACAGTCCCAATCAAATGTAAGAACAACAAATACAATTGTTTTATTATTATTCTGGTTCATTCATATGTAAACAAAATTGAATGTCCGAATGTCCGTATTTCAGTCGAACAAAATTATATAAAGAAAATGGTCATTTCATCAAATCAATATAAAATCCATATGCAATTGAAAACAAAATATATGAACACTGAGTAGAAGCAAAGTGCTCGTGCATCATTTGAATGCCTTTCATAAATCCAATGCGAATTAAATGGCTCATGTAAAAAGGTTCATTGAAAATGACACGTGATAGAGAAAAAAAAACAATATTTTTTTTTACTAATAATTTTTTATTTCAAAAAAAATTGTACGGAAATTGCGAATGACAGTAGTAGAGAGAGAGAGAGTGAGAGAGAAAAAGAGAAAAACAACAGAGAATACAAACAAAAAAAATCACGGAAAATCAGCATCTCGTTGACACGGTCAATAAATCACATCCTCCGCGTGCTATTCGTCTAGTTGAATATTTAGCGCTTTTTTACTGCTGTTTCACATTCACTCACTCTATCTCGCTCCCGCACACTGTCTTTAGCACTCTCATTTTTCGGCGCTCGTCTTCCACCAAATAATGTTCAATTGTTATTTTGGCACTCTAATTCCAATTTTGTATTCAACACATCCGATACAATTGATGAAATGTTATTTGTGCGTCCCAATACCAACACCAGCTATAAAATATAACACTAATTGCGACCTTGACATTGTATATAACGTATAACGCTAAACACATACACACCATTTACACTCATTCGTTTCTTTTATTTTTATTTTTATTTTCGGTTTTTGAAATATTTCGTTTGAGCCTTCTATTTCTCAGTAGATTTTTGTTCTACTCTGTGCTGTTGTCTACATGCACGTACAAAAAGCACACACAACTCAATCGATACGATGATGTTTATAGATATTTATTCGTGTTTGGTATGGATGGGATTAGCTTGAATGTATTGTTGACCACCGATTTAAAACGTCCAAAACATTTTTGAACTAATTGATATAGAACAACAGCAAACCAGTGGCGTAGGAATGGGGGGGGGGGTTTGGGGTCAAAACCCCCCCCCGAAATGAGATCCGTATGGAAAAAATTACAGAGAACTTGAAGAATTTTTTTACAGTTTCTAGCGCATTATTTTCAAAAATTTCTGCTCGCTCCGCTCGCAATAATTTAAATGTAGTTTTGGAGTTCAAATATTCGAAATATTGCGTCGGAAGAGGTGCTTTTGAAGGAGCTCAATAGGATTTGCCCAGGATAGCGAATTTTTAGTGAATTTATGTATTTTTTAATTTTCCATTGCCACTTCCAACTGGAAAACAACCAAGCTATTAAAGTTTTCTGATACTTAAATGAGAAAAAACTGTGGCTATTAATGACTTTGAAAAAATAGCTCTAATTTGCTGAAAACTTGACAAGTTTTGTCTTCAAAATCTTCAATTACAACACAATTTCAATGGGATTTTGGATTGACATTATGATTTGTTTTGTACAGTCAAACCCCTCAATAGTGGAACATCTGTTTAAGAGAAAAAACGAATTTTCAGAAGAAATTGGCTATTGAAGTTTTTCCTCAAAATAACCTCCTAATAAGGAAAATTTCACCTCTAGATAAAGGGGAAAATCGTTCTTTTTTTGCCAAATTTTCCTTGCTTGAAAATCAGTTGAGCCGCAATTATTATTAGTAGACCTTCAAATTCGTCTATTTATTGAATTTCTTTGTTGTTTTTTTATTGAAACTTTTTTCAAAACCCCCCCCGAAATGATCCTCCAGCTACGCCCCTGCAGCAAACCACAAAACAAAAATAATAATAATAATAAAAAAAAAACAAATGAATAACAACAATAATAGATTTCAGCGTCAAATCAGCCAGTAAATTGCTAATTCAATATACACACAAAAAATAGCAACAAAATAATCACAAAAACGATAAAATTTGTGTGTGTGTGCATGTGTTTGCCCACCAAAACAAAGTTTGTAAATAGATGAGAGCGCATTTGTTGATGGCAGCAAACGACACCACAATGCAAAACAGATAAAAGCTGAATGGATTGTGAGATAAGTTAATGGAAGCGAAAATTTCCGAAAATGACACACAAACACAAACACACACAAAAAAATGAAGTGAATTCAACTGAGTCATATTGTCGTCGCCGTCGTCGTTGCCATTGTCGTGAATGAGTTGATTCTTGTTATTCGGTGATTATTTTTAATTTCATTTCTTTTTGTTCTAGCCAGACACTGGCACACCATTCCTCAATCGTACATAATTTAAAATGACGTCTATTTCGGCATGATTATGTGTGTGTGTCTTCGACACTTTTCGAATTTTGAGTGAAGAGAACGAAAAAAAACGTAGCAAGCAACACATTTCATGACGCACACATTGAAAAAAAAAATTGTGTATTGAAGAGTCTGGCTTACATAAGCGTATCGCATTTTTAATCACATTGATAGCAACAGACAAATCGATGAATATGCTGTTTGGTAGAAACTGTTCACGTTTCGTTCACTATCGATTTTTGGTTTGTTTACACTGTGTCAACTTCATAAACATTTTTTTGCTTTACTTTTCAATTTTATTTTTGTCTTGGTTGGGCTAATTAAAGTGCGCAAAATGGCAACAAGTTGACCCTTTTCAGGCTGATTGCGATTATCGCATACTCTGTCTCATATAATCTATTCACCTGCATTCATTTTCAATGTCATTTTTTTCCCTCTCGTCCACACACTCTTAATAAATGTTATTGATTAATCCGAATCAATTCTTGTTATATGCAATGATCACACGATCGCATCGAGATCGTTCACCGAAAAAAAACTGACAACCTTAAAGTTAGAACATTTGACAATGATAATTCAGATCAGAAGGAACATCAAAAATTGTCCAATTGGGTATGCCAACAATTCCATAAAATGAATGTGTGAAATATGTATATTGTACACACGTAACGATGAAGTAATGCAGATATTCAGAATAGATACGCTGTAAAGTAAAGGTAACAACAATGACAATGCAACAACAATTTACAAATGTCGCATACAATGATCAAAGCAAACGAATGTATAAGAGAGAACTGGAACAAGGGATACAGAAAGGCAACAAAAAAACACACCGAATACAGAAGCTGGTATTATTGAATAGCACTGATTGCAGATGTGTAGTGAAGTGTGCTGACAAATGAAATAGAATCGAGTAATAAGACGCCTTCTTTTCGTAAGAAGCAAACGGATGAGAATGATTAAAAAAAAAAATAGTACAATCGCCAAATAAAAACATTCAACACACAAAACACATTTCATTGCGTCGTACGGATTTATTTGCATTAGTCCCGCATGGCACAGACACGCTTGATGGCCAATTGAGCATTTTGGCTATGTGATGGCTGCGTATGGAATTCACTTGCGCTGGTTGTTGGTTCTGTTGTTATTTTTTTCTTGCCTTTTTATCAGCCACGATTCATTTGTGGGACATAATAGTATGCATATTTAGTGTTGCGGTGGCGCGAACAACAACCAGTCATGGAATGAGGAAGCAAAACTGTGACCGAATGAAATAGCAAATATTGAATAGCACAAACATACCCAAAAAAAAACATGTGATGAAATGTGACATTTTTAAACAATAACAATAAACAAAATTCGGTTTTATTTTGCATCATTCACACACCACAACTATGACAATTGGGTCGCGTAACGCGATCTCTCGCACACGCAAACCGTGTGTGTGTGTGTGTGGATATCTGTGTGTTTATGACAATTTTTTTGTTGTTTCTATTCATTCTCATTTTTTTCGTTCATTCGAACGATATATTTTGTTGTTTTTGTTAAGTGTGTGCTGCTGCTGCTTCGTCTTCGCTCAATACATTCGAACTGCGGAGAATGCTCTATATGAGACTTTATAATAAACCGTATGAACCATTTCACACTCGTATCCGAGAAAACAGGAGTATATAATAATTTCATTATGTGTAGACTGTGTGTTGCTCGTTAGCCTGGTGAGCTGCTTGTGCGGTTGTTGTGACGATTGCTCGGTGAGCAAGCAGACACGCTATAGCGTGTGCCAATATAGTGGTGCAAAAGAGACAGAACGGAAACCAGTAATATTTTGTTTAACAATTCGATTGTCAAGGCTAAATAACTGACCCTGAAGTCAAGTGACACGTTAAAATAAAATACAACAAAAAAAATCAAATAAAAATAAAAATAAAACAACAACACCACCACCACCACAAAGATTGCTTCGTATAGCGTGGCTCTTTTTGTGCGCTCGCACGTCACACTCTCACTTGCACACTCACATTCATACATTCATATTTTTACACATCAAACGAGGATTTTATTCTCATACGCTCGAGTTTTTGTGGCCATAGCTTAGAGTTGTCTCATTTTTTTTACAAATAAAATAATAAATGGCAAAGCAACATCCAGCACAAAAACCGAATGAAAATGAATTATACCGAAGCTGAACAAGAAAAGACAATTAAACAGAGAAAATATTCTGGAAACGATATGGCCACACAGCAAATAATTGAAATTCTCATGCATCACGATAACAATTTCGGAATGACAAGACTAGAGAGAGCCCTGCATACCATTTTGGTGTTGTTTCTCTTCTTCCCTATTGAACCATTATATGGATGATTATTAATATTATTATTATTGTAAAACCGCATAACAAATTTGCATTTATTAAATCAAATCACTTTGACTTGTAGTTGTCATTTAGATATGGTCTGACATGCTTCAGGGCAATGCTTTGTCATCGCAAATCAGTTTATTAGCTAGATGAATGGGGATACATTGCATGCGATTGCATGTGATGTGGCAAGCGCCACATTGATTACACACACACACACACACACACACACACACACACACACACACACACACACACACACACACACACACACACACGATATCATAGCTCAGTTTCAACAGACTAAAACCGATTCACTTGATAAACATTTACTTATTTCGTCTAAGAATGTTACTAGCTTCTAATTACCCAATGTTTACGTTGCATGAAAGTAAAACAAGCTCCAATTCACATGCGTATCATTCTTGGAACGCTTTTTTTGCTATTTGAATTTCGATTATGTGAGCTGATGATTGCTTGGAATTGATATGTAAACAACAACAAATGTTGATGAGAATATATTTCCAATTATTGGAAACAAAGAGAGAAGAAACGAACAAAAAATGCGCTCACATCATTTTCACTTGGCTTGTTTTTGCCAACTCTATTTAGAATTGAGGCTATTTTTTTGGTTGCTTGAGAATAATGTTGCTATAAAATATCTTCTTTATAAAATAAGTCGATTTTATATATACACACAAATTTGTATACCACAAATATATATTTCAATTTATTTGCCAAATAACAATTTACCTCATTCCATCTGGCGAATCACTTGAAACGTTGTTGTTTATGCATTGACCATGTGTTTTTTTTCTACAGCTTTGCTTTTCCCTTTTATTCTATTCTTTCCGCTTCATTTTCGATCATTCGAAGCAATAGACGTTAACGTCTAAAATTACAACACATTTCGATGCTCATTTTCAATTTCGGTTGTCACAATTTACATTTTGGCAATGTTGAAAATAAAACGGTGTTTCTTTTTTTCGACAACAAACACTTGTACTAATATCCACCCTCGGTTAGTAACAGTTGATTTTCATGACATTTTGACAATTTTCACATGAGTTTTAATTTTCTCTTTTTTTTTATTTTATTTTTTCTCGATCAATTTGAATTCGTATGTCGCCGAATTAGTTCGAATTTTCTATTTTGAATAAGTTTAACGGCTAAATAATTTTCATCCAATTTATTTATAAACCATCAATTGGATATTAATTATCAAATATTCGTGTGTACAAAAATCAGATCCGAAAATTGCTTATAACAGAATTAGCGCATCAAGGACTCAATCATAACAAAAATAGATGTTTTCAGAAAATTCTGTGTAAGCTTATGTTAATATATAATAATCCAAAAATATCATACTATAATCGAAAAAGGAAAAGATTACCTTTCGTGTGTTTTTTTTGTGTCTAATTGAAAAATTATTCTAATTGGAACAAAAAAAAATGGCTCAGTGGAAACTTATTTTTCTTATCTCCTGGTCTGCGGAAATGAAGGTCAAACAAATTTCAAAATGAGATCAATTCAGATGAACTGATTTATAAGCAATGAAAATTCCACTAAATACTTCGTACTTTGAAACCATTAATGAGCATTAAAACAACCAGAGTTCTTACGTTTAATGCTTAAAGACACTATTTGATAGATACAATTTTATTGGTCTATAACTTTTAAAAACCAGAGGATGAACAGTTTTTTCTCTATAGTTTTCGATTCCTACATTTTACTCAGAAAAATGTTTCTTCTTAGAATTTCCTGATTGATAATGTCCATTGAACAACTATTTGAACTAAACTATAATGTTACATATTGATTTGAAACACACACAAAAAACCTTGATATGAATAGATATGATAGAGGTGCCAAGTGGATTGTTCCAACTTTAATAGATGAACGTCAAAAAATTTGTTAATTTTGAAATATTTTTTCGAAGAAATTAATATGGCGTGTTGAAAAGAGCTTATGTTGAATGAATTTCAATGAAATAAAAAAACGGAAAATATTCAAAATAAATCGATTGTATCTTTTCAATGTCGTTGGGCTGTTGGTTCTTCGGCCAATTTTTAAATTGAAAATCCACTATGACAATCAATTCCCTATTTTTAACCAGCATTTTACCTATTTCAGCAGGCAAATGCCCGAGGTTTAGTTTTTTTTTTTCATCTATGAAAACTTCAAAGCACTTGAGATGTCAGCTGTATGACAGATTCTATCACACATATTATGTGTCAAAAAGATTTTTTTTTTTTTTTGAAATTACCAATCTGTAATACAGTTCATAGTAACAAAAAAAACCAAGAAATTCTCTTGAAACCTGTCGCAAATTCTTTTTCATTGGAGATAATCATTTGATTTTTAACTGAATGAGCGTTTTTCTTTTCATTTCAGATTTCATTTTCATTGAGAAAACCGATTAGTGAGCTGAGAAAGTAAGAAGAAACAAATCAACAAATATAATTCACTCCAATGACTACAATCTGAGTGGCGTTAATAAAAACCAATACGGAAATTGATATAAAATGCTATCACCATTTGAAGGACACCGCACAATTCGGGGCTTCGATTAAAGTGAATGCGACGATTCATCATATAAAAATTGGTACACAATTTATAAAAACACAAAATACCAAATGAAAAATATAGGCGACCAATCAAATTGGTCACAGCGCATAATAAACGGTTAAAAAATCTGCCCAAAAGAGAGAGAGAGAGAGAGCGCCCGCATTTAAGAGACTATTTGACATTGTGTATTTGACATTTTCGGGTAGTTTTTATATTTATATGAAATTCGTTTGCAAACATTGAGTCACTGCAAAGAAAATTAACGTCAAATAAATACTGTGGAATATAAATTCGGTTCCAAGAAGAAACACACAAAAAATCGAATCATCATCATTTCGGCTGGATTTGGTGTATAATTTGGAAGTTATTTGATTCTGTTTAGCATAGATTCTGACGATTTAAATTTTGTTGGGAATCTGCATTTCGTGCTTTGATAGTTCAGTTGATCCTATATTTTGATCGTATCGAAGTATTTACTACAGCAAAATATACGCAGATAAAAGAGTTTTTGGCACATTTGATGCCTTCAACAACAATAGCAACAAATAGTACATAGAACTGAATCAAGTCAAAGTCAGCACATCACATCACACAGGGCATTAATAAATGTGTGAAACAACAGTGACGACAACACCAACAACATCAACAGCAACAGCAACGTCCGAATCAAAAGCAAACAACAGTCCTATTCAATAAGTACTGTGGCTGCATGAAACAGATGAACTAGAGTTGGATTGTCGTGAATACGGTTGTGTTAAAATCGAATCGAAAACCATTTCGTATACAAAACAAAGAAATATGACATTGAAAGTACATCTTTAAATAAATACAAGAGAGCAACCAAAAAAAAAACAACAACAACAACAACAACACACAAAAAAGGAGGCAACGGATCCGAAACGGTTGTGCATACACAGCGAGAAGCACAGAGCGTAAGAGACGTGCGTAGCAGACTCGTTAATAAAATAAAAAAGCACTAGTTAATAAACATACAAACATACATTCTCAACATTGACACTGAAAGAGGCCACTGTGTGTAAAAAAAAAAAAAACAAAAAAATATACAAAGGAGAGCAGTATTTTGTTTGTTGTTGTCGTTGGTTGTTGATTTGAATGTGTCATATGTACACATAAAACGCAAAAAGTCCAAAGGAAGCGAATCACCGTCAAAGGCGCATATGACTTTTCTGGATGAATTTTTTTTCTTTCTTTCTAAATGGAATTACCAAACAGCTAAAGAAAAAATACAAACCGATTCCCCATCAAATACGCTGCTCTCATAAGTAATAACCTTTATTTTATGAATGCCAAATGATGTGTTATATTCACCATATCCAATATTGACTGAATTCAAGCAAATCGATTGTATTGTAGCTGTTGAAATTACACACACACACACACACCCATGCATCAGAAGTGATAGTACGAATCGAAAAAGCAACGAGCCATTTGTGCATTGCAGTTGTTGATATTGTTGTCACACTCGTGCACCAGCTTCCAGTGTATCATATATAGCCACTCAAAAAAAAAAAACATTTCAGTTGACAGGAGCAAGCGAGAAACGAACAAACCTAAACCTAAATAAGACAGTGCGTGTTGCGTGTACGCGATAAACAAGAAGTGATTCCGAAATTCGAAACGAAGCGTGCGGGTTGCGTGTGTATGCGTGCGGCCGTGCACGTATATGACAGAAGAACGCGCACGGATAACATTTTGGTGCGTGTGTAGTTGAGAGTACAATGGCCTTGAACTACGTAGTTACGATTATAATACGCACTTTTTGATCATCGCCTTATGTGTTTAGGCCACGTTCACGAAATATACATAAGGTAGTACGGCTGTTTGTGTAGGCCCCCCTCGTGTATATATATATCTATATATACGAAAATTACAGAGAGAGAGCGCGCATCAAGGAGAAAAGGAGGAAAAAGAGGCGAAGAGTGAAATAGAGAGAACTCGAAATAAATATAAAACGACGAAATTTGAATATAAGTAAATGCAAGCGATTCATCGTTAACGGCTGAAAAAAGGAAAATAAGAGTATAAGCGCCCCGAGTGAATGCGTGTGTATCAACAGCCATAGAATAACATCCATTCTCATTCTCTGTCTGTTTCTCTCTCTCAAGATCAGAGAGACCAAAGAGTGACATACACACACAGTGAATACAACAATAAAAACATGCGATGCTGTTTCTTGTTTCTCTTCAGTTGTTCAACCGAATGATTGTAGCATAAGATTACTTAAAGGCACACACACACCATTTTACGACGCATTCGAAGAAACGCAACGAATTGATTGAGTAAATAAAAACAATCAAAAGCGAGCCTGAACACAAGAACAAAACACTTGAGCTGCGCTTCCATATCAAAAACGCACTTTTTTCGTATTGTCAAAGGCAAAACGGGTCGCTGCATTGTTCGTGTGTTGTGTGTTAGAGCCTTTTGTTCATTCTCCCTCTTGGCGCGTTCTGCGTCCCGCATTCAAGCCGTTGAAGACACACAAAAAAACAAGCCATTGTATCTGCGTTTGCTGATAAGCATTTCCGAGTCAAACTCCGAATGTGTATGTGTGTATCGAATATATAAATTGCGCCAATTTTCAATGTCACCATTTCATATGATACTGACAACATTTTGACGCATCAATTCACGCTGATTCATTCTCGAATTCGAGAGAAACAAATAAATAAATAGACGAACCAATTTTATTGTTTTTGTGTTGTATGACACACACACACCATTTCCAAGTGACTCAAAGTGCATGGATTGGACATTGCTTTACATTTTAATCCGATGTTTATACAAAACAACCGTAAAGACCAAGTAAACAATGATTTCATTCTAATTGGACAAAAAGTGTGCAAAAACAACAAAAAAATATTGAAAATAGACATATGATGTTGTTGATGTAAACACAATGTCTTAATTTACCTAAAAATGAAACAATTTTAATTAAACGTTTCGCCTTTAAAATAGGGAAAAAAAATTCCACTCGAAAAGATATTTTTATCGGTTTGATCGGTTAAGTGTTACTCATTGGAATTGGTACAGTGTCTATAGTTGTTTTTTGGGATTTCTGTGCAACAAGAGACTTTTACAACAACAAAAAAAACACCGAACAGCATCAACAGCATCAACAGCATCAGCCAAATCAATGGCAATGGCAGTGATCATGAACTTGACACCGTTGACATGCATATTGATGAAAGTGTGTACGTGATTTTTAAATAATGACCAAATTGAAAATGATGATATGACAGGATTTTTTTTCGGTTTCGATTCCATATTTCCATCATATATTTAACCAATTCAATATGTTTACGTTCAACGTTCAAACAATGACTTCATTTAACGTTATTCGTGTGCAATTCAATCAAATTCTTCCAACTAAACTAAATTAAGTTTTTGTTTAAATTTAATTTGAATTAAATCTTTTAAACCAAAAAAAAAAAAAAGAAAAGAAACGCAAACGTGTTAACCCGCGAAGGAAATAATCAAATTTAATTTCTAAAACACACACAACAACAAAAAAACAACCGGATTACATTATCCACTTAAATAACGAGCTAATTAATTTAACACGTTGTATTGTAATCATGAGTGAATCACGTTCATCACCAGTATTATATCCTGCTGCACAGGAGCAAACACAGCCGATTCTTCCGACATCGCAACCACAGCCAACAACACAGCCAGCTTCGGCTTTGGCTCAACCACAGCAACGCGTTCATGTTATCAAAAAGAATATTTATTTGATGGCATCGAATGCTGGAAATAGTGGAACGAGCGGCGGCGGCAGCGGTGGTGGTGCTACAACCCCAATGGTAAATGTTTCTTTCTATTTGTTTTTTTTTGTCTTTATAATCATAAAATTAGTATTTTAGCATTGGACACATTCAAGCGTCCTTGTTTTGCACTTTTGCTATTTGATTTATATACTTGTCAGCAAGAGTTTCATGATGTCTTGAATGTGTCATCATTTTGTGTGTGTCAAAAATCAAAATTTTTAATTTCAGATGAACAATTTGAATCGACAGATAATTATGCAGCCAAAAAGTATTGTTGCCGGTGGTAATTTAACAGCTGTATGTGGCCAACAAACAGCATCCGTTGTTGCGGTCACGGACAATTCGGAGGAAGTGCAATATTTTCCTCGTGCCACAAAAAAATTAGCAACCGTTCAAGGTACCACCACCAATTCGACGTCAGCCACCACTAATCTTGGTGATACGGTTAATGTGGTGTTTCGTGCTCCGGTCGTATCATCTAGTTCAAATCAATCGATGCGTCCACCGCCACCGCCACCACCAAAAATAAAAGGCCATTCGGAAGAGCCATCCAGTTCGATTCCAGATTTAGGTGAGTCTCCATTTTTTTTTCGTTTCGTATCAAATGCGCTTTTTCAAACGTTCTTCCTTCTTCAACACATTCGTTGAATTTGAATCTTTTGGAGAAACAAAAATTGCAGTTTATATTTCATCTGCTCTGTAGCAGATAACAAGCAAAAGCCAAAGTTGTTGAGATATATTTATTTCAAGAGGATAACAAAAAAAAAATAAAAAAATGAAACAACATAAATTATTTGAACAGATTTTATAAATACAGAAATGAAAAAAAGACCAAGAAAAATCGTTCAAGATGATGTTCTATTTGTTTGTTTGTGGCAATTGTTCCATGTATGCGTTTTTCGCCAATTCGTTCATTTCTTTTTATATCATTTAATTGGCCATCGAGAAAAGACAGATATATCTCTGTATGCCTATGATACTTGGCCGAGTGAATGCACTTCTCCGTTTGCTATCATATATTTGTGTGTGTGTGTTGTTTTTATTTTTCGTTTGTTTCATGTTTCGATTTCGTTCACATGAAATAACCACGAAAAAAAAACACACACAGAGAGAGAGAGAGAGAAAAAAATAACTGAAGCGCCCAGAGAACCCAGTACACATCCGAAACCAACCACACATTCATGCCACACTCCACATCAATGACCTTGACTGCATTTGTTCGGTCACAAAACGCGATGCACACGTCTGCTTCGATCTCTTCGAAGTGGCTCATGTTGTTTTTTTTCGTTTTGTATTTTTTTAACGACACACACACAAACAGCATCACAGCAACGGCAAAATGATCACATGCGGTTTAGTTCGCATTCAAAAAGAACACATCCATATTTATAGATAGATGTGGCACTGATTAACTCAAAACGAAACGAGAGCCAAAACACGCAGACACAAAGGAAAGACAAGATACAATGTCTGCGCGCGTATACTTTCTTTGAGTGTCGATCAAAAGATCCGCTAGAAGAATGATCATCATCACATCTTTGGTTTTCAACGATTTCAGACGACATTTTAATGACCTGATACCAGCCAATGCACCGTTTTTTTTCGCCGGTATATTGCCCATTGACTCTCAATCGTCAATAAAATAAATAAAATTTGGCTCTTGCCTCGTTGATATTGTTGGTTTTTTTTATCGTTAGCACAATAAGGCAGTGGGTATTTTCATAAATGTCCACCCACATATTTGCCCTATTCATTACATGTGATGATATCGTCGCCATTTGCCTGTTTAATGAACTCTCCAAGTGCCAAAGTCATTGCCAGAGCGAGTTAATTTTTCAGTAAAACGAAACAACAACAACAAAAAATGCCATCAGATCGATTCGCATATTCAACAAAATACTTTGGGCGCCAGCCACACGGCAATTTTTGATGACTATATGCATCTCTTCGGTTCGTATTGTGCGTAATAATTTTGTGTGTTTTGCTTAATTGGGTTATTCACTAGCAAAGCTTTGGCACAAGTTACACGGATCGGCGTTCCAACAATTAAGGTGCTTAATTTATTTTCAAGAGTTTTGAAATTAATACTTTATTTGATATATTCTTGTTGTTTTTTTTAAGAGACATACGTCTGATGCAAATACACCAACGAAATCATTCAGCTTGTGTGTGTGTGTGTGTGTGTCTACGAACAGATATATAATCGTCGTCGATTCACACTTTTCGCAATTGCAAAATGAACAACAACAACCAAAAACATGCACACCATTAAATACTGAATATATAATTGAAACGTATAGTAAACACAACGAACGAGCAAATAAAAAAAAATACGATGACGTGCCCTCTCACCATTGTCAATATTCTCGTTTAACATATACATGGTGAGTGTGTGTAAATTCATTTTGAATCTCGTTATTCTTCATTTTCCTCATTCAGTCGGTGACTTTTATTGTTGTCGTATTCCTTCGTTTGTTGTCTTTTGTTTTTCGTGAATTTCAATCCAATTTTTGTTTTTTTTTTTATTTATGGAGGATACCCTTCTGTCTCCGTGTACGAGAACACTTCCTAGGTTGCAGTGTATTAGCGACAGTTATTTCAATACCAACTTTCAGCCGCGTAATCTGAAAGTGTTGAGTAATGTGGTGTGTCTGCATTCATTGACTAGCAATTCATTCTCGACACTCGTGTCGAAAGAAAACGTCATTCGAATACAATGCAATCTCATTTTCAAAACAGCAGCCATTGAAACAGATGCGTGTGCTGAGTGCGGGGTCATGAATCGATTCTCGTAAATTCACGTGATACTTTTTTTTTGTTGTTTCGTTCAGTTTTGACTATATTTTCATATATATAAATATGTTTTTACAAACAAAAAATTATTCCATTTTATCAAATCTTATGAACGAAAATTGGTTTTGTGTTATTTTCCAAGCTATTTTTAATTTCATCCAGTTGCCACACTGTTGAATATTTCGTTGGTTCGTTCGTTCGCATCTCTTCACATTTTTTTTTCAAGTTCATTGTTAAGAACGTTATGTTCACTGCCACGAATCTCGGCCATTCAAGTGTATGCGAATGAGTGTCTATCTGTGTATTGATGAGACACGTTTGCATTCGGGAATACAACAACAACAACAACAACAACAACAACAACAACAACAATAACAACAACAACAACAACAACAACAACAACAACAACAACAACAACAACAACAACAACAGATATAACAACGCCATTCGAGAATTCAACACACACAAAAAAAGCAATGGAGCCAGTCGCCACAAGCATGAGCGATTGCGGTCATCCATAACATTTGTATGGAATAAATTTGAATAGCGAGAAAGTAAAAATACAAAAGAGGAAAAAAAATGCACACACACTCACAGTTTGAGTGATCCCCAAACAACACAAACAATTATCTGTTGAACTGCAATCGGGAATTCGATGCAAACGAATTGTGTGTCACGCGCAACCAAACACAGCACGCAATCAAATTCTGGGATACATAAATTACTTGTGAAAACACACACACACACACAAAACAACAATTGTTACTGTTGATACCGACCACTATTTCTAAGATTTTCTAATCTCCATTACATTTTATAAACTTGAAAAAAAACAGAGAGAGAAACAAAAAACAAAATGAGATAGACGCGCTTCTTCCACAATCGTGATTATTCAATTAACATTTCCGAAGAAATGAAAATCATGATTTTTCAGCGCGCACTTCCCTTGTTTTCGATTCCATATCGATTCCGTAACGTTTGCCATTGCACTGGGATGTTGTTGCACTGCAAATGTATTTTGATCATTGTTTTTGTTTCGTTTCTCGCGCAATTTGAAATAATAAGGCAATTTTAAGTTTTCATCATGCCATTTGAACATGTCTAGTGTCAGTTAGGCTAGTTTGATATCGGCCTATGTTGTGTGTGTGTGTGCCCGAATGGAATGTGTTATGTAAAAGGGAATTGACGCCAAACATTATAATAAACACAATTACACATTTTCTGGTATGCGCGCGCGAGCGATCGTGTGTGTGTGTGTGTGTCCAAAACTGAATATCCCATTGCAATTCTTGTGTTCGATTTTCACTTCGTATGCTGTTTGCTTCTATTGCATTATAACAATGGCGCGGCTCAATTCCATTTTAGTTGGGGCCGCATTTTATTGCTGCCATTTTTTTTCTCCATAGCCTAAGCTCAATAGTTTAGTCTATTTCATGCAGTTTCGACACAACAACTCGTGTTTTTTTGTTCGCTCTGTTTTGTTGCTGTTTTTTTTTCTTTCTTTCTTCTTGTTTATTGCTTTCTGCTTTCATTCACTATTATTATGGGCAAAAGGCTCATTGTATCAAGTACATACATAAATAGATATAATGATTGGAGGCATAGAACGCCAACAACAACAACAACAACAACAACTAAAAAACAAGAACATTTTTCGTTTCATTTATTCCTTCTCGTTCATTTTATTTTCTCCATTGCGATTACGTTATGTGTTTGTATATATCGAACAGTGCAGTGTGGATAAAGTGCTAGAGTTAAATGGCGAAGAGAAGAAAAAAAAAGCACACGAGCGAAAAAACAAATGGAAGGCAAACGCGATGTGTAAAAAAGCGAGTAAAACTAATACACACAGTTTAAAATTTAAAAAAAAAAAACGAAAAAAAGGAAAAAGACAATAGATAGATAGTAGAGTACAATGCCCTTGGTGTAGGTCATTAACTTTCGCATATCAAATCCAAACATTCCAATGAATAATGTGCGTCCATGTAATTGTTTACATTTGTGTTGGTGTTCGCGTTTGCATTTATGTTTTACATGTGTCTGTGGCTGAGTGTGTGTTTGTGTAAGCAAATTTCAAATACAGAATATTCTATTTGCTGCGCTTCTAGTTTATTTCATTTTCTTTCTTTCTCTCGATGCGCTCCGCTTTTTGTTATGCGAATAAAAACACCCAGGCATTTGCTATTACAAACATACACACACACACAAGCATATTTGTAGACTTGCACGAGAACGACAAGCTTCAATTATCTAGAAATCGTGAATCGCAAACGAAACAAACAATAATTTTGCCATTTAAATTTTATTTTTACATTCGTTTTCAGTTTTCTTCTCTCTGTTTTTCTCTCTCCTTGTATTTATACATTTGTCTAAAACGTTTCATTCTGTTCTGGAAAAAAATACAACACAAGCAAATGGATTTAAAAAAATCGCAACTTGCACTCCGTTCTATCGTCTGTTGCATGTAGTTATGATATGAACGTGCAATTTCTTAACCAAATTTTAATACATTACTTATTTACTTATGCTCGTCATATTCATGTGAAGAAGCTAGCGGCCGTTAACATGGCAACACATATCTTTGGATTTTAATTTTATGTTTTATCTAATTGATGGCTGATCCGCTTTTCAATCTAAACATCACATCACATAAATTCACACGCAAAAGTTCAGATGATATTTGCATAGACAGAAAAGAATCTTAATTTTTTGTTTTTTAGTTGAACACAAGTTTCAAAAAAAAGAGCAAGAAAAACCATCATCGACAAAAAATCAACATTAATGACACACTGTCAAAAGGGCTGTCTGAAGTGAAATCAGATGAGTAAATATTTTCGCTGTTACTTTGTTCACCTTTCTAAATGGTTGAATGTTTGATGGAAACAATTGAAATTATTTACAATTATGCGTTGTCGTCGTTGTCGTTGTCATCGTCGTCATTTATGGATGTGATGGAAATAATGTTGATTTGTTGATGAAACAACAACAAAAATACTTACCACATGTCATAATAATCGATATGAAGCGATAAAATCGAAAGAATGTTTATGACCACGGTTTGTTGTGTCTTTAGACCAAAAGGAATATACACAACAAAAACAACAACAACAACAAAACGAACTGAAACGCACACACACCATATTTTACTGAAATAAGCATGGTTTTTTGTTTTATATTAAAACCCAAGGTTAAAGCGTTCAATCGACCCGTCTCACATGGCAATTTGTAATAAATGCCAAACCTTTATCGTTTTGAATATTATATTATAATATGAAAATTAAACAATGCCAATTTCCAATTAGCCCACGGAACGTGCATGGCGTAGTGTTATATGTGTTGATGTTGATAGATTCGACTACAATGTCGAATGCCGAAAAAAGGGAAGTGCATTCGAATCGTTCATCGTGCACTGGCACATTGTGTGTTATATTGGGCCTATTTAAAATGTGTGCAATATGTAAATTTGGTCTGCTTTACTTCCTGGCCGCCACTCAACCGAACAAACCATTTCGATTCGTTTTCTCTCTCTCTCTCTTTTTCTATCTTTCTCTCTCTCTCCCTGCCCGATATATTTTAAACGTAATTTTCGTTGATTTCATTAAAAATTCGGCCAAAGTTCGTAAAATCATATCATTCTGTACAAAAAGCCAGTGGGCCCAGTGGCACAACACCATTGTACCAAATTCCAAAAAAAAAATTAATCCAGCTATTTCGAGTTTTAGTAGGCTAAATGTTAAATACATTTCGAAGCATGTTTGCCGAATTGAATGAAATGGGACGGCAGCATTCATTTCGAATCGAGTTTCAGTTTGCTGTGCTTTGTATATGAGTGTGCTGTGTGTATGAGAGTGAGAGAACTAAATGTGAGAACGTGTGATTTTCCATTCGAAGTATAAATTTTCCAACCTCTTTGGATTGGTTTACGTAACCTGCACAAGAAAAAAAACAACAACAACAACACTCCGAATGAACACATAAACAAAGAACGATCAGCTACATTACCAAGTCATTACAGATTTGATAATCAACAAATTCGAACCATCTACAAACAATAACTAGTGCGTGAAAAACATTCAAATTAGCTTTTCGAAAATTGTATTTGTGTGACGCTTTTCTGCCGAATCTAAAAATACGAACAACAGCATAAACTAAGAGGATGAAGAACATCGAAAGGAGTCCGAGGGTACACAGCACACGCACGAAAAAAAGCAAACACCTCAAGTAAACATACCAGCGTAAATGATTAATTAATTATCCAATCAATTAGGTGCTGTGTAAAATTGAGGCATATTATTTTCAGTTTACATGCACACACACACACGCGCGCCAAGTGAAATGAACGCATTAATACGCAGCACGGCCAATGTGTCGATTGGAATACCAAGAATGGTTATTTATTCTAATTACTGCTATTTCAATTGCCTTCTGTTATATTCTTGGCTGGTTTTGTTTGTTGTACACACAAACACACACACATTTTCTTGTATATGTCACATCAAATATTTCAATTAAAAGAGTTCAATAAACTACAATGTGAATCAAAGTAGTGGCGAAAAATTCAGAAATAGGCTTGAAATATGTATATGGACGTGGACGAACGATCCATTTTTTTTTTAAAGAATGTATTATTGATATGTTATCACATCATTGTATTGTTACATTGTCTTCAGCAAACAATAACGTCAATTTTTTTTTCATGTCACATAAACAATTCCCCAAATCAAAATATAATAGCAATTGTATGAACTGTTAACATGATGATCTGTTGCATTTCGAGCGAAACCGAGAAAAATATTTGTATTTTCATTTTGTTTAATACCATTCTCTCTCGCTCTCTCTCTCTCTGCCTCTCATCATGTTAGAAAAATAACGGCTAGAATTTGAAACAAATGCTTCTACGTCATCACACGCACTTACCCATTTTACATATTTACGAAGTTTTTATGTAGTAAACGATTTCTTCGTTGATGGCATGAAATTTACCCTTGTGCCTTGTCCTTGGACTTTATTGAACTTGTGAATAGAGCGCAAGCGCTTGCATTCGTATAACTTTATATATACAACATATTCAATGTTGCCTCCATCTGTACATAGAACGGTTATTTTGTATATATATTTTTGTCTTGGTACACTATTGTTGGTCGCCTGTTTTTGTTGTTGTTGTTGTTGTTGTTGTTGTTGTTGTGTCGCTCTCGCTCTCTCCCTTTCACTATGTCAATTTGTCAATGCATATATGAACACGCACTTCTGCAAACAATAACAACATCATTCTCATTATACATTTGGTTTTTTTTTGCGAATTTCGGCAAACACGCTAAAAACCAACGTTGATTCACTCAGCAGATTCTAAAGGCTATTTCTATATGCTCTCGTTGTGCAACGGATGGTCCATATGATTTAACAACTATACGAATCCTCTCGGTTTTTTTTCTCCACCGTTAGATTTTTGTCTTCCGTTTATACCATCAATGTGTAAAAACATTTGACATCGCCGAAGGGCGATATGTGTGTATGGGTGACCGTGAAATAAAATCCAGCTAGAGATAACAAACACACATAGCGATCATTTTAATGTTTGATATTGTCTCAAACCCATAAGTCCTAGTGATATTTATAAGTTCCTTAGTCATCAATGATGACTAGTCCGATGAATTGTGCATGATTGTTCCCCCAATTTTGTTTATTCTTTCACCACAAAGATTCAGGCAATTGCGTAATCGTAATTTGAAATTCTTCTGAAATTGTCAAATTCACTTTCTATCATCGTTCCGCCGAATGACATTTGTTTTTTTTTCAACATTCAATTTGTTTACTGAACTAATATTTACACAGTAAGCTGCAAATACAGCTATTTTATTCTGTAACACAAGTTGATACATCAGTTCAGACAACTCAATGCAATTGAGTAGTTCCATTGTGCATTCAATGTGTTTCTTTTAAAGCGGAAATTGTCTACGTGCATCAATTATTGCGTGAATGATTGCCGCTCTAGTGATCTGCTGCAGTTCACATTTTTGCCCATTCAATTGGTGCCGTGGCTCTGGACTCGTTTGGTCTTGTTTTTTTTTTGTTTGGTCTTTGTGTATTTTGCACTTTTCATCAAATGCATCGAGATCTAGTTTCCGCTACGCTTATTTGACTCGATTAAAACTTTCAAGTTTGACATTTCATTGTTTGTGCATACACACACACACAGTACAGCACATATTCATGGTCGAGGTTGATGCACTGGCATTGCTTTTCAATTTTTTATTGGTATACCAAATTGAATTAGGCTTTTTGTAATATTTCAAAATAATCATGGGAAATAAATGAATAAATTGTAATGTGATTTAATCGAATGTCGGATGGTTGATTGCGTTGGTGTGTGTGTGTGTGTGCATGGATGAGTACAATAGGCCACCGTACACATTATTTCCCCTTCAACATGCAGTTAGTTTACGTAAAACACGAACAGGCCATTCCCTAATTTTTCATGCATTTTTCCGCCAACAAAACAACAATAAAATAAAACTAAGCGACAAAAGACGAAAGTCCGTACCGTAAACAACATTCAATACAATTCAGAACCATTCTCTCGCTCTCTCGCACACATACACACACACATGTATCAAACACGAATGGAATATGGATCGAATGGAGTGCACTGTGCAGCGTGCATGCAACATGGAATTTATGTGAAACATGAATCAAAAATCAAGCGTCGCCTAGGCAACGCCCTTCGTCTGCTCCATTATTTCTACTTCTTTGTTGTTTTTTTTTCATTTCAACACACTCACAACAGAATATGTTACGTGCACTTGGGATCCGAAATGCAATTTGCACAACAATAAACAACTCGAAGAGCGCATTCCACTTTTGAACACCATGAAAATTAACAGAGAGAGAGAGAGAGGGAGAGAAAGAGAAAGAAAAAGAAAGAGGAATTCGAAATGGAGATTGAAATGTAGACAGAAAAAAACGGAATCAAAATTAATCGTGATGCTCTTCATTTGCTCTCTATCTCTATTGTTCCGCTGCAATATGCAAAGCAACAAAAGACGTTTGCTAAAGGAGCAATGACGGCAATGACGTTATCATTTTGAAAACTTATAGTTTTTTCAACGGCTGCATATAGAACAAAAATAGCAACAACAGCAACAGCATTAGCAACAACAAAAACTACAGTCT
This sequence comes from Aphidoletes aphidimyza, assembly GCA_030463065.1. Lineage (NCBI taxonomy): Eukaryota > Metazoa > Arthropoda > Insecta > Diptera > Cecidomyiidae > Aphidoletes > Aphidoletes aphidimyza. Next base: position 30,898,714 of record CM059997.1, read on the forward strand.
CTAAATACTAACTGAAACCGGAATTACGATTTGTATGCGGCGGCGGTGGCTGCTGTTGTAGTTCATTGAATGAAATATTTGTTGTTGTTGCTGCCATAGCAATTGAACGAACGAACGAGAGAAATGTTTGCTGAAAAACAAAACAAAAAAAAACCAAATATTTAAACATAGACTCATTGTTATTGTTGTTATTTTCTGTTATGCTTTGGCAAGGAAATTTATGTAATCTTATCGCGTACGCTTGGCGAAAGAACAACGAAAAACTATTTCAAATGCACGTCGAAATGGCATCACAACTGAGTTGTGCCATTTAGCCAGAGCACACAATACAAATCAAACAAAAGAGAACGAGAGAAATTGTTTCATATCTCGGTTAGTGTATTCCACTGATAAAAACGAAAACGCCATGCTTCAGAATAAAAATGATGATGTCAAACGAGCTAAATATCTGCAATAAATGCCATTTTATCAGTCATATAAATTTTCCTTTTCTCAATAGTACTTCTTGAATAATATTTATTCTAGCCGGAAATTGGTAATTCAAAAATGATTCGATTTTTACTCTAAATGATTTCTTAATGCACAGTTCGCTTACATACACACACACACACACACACACACACACAGACAACGTATTGCATTTATCATTACAAAATCTATCGATCATTTTTGCGTCTTGACATTTTCAAAGGTTGTTTTATGTGGCAAATATTTGAAAATTGGAAAACCGAATAAGCGAATGAAATAGTGAGAGGGACAGAGAGAGAGAGAGAGAGAGAGAGAGAGAGAGAGAGAAAGAGAGGGAAAGCTGAGATCCATGGTGTTGATGGCCAATTGTCAATATTTCATTGCCATTGCTATGTGTATTTGTATGGAACTGGATCGCGCTTCATGTATGTATGTTAGATGCAATTTACCCGAACGACTATTGGGGCGGTTGGCAAGAGCACGAGAGTGTTGTAAATACGGAAAAGACCATGACCATGAGCCTTGAAAATTGTGTAAGCACATATCCCTGATGCATTTGCCCTGTATGTGCACTTAATGCACACGATAACGTCAGGCGCGTTCGCGCATTCGCTCATTCAATGCAAATTATGTGCCATCGTGCCTTTTTTTTCGTTTTGTGTGTGCACACTGTGTGCATTGCACAAAATCATTTGTTCGTCAACACTGTAATGCTTGTCGCTTCGAATAATGCGAGCAAAATGTTGCAGTGGTGTGAAAGGGATGATATTGTGTGTGTGTGTGTGTGAGAGAGAGAGGGTGAATTTCCTTCGGAAATAAACAAGCAGAAGAGAATATTACGAGACATACCGAATAGAAATTGATGTAGAAAAGTTGAGCCATTTTTCTAGGCCATGGCCTTCAAAATCAGATGTATGCATTGTGGTGATTGTGATTATGCTCTGATAAGGATTTCCTTTGGAGATCGAACAACAAAAGGTCATTTCTTGTGCCATACAAGTCATTGATTTTTATATTTGTATTTAATCAACTTGTTGAGTGTGGAATTTATATAATCAGTTGATTACGATATATCGTATTACATTTTCAATGAAGAAAACTAAAATGCAAACAACACCACCAAAACCAAGTGCATACATACATTTGTTACGAGTTCTCTGACATTTGAGCACATGAGAGAATTGTTATTTTTCCTCGTTGTCGTTGTTGATGAAATTGTATAATCCAGTTTTGTTGGATTGGAAATTATAATTTGCATATATAAATGAGTGTTTGAATAAATGGGAAAATTTTGTAATTTTCAATGCCGTCATCAGATTGAGACGATTATTCTTTTTATGGCAAATTCAATTGACACATCTAATTGAATTGGATGAATTTCATTGTGGATTCTTGGTAATTTAATGATCATGTCGTTGTGCTCACAAAAATCCAATTTATTACATTTATAATAATCACAACCAATACAATCAAATTCTAAAAAAAGACCATCGAATTTGATTGGTACCTCTTTATAACTCAAATATGTGAGCCTATAGCAAAGTATCTAATACAAGAATATGCTCATAAATAAAATTCCATAAATATTGCACAGTATTGATTAAGGCTATGGCATTATTTTGTTGAATGTCGATGTCAAATTGGCTACACCAAATCCACCCAGTCCCATTTGCCATGGGAATGAAAGCATTCAACAATATAAAATGCACCTGTAAATCAAAGCAGTATTGTCCTAACGTGTTTGTTAGCATTTTCTTCGCATGTCATGGAAAAATGCGAGTTGGAGGCAAAAATCATGGTATGCCATGTGACACGTTAGTAGGTAGCGATGACTAGGATAATGATGTTGAGTGCCATCGGTGCAGAGCTTTTAGGCACCACTCATTTTCGATTTTCAATCCATGACACTGGCACTGCACATCCAAATTGAATAGCTTGAATATGCACCGTGTGTGCGCATTCAATGGCAAACATTCTATGAAAATTCTATCCAACCAACTCAGTGCAGACACAGTGCAGTAAAGTCACAAACACACAACATGGGTGGATGCGTTCGGTGCTTTTCAACGGGAAAAAGTTTTCCACACACCAATTTTCCTAGCTCGCTCCATTTTATCCGGGGTACCGATGTTCGGATGTGTGGTTTTTTTCTTTGTTAATTTTCTAGTGCGCTGCTAGTTGCTGCGCTTTCCAATTCACATTCGAGCGCAACGGATAAATGTGTGTGATGTTGAATGTGTAACAACAACGATTGTTCATATAAAACGGGGCGCAACCGATACAATTCACTTGTATTGCATTGGCGCATTGTATCAAAGTGAATATCACTTTATTTCGTCTAGTCACCGTTAGGGAGCGACATGTGTTTCGCCGTTGCATTCAATATCTAATTTTTTTTTAAATGTCGAAATGCAATTTGTATCATATAAATAGTTGAATGCATTTTCGTGTGGTGTTAATATGATTTGTATGAGCTGATGAGCATATGTAATAAATAACATAAATCCTAATGACACCAATTCACATCCACCTCAAAAGCGAATGGAAAATGTGCGATGAAGAACAACAACAAAAACACGAAAATGTATTTTATTCTTATGAAATTCAATAATAGTACTCAACTGTTGATAGATAATAATGTGGAAATTGTTGAGTCATACAGTCCAAAATGTTCGTTATTGTGTTGACGCTAACGCTAATGTGGGCAATATTATTGTTTGTTGTGTTGCTTCTGTTGTTGCTACTTGTGTGCGTCGCATACATCAAATCGTAATATTTTTGGAATTAAAATACACGCGCTCTTTCTCTTGAACTCGCACATAATGTTCGTTCGTTCTATTGCCCGAAAAAAGAGATGAAAAACACACACACACAGATTCGTGAGCTTTGCACACGCTACCGAAAGCGGCAACCATTTTATTTCTCTCCATCTCTATGATACAGTTCATATACTCTATATGCTATGTTCACCGTTCACTTCTAGCTCCAAAACACAAATTCCCTCTATATAATATTTTATACATATATGTATAACATCTCTATGTGACTTGGCTTGTTCTCAAGCACCAGGCATTCTTATCATATGGAAAAGTGAGTGTCCTTGACTTCGAGTAACCCCATATTGATCGCTGGTTGAGGGGAGGCGGAGATGGAGAAAATGACTACACAAATTAGGTGGTGAATGTTATTCATGTTTTGAAGCAGCACGTGGTATAATTTTATGTTACTTGTTTCGTTAGTTCTTTTCACAACACGCTTTCCACTTGCGTTACCGTTGCGTTTCGCTTTTCTTATTCGTGCGCACAACGTATCAATCGATGATTCTATGCTATGTGTTTCGCTCACTCATTGCTCTTGCTCCAATTCTCGCACACATTTGATTTCACACCATATTGACTGCTATTTTGTACCATAGAAAATTGGGTAAGCTTATCAAACATGACAACCATTTTTTATCGATACTCAATATCGAAATAATTAGACGGAAAAACAACAATTGAAATAGAAACCAATGGTAAGCATCGCTTAATAAGCAATGTGTGATGTGTTTTCAGTTTTCATGCATCGTTAATAGAAATTAAGTTGTAATCTTGAAAACTTGTTCAGCAGGAAACAATTGAAAAGAAAAAATAAATTTAAAGACACTCTTTTGAAACTAGATGATTTTTTTTGGTAAAATATTTTACGTTGAAAAGAAAGTAGAAAAATGACCAAAGAGAAGTGCTCTTTAAGTTTTTTGGTTGTTTCGAAATACACTTCGAACTGAAGTGTCTTTTCAATTCCAAAAAAAAAACAATGTTCTTAACGTATTCTCAAACCAAACCAGAAATATGGCCAATTTATCCGTACTCTTTGCATATTGTACAAAACAAAAGCTCCCCCGTTCTTTGAATTTGATGCGATTTAGTTGGATTTGATATTTCATCAGCGAAAACAATATTGAACGACGATACTAACATAAAATTTGAATAAAAAAAGAGTTTTGACACTTTGGGATTTTAGTTCTAATTTCAAGAAAATGTAATACAACTTTTATTGCATACGCTTAATTAATTGACCGTGACCAATTTTTTTGGAAGAAATGTTCGCACATTTATAAATCTACGGAAAGTCTATACTACACGTGGAATTCGTTTAAAGGGCTCACAGCACACGGCGATAGAGGAAGCATAGTGAAGAAAAACAAAAAGCTTTCATTTGATGGTAACTGATAACAGTCTTGATGTTGCCAACGTCAAATGTCATGGAAATTTTGTCGAATCGCTTGCTCGTTTTAGTAGATTCGAGCCTATAGCTACATGACAGTAAATTTGCCACACGTAAATTTGCTAACGCACACTGCCAATTTTAATGACATCTCTTTCTCGGCAACATTTTCCACGAAACAAAAGAAACAAGTGAATATATTTCTTATGATGTACAATGAACTTTGCCATAAGCTCTAATTAAGAACAAGGCTTTTCTCTTCGAGTGTTTATTATTTGTAAATTTTCAAATGAAAAACTTCGTAATAATAGACTGAAATACCAGAAGAAAAAAAAACAAAAAAAAAAATTGAAAATAAAATTACAATGATCGTTTACATACGTTTCCAAAAATACCACCATATGAGCTGTTGTTACTGAAACATTTTATTTTAATAATTGGCATCTTCAATATGATCTGCTTAAAAATGCACGTGTAGAAGATTTATCTCCATTTTGCAATTATCCTGTTTTAATTTTATTTTTTCGTGTGTTGACCGCATCTCAAGACAAGTCAACATGTGTACAGTGTTATATTTTTGGGCTGAAGTGAAGACACCTGCGGATGCGTGCGTATTTAAAAACACACGCACACACACACAGCAGGCAGTTCAAGGACAACGATCATATTCAAGCCCGTGGGAGTGAAAAACGAATAAAATGATATTTTTCATCAAAATACACACATCTTAACAACACGAATGCGTTGCAAACAATTTTCCAGAAAAGACGAGATAGAGCGTGAGCATAATGAAACGCGTGTGTATCCCTGTGTGTCCAAAAAAACATGTTCGCATGTCTGAATTTGAAATCTGGGCACTAACCAACTCTCTCTATTGACACGTGTACCAAAAAGGAAAATATCTCGCACTTGTGCCCATTCATTTGATTCGGTATATATATTTTGTTCTCGTTGAGCATGTCAACCCAAGGGGCTATCTAGTACTACAACAATCTGCTGGTACTAGTATAATCGCAAGCAATAACCACACAATCGACGTAATCGTTGTTCTTCGCATCTCTTTCTAACGCATTCGCGTCGAATTAGATAAAAAGAGATGCAATGAGCTGCGATTGCGAGCGATAGTTCGGATTGTGTGGCTATTACTTACGATTATGCATGTACAATGTACAATCATATTATTGTCGTACTAAACCACCCCTTGTGTCAACCGCTTGCATATGTTTCAAGTTACTAAGGAGTTGAATGGGCAATCAACGCTTTTTGGCGGGTAAGTTGTTTGTGTTGCTGTCTTCTCATACCCTCTACCACGTACAGAACCCAAAATCGCAATTCATTTCTTCTCTTTTATATAATGACCGGATCTTCGAAGGTTTTTCAGAAGCTTTCCCTTTTCGCATTTATGGTATGATATCAATTAAATTAAGGGAATGATTTGAGATAGCCAAAACATTTACAAATAAATTTCAATTGTCTACTAATTGAGAGAAAAGGTAGAAAAATATATTGGAATTTTTTAAAAAAAGAGTATAATTCTTGGAATATTTAAACTTATGGTGTCCGGTTGCATTTGGTTCGAAATTCAATTGAAAATATTACCATTAACTTGAAACAGATTTTCTAAAACAGTATTTTGTTGTTGTTGTTCTTGATGTATGAAAGAAGAATCATAAGAATATGATCATTTTAACATGAAAAAATCATGAATCAAATTTGAACTAATATCCAGCTATCAAAACAGTTTACTACAATACTCGGTTTTCAATCGTTGACAAAATTAAAATCACCACCATTAAATGTTGGTGTATTCATTTCTGTTTTCTCTTCCATATGTTTCCGTTTGCATTTTCAATACAATTTTCAATGTTGGAATTGTTCATACACTAAAAATAGCCTGGTGGAACGCCTGTTTACATGGTTACCCAAAAAAAGACACTTTATCCGTATACACATTTTGGAAGCATTCATTGAAGGCGTAACGATAACCGAAAATCTAGGTCTACAGCAACCGAAAAACACATCAAGGTCAATCATATATATTTAACCAGAAAACGGAACGAAAAATCCATAAAGCAATGATCCAAATTAATGGTACTTATGTGAGAGAGAGAAAAAGAAATCGGTAGAGGAAAAGGCTGTCGAATTGTCGCAAGCTACATAGGCCTTGTTGAGAGATGGAAAATGTGTGTTAGTAGGAAAATGTGTGCTTTTTGTTGATGTTGTTCATTTGAAAAGTATTTCCACCATGTTGTCACTTCTCACTCTCTCTCTTTCTCTATCTCCCCCTCTCCCTCTCTCTTTCTTTCTTTCTTTCTCTATCTCCCCCCCCCCCTCTTGATGGTGTTGTGTGATATGCCAGCGCTTGCTGTGTTTCGTTGAGCCCATTGCATAACACACAGAAAATGTATCAAGTTCAATTTTATTCGGGTAGGTAAGTGTATTTACTAAGCACCTATTTACTTATGCTTTAGCACCTTAGCCAATGCTACACACGCACACTGAAATATGAATATAGCAGAAACAAAAAGTTTTGGCCGCAATTTATGTATACGCACCATCAAAATCGCACTCTGACAAAAACTTTATGTGCGTGTATATGATGGAAGCTAGCGAGCACTAGAGAGAGAGAGAGAGAGAGAGAGAGAGAGAGAGAGAGAGAGAGAGAGAGAGAAAGAGAAAGAGAGAGAAAAAACACGGAAATTGAGTATAACTGAAATTGTTTTCGATTGGTTGGTTGGTTAGTCTTAGGCTCATTGCAATACACCATTTTCTACCCAATGGATGTTATTGTGTGTGTTTGATAAATGGTGTGCTTTTACTTCCATCATTTCTATTTTCATTCCTCAACAAATTCAACAAGCAAATATTTATTTATGTAATCACCACCAACCAACATACATATATAATAAGATATTTTGAATGGTTTTGTTGTAAGCATTGGAATGTATCAAAAGTGAACAATGAAATTATTTGAAAAGAAATAAATCCCTTAAGTTACATCATGAGTTACATCGGCTGACAATGCGGCTGAGCAATAAAATATACACATCCGAGAAAGAGAGATGGAGATTTTACATCTGTTCAGAACTTTTTTTTTTACTTCAGGTATATATGTTCAACACACATACACACACATACACAAATCCGTTTCTGTGTTGGAATCATTCAATTTGATCCTTTTTCCTATGTATTTGTACGCGCGTGGCATGGAGTAAATAGGCGAATCTTTATCAGATGATACGTTGGGACTAGGTCAAATCATTTTGTCTGATGCTGCTGCTGCTGTTGCTTTTTTGTTCGCATAGCTTTTGGCACTGTAGATTTACCATTTTCATGTAAACGCAATACTTCCTCAAAATTTTGTGTAACCACTTCATCAACTTTAACCAAAATATATTACGTATATGATTTGTCCTTTTGTTGATTATGTATAAGCCTTAAATATTACAAAAAGGTTAAATTCTCTTTGTTACATTTCGGGTTGACGGTCAATTTTTATGGTTGTTAAAATGAGCTTAAACATTTCTTTTTCCATATGGTATATGCACACAGCAAGCAATAAAAAACAAATCATGCGAAACTTCTTGTTACCCCCGGAACATCAAAACCTCAATAGAATGCTAGCTTGATTAAGTATTTAAATGTAGTGAAAAATGCTTTGGTTGTAGTCAAATTTGTTTGACCATTTCACCGGTTGAACTGCTTTTTGTTGTTGTTGTTGGTACATCCTCATAAGCCACTTTAGCGGAATTTTGACCTTAAAAAAGATGGCGATAAACAAATCATATGTTGAGGATCCAAAGGCCTGCACAAAGAACAAATTTGACTTGATTTTAAACGAAACGATGAAGTCATTGTATTTTTTATTCAACCGGAAGCTTTAAATTCATTGAATTTGTCGAAAGTGTTTCGGAATTTATCGTTTTCATTCTGTATTTCTTAGCTCCGAAAATTTGAAGCGGTGTCGAACGGTGTTTGCGCCTTTATCAATTTCATTTCGATTTGATAAAATGTCAATGGTTCTATTCGAAAATGATGTTCAATTGAATATTTTGTATTGAATTAGAGATGTCTGTTACATAAGAAGCCATGTGACCGATATTCTTTTTACTAGTTGACAAGAAGAACAACAACAAATTATACTTATTTTGGGGGGGAAAGGGGATCAATGACCGATATGTTACTTAAAAGTCGTTTAGGATTATCGTTTAGTGTCGTCAACCTGACTTACATAAATGGTTTTTTCTTTTCTTTTTTTCTTCGAAATGAATTATTTGGACCTGAAAATTTAATTGACAGCATTGTGATACAGTGTCATTATAAATACTTGTTTTTTTGTTTTGTAGCTGTTTTGAAGCAGTTTAATAGTCTACTATTAACAATACAATTGCAATAAGTTATCAATGTTTATCGATTTAATTGCATTGTAGTTTGGTTGTTACTTTCGGTATGGAAATTATTCGATTTATTTTGAAATATTGAAAGAACCGATGGAAAAGTGAGACAACGCAACTGAAATGTGACGAGTGTATGTGCAATGCCACACAGAGAGAAGGAAATAGGGAACGAGCGAGCGCAAAAACAAATATCAAACAATGAGCATGCATTCACTTAGATAGAGATGAAAATTAAACTGCACACCCTGAGAGTTCAGTCAACGCACGTTATTGACATAGTTAAAAATATTGAACGTCACAGCTCTCAGCTCCTCTAATATACAATGAATGCTCGATGTGAATGTGTCTGGTGCTGGTGCTGCTGCTGCTGTGCTTAGTTTTTTTTTCATCGTTCCGATACAAATGCACAATGTTTGAGTTAAACAACTGCATTTATTGAGTGTTCGTTGAAAATGTTTCCTTTCCATATTGTTCTTGAACGTGTATGTTAGTTAATTTTATTTTTTTTTTCTCCAGCTGCAAATGAACAACTCTGAGCGGAACACAAAAACCAACGAGACACACAAACTGTATTTTATGATCTTTTTAAATGTGTTGAGTTTTTGAACTTGCTGACGTTGTTTCTATTTGCGCACATGTTTATTGCAATATCGCGGTCATTTGGTTTGTGTGTGTGTGTGTACGTTTTTTTGTTTCTTTCCTTTTTTCTTTTTCGGTGTTTAAAGCGTAAAAATCGGTTAATAATGTAGAATGAACATTTGTCCAGCGCTTATGCGCTTACATCTAAAAAGCACACAGCTTGTGTGGAATGAATTCGATCATTGAAAACGGGACAATATGTATAAGTATTTGTTTTGTCATTCGCTCGAAGCAAATTGAGCAATTACTTAGAAAAATGCAACGAATCAGCGTCAAATGTGCAATGCACACTTACGATCTAACAAAACGCACACAAGTGCCCGTCTCCGAGTGCTCATTCTCATTGGGAATATTCTTCGTTCAGGGTTATTAATTTGCCAACAACATCTAATATCGAACAGCGTATACAATTCTCTCGCATTCGACAAATGCACATTTACTTGCAAGTTTGAATCTGAACTTGCCGCTGGTTCGGCAGAAAATGAAGCGCTGTAAAACGAACAAATGCACAACATTTCTAGCCCAAGTTCAGATTGCAAAAGCACTCCATTGCGATCCCATTGGATAGCATTGTCGATGATACGCACTTGACAACCACAGTGGCAATTGTCATCGAAGCGCAATTGATCGAATTTGATTTCATGATTCAGTTCAATCGTATTTTGGTGGCCGTTTGTAAATGATTCTGAACATGAATAAACGTCAACTTAGTTATATTTGTGTCGTGTACGTGTATGGGCGAACACCGATGCAATGTATCGCAACGAATCGCTATCTAATACTAGTCTAATTCCATGCAATACAGCAGTGCACGTGCTCCGTCTTTCTATTGTTCGAATGTAGTAGATTTGTTGTTGTATTAGACGAACAACTAGGTCGACAACGAGTTCAATGCACGTTGCCGCTAATAATTCTAATAGCAAACGACTACAGCAGCGTGCAACAGGAATACAACTGAAGCGGGCAGCAATAGCAGCCAATTCAAACAACAACAACATCAAAAAAGCTCAAAATTCAGATCGAGCGAGCGAGCGAGCGAGAGAGAGAGAGAGAAAGAGAGAGAGAAAGAAAAACAGGCAAGCACACAAAAGCGTACAAATTCAGTGAAACAAGCATATGTGTGTGCAGCAGGCACACCACAATATTCATTTATCGCTCTGATGTTTTCGCGTGTCGATTTCGTTGTTGACAACATTTTCTGACCCGTTGTTTTGCTGAGCTTAGCGGCGTCGATACCGCGAAATACGGAGTGCATTTGTAGCTGCAACACAAACAAAAAAATGTGTTCTGTTTTTTTTTTCTTTAAATTTTCATTCATTCAATAATTCATTTGTTTTCCAATTGATTTGGCTTGCAATTGTGTTTTGTGTTCAAAAAAAATAATTTGAAATAAAAGTATTTGAAAGAGAAAAACCATTTGATCGATTTATTCGAGTGTGGCGCTCATATTCATGACATCATCTGTCAATGTGCCGGAATTGACCATTTGATGAACCAAACCAAGTATAATAATATGCAAATGATTTGGAATAAATTCCAAAAAATTGCACAACAATCGAAGAATCAAAAGTGAAAATAATTATCACATTAAGACGTTCATCGTCGTCACATCAACCATCGACACCTCTACATCGATCACAATCAATCAAGTGAAGTAACAACAGTAACAAGTTGAAATTGTACAAATGCACTCATTGCAAGGAGCACGTGCCTGAATTAAGTACAAGACAAATCATCGTTCAAATCATCGATTATTTCCGTTTCAATTCATATCAAAATATAAACTGTGTGAAGTGTCACCCCAAAACTTCAGAGTTTTTTGTTGTTGTTGTTGTTGTTTAACAATAAACACGAAAGATCCTTTAACAAAGAATTTTGCACAGTGAATACGTTTAATTGCATTTATCATCATTGTTTTCGATCAGTAAGATCAAATTAAAAACATTTAACTGTGACAATTTTCTATATCATTCGATATATTGCAAACAGATTTTATCAAGTGATTTTGACCGATTGTCATCAAACAAAACAAAAGTGACATATAAACAAACAAACAAACAAAAAAGTATAACGAGAAATAAGCAAAACTCTACACGTACCAACAAAAAAGCGCGCGATACAATTAAAACGGATGCACGATTGAAAGTGATTCAAATGAATTACTTCAAGATGTATTAAATTGCGCTTATCCACCGAATTGCCATCATAGAAATTTATCGAAATGTCTAATCATGTTAAGCTGAAACATTTTTGAAAATCGGTATTATTTTTTTTCTGTCTTTAAAATAAGCGAATAAGCCACCGACCACTGTTGTCGTTGCCACCAAACCATCCGACACCTCTCTCTCTTGTCACTGATATTCGATTGTCTGCGATACACATTTCGCGATCTAATCTAACCGAAATCAATCTCGAAATCTTCCTTAGAAAACAGAATCAGTGATTTGAAATTAGTTGATAATTTTATGTAATATCTAATTTAAAACAACAATAAAAAATTAACACAAAAAATACAAAAAAAAGAAAAATTCGCCAAGAAACGTGATATACGGCAAATTCATCAAAATCGCCATCATCACAATACATTTTTATGAGAAAAAAAAAAACAAAACAAATCAAAGAAGATTCAAGTTAAGGACTTTATTGAATTGGAAAAAAGCTGCAATAGCTCCGAAACAATGTGCTGAATTTGTAAATAAAAACCAGGGAAATTAATGTGCCAAGTGTGCAAAGAATCTCGATCAGAATTTTGTGAATCGAAAAATAAACGGTTAAAAACAATGACGGTTGGCCGACGTGAAATTTTGTTTGCCGATCCCAGAGAAACTGAACGTTTGATTGGACGTGTGCTAGCAGGTAATAAATGGCATTTATTAATTCATTTTAGTGGACTGAAGTTACTGACTTAGCACTGGCCGTGTGCCACAGGGATATTGCTGGTGCTCTTGCTTAGCATATTCGAAATTTCGGTTAGTTCCAATTTCGTAGTGCCGTTGTGTGTGTGTGCATTTATTGCACTTTCTTAGCTCAGTTATATAATTTCAAAGTTCGAGCGTTGACCGCAAATCCATGGCCTAGTTTTTGACGAAGCGAACAATATGCATTATCGCTAAACAACAACACGTACACACACAGACTATATATTTAAAACAGCCACACAGTAAAATAATAATAGTGCAAACGTCGATTCGAAGAGTCAACAAAAATCGACCAACAGGCGCTTGCTGCGTCCGTTGAAGACGTGTTGAAACGTACAATTCACATTGCGATTTGTTCACATTTTTCCGCTTTCAACAAACTGGAACAATTTATGACGAACTATGATATAAAAAAACATTGAAAACCAAATATTTAGATAGATCAATTTGAACAACTCGGCTGGGCCAATAACATGAAATTGGGCCAAAACCGAACATTCGATATCTGCGTTGGGGTTCAAATTATTGCAACAACAACAACAACAAAACACCATCAAAAATTGTATGATTTTTATTTTTAGATATTCTTTTGTTGGTCAGAGGAAAATCAATTCCAATTCCAATGTCGACAAATTGCTGCAATTTCATCTATTTGAGTCTTTATCAAACGGATCGATTGCAATTGCCAAAGTAATAGCATTTCCCTGAAACAACATTCAACACCCAAGTGTTCACTTGGTGTTGAAAACAAGTCAAGTAAATAAAAGGATAAAGATGTGGAGAATGAAATGTTGCCGATTCGAACATCTCAGGATCATTTCAATTCAATCTTGATTCGCGTGTTTTTTTTTCAGATGTTTTCATTTCAACACAAAAACAAAAATAGAAGAAATCAACGTAAAAATCTCGGTTGTTTTGTAGTCGCTTGCCATTCAACACATTGCAATTTTGTATATCACATTCATTGCATTCAATTTTCAATGTATCGTGTGGCAAATTGTATGCGCGCGTGCCGTAATGTGCGCCCACAAGTGAGACAAAGAAAGAAACAGTGCCCACGAATAAAATAATCATTGCTATTTTCGCTAATAATATCGATGCTCGACCGACTTTACACACATTCTCGAGCTAGCTCGTGTGTGAGTTTTAATGGAAAAAAAAACAAACAAAAAACAAAACAACAAAAAAAACGTTTGTATGGGCGCAAATAGGTCGAATGCGATTCGAGTTCATCGTACTGCATTCGCATTCAAGCAAACTGAAAGAGAAACGAAGGTCATGTTTGACATTACACGATATGAAAATGCGATCGAAAACACAAATACAATCAAAAGCCACCACGACACATATGCACCATGCAGTCGGTCATAAAGCTCATAAATAATCATATTATCAACAGTGGAAAAGTTGATAATATTTGTCCTGTCATTTCAGACTAGTTGCGCTGACTGTATTATACACATTCGTACCGTCATTCGTTCGTTCGGTCGGTCGATCGGTCGGTTGGCCACTTATATACTATGCCCAGGAGATCGGATGCAGTTTTGCTATTATCGATCATCATTCGGCTATTCGAAACTATCAAATGTCATTCATTAATTGTCCATATCATTTGATAACATCAATCAAACCCAATGATATAATTGCGCTCGACATAACAAATTGCAATGTGCAGCCCAATCACTGTCTATCATAACATCTTATTTCTGGATTTAGAGCCTCCATTCACAATTTTCATTTCGACACCGAACCCATTTGTTCCATTCATCTGTTGCCAATTACGTGAGCAAAGCCCATTTAAGTTGCCAATGCTGTCAAAATTTTTACCGCAAGCAATGTCTAGGCAATGAGTAATTTGTAATGCAAATTTGTGAAGTGAATTTTGATGCTGCGCGGCATCAGCAGCGAGTCGCATGTTCGTTTTTAATTGACTTAAATATTTTATAAATCAACTGACTGAGACAGTTGTTCCAGGCTCTAAATGTGATGGTCAGTTGTTCCAGTGCATTTTCATTATAGCATTTTTGATCTCTTTGGACAGTTCAATAGCACACACGAAAACCCAAACCGATTCACTAATGTTAGAATAGCAAATTCAGTGATTTCCATGGATTTTCAATTGCATGCATCTACAATACTTTAACGCGATGCAAGTCACAGACGCGAGAGTGAAAAGAACTACGATACGGTTGATATTTATTTGATGTATTCATTTAATCCGTGTTGGTTTTGCACGATTTTTGAATGATATCATCGATTCGTCCGTTTTTTTTTTCTCTATAGTTCGTATTTTGTCGACGTTTGCTAGTTGTGTTATTAGTCGAAATACAATATAACAAAATACTAAGCAAGTGTTCAATTCGGTTTCGCATTCAATGTGTTTGTGTGTGTGTGTTTATTTGATGTGTGTTTGAATGCACATTTTGCCAGTGTGTTGAAGTCTGTGTGTTTGCCGGTTCGATGTGTGTTTGGGGTATTGGATGTTGTTGTTTCGTTGTGGTTTTTGTAACTATTGTGTCGGTGTGCATTCGCGAGCAAAAATCAACGAATGAACGAGCGAATCGTGAATGTGTATTTCGTATGCACGCGGCCTACATTTTTCTCAATCGCTCCAACTAAGGTGAACGCACTGTCAATGTACGACCTTCAATGCATAAATTTCTCCCGTCGTTTTCGTCTCCTTAGTGCTCTGACAACGAATCCGTGTGCCCTTCTATTGAGTATTTGTTGTTGTTGTTGTTGTGTTTTGTGCATGTATCCGTGCCCCGTGTCTCAATCGTTTCATTCTCCCTCACTTCGTCGGTTCTCATTCTCTGAGCTGCACATCTCAAGCGTATACTGCTACCGCTGCAAATTGTGAATGCAAACAACACACATTGAAATTTAAACAACAACAACAAAAATGAACAGATTATCAGTTATTTTATTCGCAAACACATTGAATATTCAAGTGACTCGCATTCGGTCGCTCTTGCTCTTGATTCTCGTTTTAGCAAACTTATTGTTGTTTGATGCAATTTTCAAAAAAAAAAAAAATCATTCTAGAAAATTGACATGAAAAATGAATCATCAAATGTAATCAAGAGAGCAACAAAATTGAGCGACAAATCCCATCTTATCTTATGCTCATGGATTTTGTGTCGCACTGGACAAGAATTAGCATGCAAATCATTTCGATGACAACAATTTTGTTTAAATTGTTTCGATTACAGCTTTCAAGTACAGACTCATGCTCTTGATCGGTTTATGTTTGATTGAATTGTTGTCGGATTTTGTTGTTGTTGTTGTTTTTCGTGTCTTTTGACACGGAATTGTTGTTTTGTCGGAATTTACAGCTGCTTGCAGCTGATATATACTATTTCGCAAGATTGCTATCACCATTGCATTATCGCTGCCGCCGCCATTCAATGTGTGTATGCGATGTGTGTGTGTGTGTTTTTTTATTACATCCTTCTCATTTTATTTTATCAATAAATTTATTGAATTGTCAAAATTTGTTAATTACAATCAATGGAATGAGAGCAATGAAATGAAAACAAAACCAATTGTCATTCAATTTGCAATTGACGGTTTGTGAGTGGGTCAAAAACCGCGATTAAACTTGAAACCGAACAGGTGAACATAAAACATAAGAAAAAACAAAATTCAAATAAAATCATACAAACAAGTTACTTTTCAATGTATATTCCACTCACACACACAACTGATTGTATTCAACATTAACATTGAAATTTTTTAAAATTTAGCCAATTAAAATTGGCCGCGATGAATGTGAGAACGCTGCCTTGCTATTTGGTGTTCGTCTTGTGTAAACCGAATCAGGCGCGCTTTTAAGCTGTGAATTTGATAACGGGTCATCAAATCGATCATTGTTTCATGTGCACTTTTGTTGTTGTTGTTAAAACAATAGCCTAAGTAATCTGAATGCCAAAAGTCGAGATCGTGCAAATTGAAAATGATTGGAAAAATGGCCACAACACAAAATGAATGCATGTAAAGTTGTGAAGCAGCAAGTCGTTGCGGATGCACTTACAAACAGAGAGAAGAAAAAAAACAACATTCAAATGAAAATGAACACACAACAAATGCAACAAATGTGTTGAGCTTAACGAATGAGAGAGTAAAATCGAATAAGCGAATACGTTTTGTGTCAAAAATAAATGCACAAATGCAATCGTTTATAATAGCGAATAGAGTTCAATACTAGTGCATCGCATGTATGCCGCTCTCTATGACTGTGACTACAACTATAAAACATAAACTCGCTCCAATTGTCGTTCATCAACCCCGCAATGAGGCTAAGATTCCTCATTTCATATAAGTTCTATCTACTCTATATTGTGTTATATCAGACGCACACACGCTGCTATTGCATATTGCTGCCGCTCTATTTACCCTATTGCGAATCACAATAGTTAGGTTAGCAGTTTTCTATTTCATTATCGTTGCGTTGCTGTGTGCTCAGTGATTCTGTAGTCATTATATATTTCTATCAGCTTTTTAGCTCTTGCATTTTTTTTCTTCACTATGTCGCGATACTCTTGTCATGTGAGCGCTTCGGAAAATACATTGTATAACAACACACACAGAGAGAGAGTGATGCAATGAGAAAGTATATCGTAAAGTTTTTTGTTTCGATTTTACTGAAGTAATCAAATGCACTTCTTCACCCACCGAAACGATAGCTGTCAGCTATAAACTGGCGATCAATTTGCATTGAGCTATAATTTTCTTATTTAATGCGAATGTTCACATCATTCAGATACATTTTCAGGAAAACATAGATAATGATAATAAAAAAAAAATGTTTGATTTGTACACTCTATACCAACACTGAACACATTGACCGTGTTCAATTTTATAGCATTATTATGTTAAGATGTAGCCAAGCAAATTGCAATTACTAACCTCGACGTTGTTTAATATTATGTTCGCGTACGAGACTAAAGTGTAATGGCATGGCATCGATCCATTTGAATAACATTTCAACTCCAACGGCTTTTGTTTTCATCCGTTGAACGGCTTTGGTTTTTTTTCTCAAATCGAAAAATAGCCGCTTGAAATCGAATGTCAGTGAATTTATATTCAATTGCATTTTCAGATGCTCAGGAAAAACGTATCTCAACAAGCATTTAATATTCGTTTATTTTCTCTCGAATGATTACACACATCGAAAAAGCGACAATAGCTCAAAATATTAAGTAATCCGATGAAAAGCCAACAGACAATTTATTCAGTTTTTTTCACACTTCTTCAAAGTGTTAAATCTTATGAACAAACAAACATACAATTCGATAATATCATGATGGATGGTGACATCACAATTGCCTTTTTCGCAGATCAGTAATGAAATTTCTTGATAAAATTCAATGCACCCGTTATTCGTTGCATGATACCGTTGATTTCATTCTGAGATATCGAACTGACTTCACTTTTCACCTTGTCGCTCAAGTGTGTGTCAATTTTTGAATCTAAACTTCAATGAAATGCCTAGAATAGTGGCTTGAATTAATCTTACTCAAACTGCTAGCCAGCCTCAAACAGTCAGATTGCGGCCAATTTCTTGCCACTGCTGCTGCTCTATTCGAATCGCTGTATTTACATGTTTAGCAAGCCTTAGCACTTCACATCAAATCCATTTTTATTTGTTTGGCTGTGTTTATTTCCAATTTTATTCAACATGTTTGTAATAAACCGAGATTATAATGATTTTGTTTTTTTTTTTTTTTTTTGCCACCAAAAACAAAATGTTTGCAATCATTTTTGCATCCGATTAATTTTTCAGCATAAAGAAGTCCGGTTGGATCAATACAAAAGAATCTAAACAATTCACTGCATAAGCAAACAAAATCTTTGTTATTATTACTATTTTTATTGAAGTAAATATATAATTATGAAGAAGCAAAATTTTATATATTAATATGCCAATTGTTGCATTATTGAGTTGAAATTTGATTCAATTTATGTCATGCTTTGAAGGTCCTGTAGGCGACTTTCTTTTTCGATAAATATCATCGAGATTCTAATCTACGAAAGTGATAAACCAAAATTCTATCTAAGTAAGATGGGGGAGGGTAAAAAGAGCCATTGACCTTTTTTTTTGTTGTTGCCCATATGCAATAGAACAATTCATTAAAATCAATTATTTGCATTTGCAATATTATTTGTGCTCATCGTCCAAGTTTATGCCAATCCTGCCCACATCCGTGCATACGGTCGCAATTTTAACCATTTTTGCAATATGCCCCATGTGCTTTTCAGCACATATTTGTAAATGTATCATCATTTTAATTTGATCACTTGACTAGACACACTAAGGAAAATGTGCATGAAATTCGAATTGAAAGCAATTGATCTTTATCGTTTCGGTTGAAGTGCTTTAAAATGCGATCTTATGAGTACGAGGCGCGCAACAAATGCATAAAATGTGCATCTAACAAAATATAACCATACTATATAATGTGCAACTCAACTGTGTGTGAAGTGAGTGAAACGCGGCCGATTGATTTTTATTCAGTTAGAAGATCAGTTGTGTTGTGTTTGCCAGCCAAACGTTTTTTTTTTTTGGTTGGCAGTGGATGCGATGCCGTATGCTTACAATTTGCTATTTCCATGTTTCGTTGAGAACGTGAGGAAGGCGATCAAATGCCAAAACACCATTGGCAGATAAAGAGAGCAAGAGAATGCAAGCGATTGCATTCGTGCAATGCTTCTCTCTTTTTTCCCATTCATGTTCTCTTTTGTGCTTTCATTCGTTTGCAATTTAGAATTGTTGTTGGAGTTTCAATAGTTTATTTTGTTGTTGTTGTTATGAGCATATTCCAAGGTTAGAAATGTTGCTCGGCCAATGACCCAAGGCAAACTTAATTGTGAATTTTCTCGCTCGGTGTGTGCTTACACATATTTGAAGCTCTATATATTTGGTGTGGTGTGTTTTTTTTTCATTTTCGTTTTATTGACATCATACTAATCAGTATTTGTGACGATATGTTTTTTATGACCTGGTGTTTATGTGTGTGTGTGTGTTTATAACACAAAGTCACGCTTAAACACGCACGGATAGACACTATATTTATTTTAACTGTACTCACAATTGAATATTATGAAATCATCCTGAGTTGAACATGCTGACCAAGCGACCCCTTTAATCCTTTGACCCTTGAAAATAAATTTTGACTCATTTTATTCAAGAAGGAAAGTTCATAACACTCCTAGGATATTTTTTTTTTAACTAATTTTGTATATGCGACCAAAAAACAAAATACAGTCACTGGAAGTCTACTTGAAACGAACAAAAAAGAAATAAAAATAAAAATATATAGAATCGGAGAATAGATAATGGCATGAAAACAACTGAACCACTTAGTTCGAAGATATGGTGTAGACAAAGATAATAGGATTTTTTTTTGCCCGACGATAACCATTTATGTTATCGGCTTTCAATGCCACATTTCACTTATTTATATTTATAATAAGTAATTGTTAATGCTTTTTATTTTATCAACAATAAAAAAAGAATGTAGACACACTGAACCATATCGAACATACAAAAACATCATACATCATACACCATACGCCGACACATTGCCCTCTGAGTATATTAACAATGGAAAAATGTCGATTTCCTACCATTTTTTTGTTGTTTATTTTTCAAAATTCATTTTTCATTCATATGATAATTGCATATACTTGTTTATATTTCTTTACAAGTAATTATTTATTATAATCAGTTGGTGACACCAACTTGGTGTTTCCATTCAAACGAATTCACTAAATCATTTCATTAATCATTTCGTAGTTGGTCAATGAAGTAAAGCTTCAAATATGTCAACCATAAACGGAACTCAAAACTTAAGCACTAATGTTAAGACTTTTACTTAAGGTTATACCTTGACATTAGATTTAAACATAAACATAGCTATACGTTACCGCAACATGAAATTGATGGAAGTTTCTGTTCATCGCTACCAAAAAAAAAAACTCGCCCTCGCAAATACTACGGAACAGTTAAACTTTTTTGGTGTGTTTTTTATTGTTTGAAAAACCAAATTTGTCATGATAACAACAAGTTCAAGTGTTTGAGTTCTGTTGAACCACTTGGTTCAATACTTATCCAAGCTCTTTTCGACACTCCAGAATTTAAATCTAATAGTTAAATCAAGAAATGTTGTAAGTTTCATTTGAGGCATGCTCCAAAGTTTACAGCATTCGATCAATAGATGGCACTCTAATGCTCGCTTCAAATTTAGTGCTTGAAATTGTTCGTAAGATGGCGCAAACCATTTTCAATTTGAATCAAAATCTTTCCATTCTTCAACTTGGCTGCTTTGTTCTTTAGATGAAAAAGAACCTCTTTTTTATCCACTTTATATATATAATTTAATTGTTTTTAATAATTCCGTTCCATGGATGACTTTATGCTTTTAATTTCATTTCCCCGTTTTTTGCATTTAAAATGATAAATTTGATAAAATGTAATTAATTGAATTGTTCAATTTCCTCCTTTTTTTCCATTTCAGGTGAGTTGGATTTTTTGTTGTTTTTAATTCGAAATGTCTCCTCAAAATGATCTATGCTCTTGTAACATAGAATGTATATCCAAATATGATGGGTAAGTTATCAAAAATCGATTCAAAATCAAATTTCTATTTCTAAAAATAAGTTTCAATGATGAGATAATGATCGGACTAGAAAATAACACACAAACACAACAACAACAACAACAACAAAAAACCAACATGAAAATCAATAGGCCATTGAGAGAGCTCATAGATGTTAACCTCGAAGTAGAATCGGCCCATCTTCTGTCAAAATAGAACATTAATACGGAATTTTGGTTAAATGCTCAATCGCATTTATATCTCAACTATTTCAAGCCCCAATATTTGTCGATGGGTATTTATTGTAGTATTTTATATACAAATCCATAACTTTGAACGCACCGAACAGCATAAGCACACACAAAGCACCATACATGTTGTCACTATTTTTAGAATGTAGCGTTAGCGTTGTACAGTACACACAGTGTACACAGTGCGACAATTTTGACCTTCGACAATCTGATTATTATTAATACGGTATTCAGTTCATACAGTCAATATGGCAATGGTAAACGCTGAAAGCTTTTTTTCAAGTCACACATATAAATGAATAGACCGAGAAAGGCATTCACGCAAACTACTGCTGTTGCTCTGTTTGCATTGCAGTGTATTCAGGCAGCCAGCCGGAGCGGAATTGCTATCGGTACAGAGAGTGCGCCACTAGGCCTGCACACAATTGTTTGATTCAAATCTAACAATAGCAGTAGCACATTTGCTGCATTTCTTCACAAAAAAATACTTTCGCTGTTCCGGACGCAGAATTAGTGAGGTTGTTTCACAGTCAACTGAATTTTTGTTGGCAGCGTTTAGAACAAACATTTAGAAGTAAAAATTGAGCAATGAAACCAAAATAGTTTGTTTTTTTTTTAGTCAAAGTCCCAATATTCTGTCTCTGTTCAATTTATGTACTTTGTGCTTATCATTTATTAATTTATGAATGGGTCAATGGTTCTTATTAACAGCAATTCAATTACTTGAAACATTGTTCAGATAATTTTTTTGTGTTGTCGTTGTCTTCGTTGTCATTAAATTTCGAAATCGGTTTTAGAATCAAAAATGAAATGAAATATTTCGAATTGAAAGATATTAAACAGAAAATGAGAGAAGAAGTGCATTCTGAAGCTTTGTGTGAATTGTGAGTTTCTAGTTGTGTCAGCTCGTTTTGTCTTCGAGTAAAGAGATAGATGGGAGAAAATAGCGACATAGTCGCATACGAATAGTTGGCGTAATGGAAATTCATTGGATTGGTTGTTGCATGACATTGCTTTCTCTCTCTCTCTCTATCTCTCTCTCTCTCTCTATCTCTCTCTCTCTCTCTCTCTCTCTCTCTCTCTCTCTCTCTCTCTTTCTTTCTTTCTTTCTTTCTCTCGTTCCCTTTATGCATTGAGAGCGTGTGTGTGTTGTGTGCGCAAATCGTGAGTGAATAACGGATCGCATCAATTTTACATATATCGTTTGTGTTGTTTGCATTTTCTCCTTCTCGCTCTTAAGTTCATTCATCCTTCGTAAGCCATACGAACGTATGAATTCAATCAATTCGCAAGAGAGGCAAACCGAAAAAAAAGAAAAAAACAGAGGCAACAAGAAGGAGAAGAAGTAGAGAGAAAAAAAAACACGGCCGAACACAAAGTGTGTGCAATGCGAAAGAGATGCATCGGTCACTGACCCACAAAATGATCCGTACACACTGGCCACCGATATGAGCATGCTTGCAAGCAAAATTTGCTGCCTGCTTTCTCTCTCTCTCTCTCTCTCTCTCTCTCTCTCTCTCTCTGTGTGTGTGTGTGCTGCTTTGTTGTTTTAATTTGATATGGAGTGCGTGCGCAACATCGATCTACAATCAACGCTGGCCAATTCGACAAGTGCTCTCCAGACATGAAGCAATTTTTGTTTTCTTTGGATTTCATAACTTCGTTTTGGTTCCTCGAACATCAAAATGAACAAGATTCAATTGGCTTCACTTACATTTTCAGTAACCTCAGCTGTCGCTACTTCCCTCTTCCACCCCCTCCTCCCCTTTTTTCCCTTCGTGTCTTCTTCTACTACAACTGAATGGGCCAAATGAAATGCATTTTCAGTCATGTGAATCAGATGAATGAAATAACAAATTTATTAAAACTGACATTAACCACACCAGAAATCAACATAAATTATGGAATGAAATTAGAGAAAACGGAAATGCGGGCGCGACATGCTATCGAAATGAGAGCTTTACAAACTTAATGCACTTGAACCAAATAGCAATAACCACATACAAATATCTAACAAACTTCTGGACATATTTCAGTTGAAATAAAATAACAATAGCACAAGTAAAAGTGAGAGATTTTTTTCTTTATTGACGTCAGACACTATGCCCCGTGCTCAACAAGAATCAATTGATAAATTGAATTGCACTGAATCGGCTTAACTGCATTGTGTAAAACTTTCTGTTCATTCACCAAATTTTGAATTCTAGTCATTTCATTGGAGATATTAAATCAAATGTTATCTTATATTCTAGAATTATCTTGAAGCCAAAATCCAAAACATTAAATTATACTCGCTTCAATGAAATCAATTTCGGACGCAAAGAAATGATTCAAAAGGGCAACAACAACAACAACAAAAATCGCAGCGTAAAATGAAGTCAACGACTTACTTAATATGTATGTGTGTTCCCCGCATGTCTTGTTATCACATTCTTCATTGTGTCGCACTTTAATCTGAAATTGCATTCCAATGCTTTCACTTCATTTTCATCGAACGCAAAGACTTAACTGGCTACACAATTCCATTTTGGCATTCATAGTCCTAGTAAAATGTGTGTGTGTGATTTGCCGGTGCATTGGCACCAATGTCTAAAATAAAATACGTTCAATCAAATGTGTTATGCGAAATGTAATTGAATCTGACTCCCATTGAACATAGCTCAATAGTTAGATGTGGAAGAAATGAAAAAAAAGTGAAATGTATGCGGTAAGTTCAGGACAACGGCATTTTTCACATGAAAAATTGTCTATCGCAAATATTATAAAAGGGCATGTCAAACCGATCCAAGCCATTCAAACGAAAACCAATTCACAACCCAAAAGCATTCAAACGCATTTCGTTTCTTGGTAAAGCCGTGTAAAGCTCCGCCGATTCGCATACAAAAATGTTAAACAACCGTCTTCTCTCATCAAATTGACTCTAATAAGCGTGAAGTTACTCAATATAAACGAAATGCTCCCTTTCTCGTGCAACGTTCAGTGGCAATGACCGACTTATTTATCTGTTTGAAATGTTGAGTAGTTGAATGGTAACGCAGCGAATATGCCAGCCACTCTCTTTCTCTCTCTTTCTCTTTCTCTCTCTCTCTCTCCATCTCTCTTTATCTCTCACTGACTCTGTCTTACTGCTTCAAAGAAATACTTTGTTGCGTGTCTTTTTTTCTCGATCGATGTTGAATCGTGTAATGGCGTAATGAGAAAAAAGTTGATCACAAACGATGCATCTCTCATTCGTCCAGTGAGCAGTGAGTTGATAATGCATTCAACAACAACAATAAAATTCTGTCAATTTTTCTAACGATCTGTCAAACTGTTATGCACGCCATATAGTTCGATGTACGGATTGGTTGATCATGAAGTACATCACTCATAATTGCATATTATGACCGACCCGATCGATCGATTGGTCGTTCGTTCGTTCGTTCGTTCTTTCATTCGTGGCCTTTATGTTGTACAGTGCCGGAGCCATGTATACGCGCACCGCATACAAATAATGCTGAAAAAAAGTGCGAGTTCTTTGCCTGCTGAAGCGAAACCCAAAGCAAAACCGGCGAAAGAAGAAAATACCATATCGAAGCGAAAACTCCAACAACAAATGGCCCCGTGCATCATTTTACTTTTTATATGGCATGAGAAATCTAGTGAGAAATGCTTTCGTAAGCGAAAACTGAGAGCAAGAGAAACCACTTTTGTTATGTGGAAATGTGCAATAGAAAGAGAGTGTGGAGAGTGAGCGAGTGTGTGAGCGCGGTCGTGTGTTTTGCTTACTTGTTTCATGTTTAGCTAGATCGTGTGCGTGTGCGTGTGCGTGTGAGTGTGTGTGTATTTGTATTTGGTATGTGCTGTGTATGCGGCAATAATTTCTTCAATGCTGCTTTTACTTTGTGCGCTTTTTTGGTCGTTTCTTTTATCATTCATTCGCTGTCGTACTCTTGTTTTTGTGTTTGCTGCATGTGTGCTTATGTGGATATGTGTTGAATTGCATGGCTAATGGCACGAACGGTGCCAAACCAACAGTCACATGGAATCATTACAGAACAGGCCAAAAACAGTAGAATGTTGTTTATTACACACAGCAAAAATAAATACTAACAAACGCTGTGAAGACTCTGCAACCACGACAACAACAATTTTGGATGCCGCCTGGGTACAGGTGATTGGCTTGAGAAAAAAGAAAAACACATTCACCAAACCAAATAAAAGAGTGAGCCAAGCCAAGCCAAGCCAAGCCAAGCCAAGTCAATTCGATGTGGTTGAGCGTTTGCAGCGCATGATCATCCACTTAGAATGGGAAAAGCGGCGCAAAAGACACACACACACATACACAATCAAATGCGGACTAACAATCGAGAGAAAGAAGAGACGCACAGAGAAAAAGAAACTTTTCAGAGGTTCGTTCACTCGGTTTCAAGTGCATCGATCTCTGAACGTCAAGGTACATGACCGAAGTGAATTATATATACACACACAATCATGTACACATTAACACACTCACTCACTCGCGATACATAATGCCACGTTAGTGCTTTTTTGTTTTGTTTCATTTGTGTTTCTCTTCTATTGAAGGCTCGGGATCTACACTTCAACCGGCCACCAAACTAAATCCACACCGAAAGAAAATGAAGCACAAAGAAAACAGTGATGATATGAAGTAAAAGAGAGAAATAACAACAACAACAAAGAAAAACACTTACAACGAACGCCACAGAATTGAAACGCTTATTATGTTGAAATTTTTGAACTATTTTGAATCCATACATATTTGGCTATGCTTTGTAGCATAGTGATCGTTACTTGGATTATGTGTTTTTATTTTCTTCTGTTCGTTCCATTTGAAACTATTTGTGTGACTTGGGTATTTTTACTTTGATTTTCATATCGGGAATTTTCCATGCGCTTCTTTTGAACAAACGAATCACACACACACACACACACACACACACACACACACACACACACACACACCAATCTATTTTTAAGAATAAAAAAAATTTCGTCGGCATTCAATTACCAGCCATCAAACATAGTCGACTAAACAGAGTGTCGGCCTTCTAAAGAGGATAGAAATGATTTTTTGTGTGTGTGTACTACGATTGAAATATTGAGCTAAGACACTAAATGCCTTTCAATTTCTGTTGGAGTGTAACGCTAATACTGACCATATTCAATGGGCTTTAATGGATTGAATCGCAATTATCAGAAGAAGAAGAAGAATGACCTGATCCACATGAAATTCCATTCCAATGTTGACATTATTGTCCTTTAAAATTCTATATTGCTTATAATCGATCGATCAATGATCGGCAGTTCGATGGTTTCGATGCTTGAAATGAGATTTTTTTTATCAAGCTATTTCAGACAAATATCGATTATGTATTCTCTAACCCAAAATCAATGAACGGCAAAATTTCTAAAATTGACAATTCTATTGCGATACAATAGAATGGATTAATAAGAGAATCGCTATTAATATTTTGGTTTTGCTCACCGAAATTTTATTCGATTTAAAAGACAAAAAAAAATCGAAATTAAAATAAGAAAAATCTTTCGAAATGTCTATAATCCGTTCATAAGCTACATCGAAACTGGATCGATATTTGTGTTTGATGGGTTTCAATGAACTGATGACAGTGCGAGGGCATTGACTGGCCGTATCGGATGCCTCGTCATCGGCAAAAATGCGGCAAAATGCAATTGCATCATTATCTAAATCGTTAATGACGAAATCCATTTAAAACTTGACGAAGAAAAACGGTAAAAATCAAATAGCTATGCGAAGAGCTGTATGTATCATGTGGAGATTGTGATCGTAATAAGGCGAGTGCATAGTGCATAGTTTATCGCTGAGCAGTTATTTTATTTTATTTTTTCCCTCATCTTCATTTCGTCGTTCTTTTGCACACTCATATATAGAATTGCTGTATCTTCTTCCACTAAAAGTCATCATCGTTAAAGTTGCTGCTTGGCGTTTTCCAATACTCTTTCGTCTTTCGTTTTCTGAAATTCTCTCTGTTTCATTGCAATCGCTTACGTAGCTGATTCTCTTTCGTTCGAAAACCTTTCTGCTTTCAGAATGTTTGACATTCTAAGCGCATTGTTTTGTTGCAGCTCGTCAGTCATGTTTGGCCGATACGCGATCGTTTCTCTTCGTTGCGCCGTTGCCTTGTTTGCGCCGCGCGCGCGCCCGTGTGTGTGTATTCGCACAGCAAAAATGTTTCTATTTTGCTATTACCACTTTTGCATTTACTGTTATGTCGGGATGAGTGCATCGTCCGTTCTTTCGTGCACAATCAACACAATTGGCAAACAAACTTGCCGGGTATATTGGTAGTGCTGCATATATGATGATATAGCTCTTGAAACGCGTCACGCTTTTTTTTTGTTTTTTATTCACAGTAACATTCTGATCGGTTGGGCGTTTGCGAGTGTGTTGCAAATACGCTCTCCATCGAAAAAACATATTTAACTAGACGATGGGACGATGTGAGTGGTTGGCCTGGTCGGGCGTTAAATACACATATAATTTTTCAATTGCTATGGTAATAATGATATGAACGCTCTCGGGTCCAATCTTAATTTCTAGCCTGACGATGAAACTTGAACTTTTTGTCGGCCATTTCTTCTATATTTTATCTGTTTCATTTGTGCACTCTCTCATCTCTCTCTCTCTCTCTTTCTCTCTTTCTCTCTCTTTCTCTCTCTCTCTCTCGTGTTCTTTCTCTCTTTTGTCCGGTTAATGCGCTTTCTTTCGTCATTTTGCGAAATTCACGTTATTGGCAAAACGATTTGTTAATGCATTGTTGAGCCATTCTCCTTTCTTGTTCAACCGGTAATCGCAAAGAGTCGCAACACACTGAGGAAATCATGAGATGATGAACAATGCAACGATCGAATAGATATATCGTAAAATGCATTGTTGATGAATCAGTTGGATGTAAAGAATGAAATGAACCGGTATAAATTCACGCGACGAATAGGCTCAACAACGGCGCGATGTCATTGCCTTTTGTGTTAAGCCCGTTTTTTTCTCACATTGCATCGCTGTCAGAATAAGACATTGACTTTCGTTCAATGTTCTGTTTTATTTGTTTATTCGGCCCAAAATGAGCACCTAATGTGTAAGTGTTTGCGAATGTTGTTCCATTGTAAATTTCACCCATTAATCGATCAGCCCTATGAATCGGTGTCTATTCTTGAATGCAACATGGCATATTTTCATATTTGCCCATGTGCTTTTGCTACCGGCCGGCCAGCCAGAGCCAGTTCAATAGGGTTCACATGAACATGACAATGCAACAAATCCAAATACAAAATAGGCAAAATAACAAAAAATCACAAATTTGAAGTTGCCGCAAGCGTATTCATTCTTGCAATATAATGAAGTAGTCCTTGGTGGACAAATAATTGTTCTATCTTTGAATGTAAAAATTATTTGAATTCCATCAGTCCAAAACCAGATTTCAATACATACATTCCTATGTTCATAACTTAGTTGAGCCCCCCAAGTATAGAATGGAGAGAGCATGTTTTGTGTTTTGGGCGTTTACCTAATTTTAAAACTCACTGAATTCAAATGATTCTCTATTCAAAGACAGAACGATTATTTGTCAAGGGTATATTGATCAAGTAAATTCCACATATCTCATGTATTCAAAATGAAAATCGACTTAAATCTGTTGATTTCATTGACTAGCGAATCATAAGATTGTCGAAAGTTGAACGTAACATAACAAGTCGAATCAACTTTGGTTGTGTGCATTGGAAGCAGAACATCATTTGAATACTTGCTTTTCATTTATAAAGTACTAGTCATCGAAACGGATGCGTGTGCTAAGTTAGTCACTTTTCGAGGTCATGGATCAATTCTCGTAGATTCTCGTGTTATTTTTGTTTCGTTCATTTTTATGCATTGTTTTCTCCTTCAATTAATTTCTATTTACCAAATCTATGAACGAATCATTGCTATTGATTTTTTTGTATTTTCAATTTCATCCAGTAGTCATTGAATAAATTTTATTGGTTTGGTTGTTGGCCAAAATGCCTAAACATATGTATGCCTAAAGTCAAGAGAAGGGAGAATGTATCTTATTTACACAAAATTGTGCATGGCCAATCGAATGATCTGGCACAGAAGCTACATGTGCGAAATAAACATGGTTAGAAGAATGCTTTTTGTCGGGTTGAATGTACCTTGCGATACGCAATCACCTATTTGATCGAAGCCAAAGCCCAACAGGCAACAGGCAACAGGCAACAGCAGCAGCAGCAGCAGCACTAACAGAAACAGCGGCAACAACATCAACCAAGTGCCATTGCACTATGTTGCATTTTGCAATGCGGCTCATTCTTTCTTTCTCTATCTTTGGCTCGGTTATTTTCTTTTACTACAGCACACACTTAACCCGTAAACATGTTTCATCACTATACTTACAATGCACTCTCTCGGCGCTCTTTCTCTCTGCCGTTTGTGTGTGTGTGTTTCTCTCTTTTTGCTCGTTTGTGTCTTACGAAACGATGAAGACACTGCACTCAATACATCAAATCTACGCCATGAAAAATGCACACACAAACGTCACAAGTTGATGAATTTTTTTTTTTGAAAAATAAAAATAAAAGAAAAAAGCACATTTCTCTAATTCAAAACAGTGAAATGACAAGAAAATTGGCGATGTGAGTACAACACACAAAATAAATGGCCAACCAAATTGAAGAAAAAGACACACCGCCGTGCATGAATGCCGTGCGCTGTGAACACAGTTCACATCAAATATGTATGGTGTAATGTGTGTGTGCAAGAGAAATGCTTCTAAATTAAGACGCCAATCGACTAACATCAGATGATGCAGTGTGTTGGTGTTAGTGTTTTTCTGCTGTAGGCAATTGCACTTTGGCGAAATGTAGCCGAGAGAAAGAAAAATGAAAAAAGAAAGAAAGAAAGAAATATATGCAAGCGAGCACATTGGCGGCGGTATTCGCGTCCGCACATTAAACCACATGAAAAATTGTGTGCCTATAACAAATGAAATTTGCAAAGTTCATACACCTTTCTCGATCAATTACACCGTTTACGCTTGAGAGCTGAACGCGCGCGCACACACGCTACCATGTGCACGTAGCTCTATATTGTTCTCTTGATTTTCATGTGGCGACGAAAGGTGCATTCATCATGCAATTTAAATGATTCGAGCTTATATTCAGTATACGTGATCCAATGCAATGGCATTTTGAATGGTTCGTTTGCCAAGTCAATTGCATCTTCTTTTTGTTTTTTTATTGTTTGCTCGAGAGATGCAAAATAACAAAATAACAACGCACAAAAGTTGTGTCGCCGCTTTATTTTCTCGCTCTCTCTCTCCCTCTCTCTCTCTCTCTCGCTCTCTCTCTCTCTCTTCTGTTGCAAATTTTATTCGAACTGCCGAATTTCGAATACGTGGATATGAGTGGAACGTAAAACGTCAATGACCATAACCGCATTACCTCAATTTATACATTTTGCACATTCAATTGCTCTCAAACTCTGTCTCTCTCTTTCTCCACCTTTATCTCTTCTGCATTCAATGACTTTAAGCGAATCTGAGTGCATGCGAATTCTTTCATCGTTAGTCCAACCTCTGTCACTATACTGAGCCGATGAAAGAAATTGTCTTTTAAGTAATTATATCAAATATTGCTGTGAATCTTTTAAATTACATTCTCAAACCGAAAAAAAACGCAACATGCGAACGAAATAAAATGAAAATTTTTCGTGTAAAACACTCAATCCTTTCATTCAAGTCCAAACGAAACACATTCTCTCCGTGTTTTTCTTCAAGCGAAATGTTGTTATTTAGTGTCGCTTATTTTGAATCTTCATTTTCGTTGAAGTGTCACATTAGCAGTGCTGCTTCTGCTCTCTCTCTCTCTCTCTCTCTCTCTCTCTCTCTCTCTCTCTCTCCCTCCCTCTCTCTCTCTCTATTTCTGTTTCTCTTTCTCTCATGCGTCATAGTCAACATCGTTGTTATTGCCATTGTGAAGAATTCGGTTCAAAAACCTCGCTTTTTGGGTCATATACCTTGCTGGTTGTTCATCGAAATGAGCCAAGCAAATACATAATATCACTCACACACTCTTTTTGGCCATTATTCGAGCAACAACACAATAATAACAACAAAAAACGGCCACCTGAACGAAAGCACACAAAAGCGACCGAAAGATGTTTCCAGTATATTAGGTAATATGAAAGCAAAGTGAAAACACGAACGCGTCAACGAGATAGAGAGAAGAAGATGATGATGAAAATAACACACAAAAATGATTGCTTAAGTGATTTGCCAAGAATGGAATGGAATAGATATTCATATTACGTTTGAGTTTCAGCCATTTTAACAGAGCAGTCTAAGTCTTAGCCAATGACACACGATGATTAAAGTGTTCATTTTAAGCACTCTCTAATATGACACATGCTCACACAAAAAACAAGGTAAAATAAGAGTATTTTGCGTCGATATGTTATCACATCACAATTCATCCATATATCGGCATTTGTTTTTATGTTGGGTGTTTTGTTCTTTAATGCTAGTGTCAATGATTGTTATGGATCAGTGACGTTTCAAACAAGATCATCGTACAACAATCACACGGTTTTGGGTGTAGAAAAGCAATTATTGTTTTTTTTTGCTCCAAACCATGACATCGAACATTCGACCTGACATCGAAAAACAACATAACAACAGAAGAATAAAATCTTTCAAAAGTCCATGCAAATTAGAATGATTCACGTATTTTCGCTTCCACTCATTTGTTTGTTGTTGTTGTTTTTTTTCAAAGATATTTTCTTTATTTTGTTCATCTCAAGTGTATTAATCAAAAGTCATGAAAGAATTGTGTGATGTGGCAAATGCCTAGTGCTTCATGGGAGCGTGAAATTTCAAGTCAACAAGAAAAAAAAAATCACAAACCAACGCACAGTTGAAAGCATCTCCCAAAAGCTTGGGGGCAAGAGTTTTAGATCGAGTACAATAAACACCTGACCTCTTTGGAATCAAACGAGAAAAAAAAGTGAGAATAAAAGAAACCATGATGTGCCATGGAGTAGCAAAGTAATAAATTTGCGCTCACATTTGCTTTCGATTAAGCGGCACGAAGAAATACACGATTTTTTTTGTCGCTGGTTGGATTTAAACCAGCAAAACCGTGCATATTAGATGTATAGCATAGATTCTACGGTCATTGCTTTCATTCGAATGTTTCACGTCTTTGGTTGGTCTCAGTATACCAAAAGCACTGCAGCGAATCTGTATCGTAGTGCAGCGATCTCCAGCTAACCTTAAACGCATATCTCCACACTTTTTTCGCATCTGTTTCCAATTGATCCATTGCCTTGTCATATGCACTTTGCTTCGTTTACTGCTCTTTCTTCCTCTTCTCATTTTTATCGGCTGTCATCGTATTTTGTTGTTGTTGTTGTTGTTGTTTTTCGTTGGTTTGCGCGCGCTCTTTCTCTTACACTTTGTATATCGAATGTTAAATTGTGATTACAATACAGCCCACCACTGTACACAGCAAAGAGCACATACGTTGCCGTTGATTATACGTTTTACGTTTCATTCATTCTATTCATATTGCACACCTTTTGAAATATTTTTTTTATTTGTTCTTTTTTGTTCGTTATTGTGTATCCACCGTCGTCACTACTTATTGCTGTTGCTGCTGCTGCTGCTGCTGCTGCTGCTGCTTCTTTTCTTCTTCTTTCTCTTTCTGTATTCAGTTTTTCTTCATACTTCTATTTCACCCATGGAAAAACTTTCACTGTTTCAAAAACATTATCGCATCGACCGTGCGACATATTCAATTTGGATGGAAAGACAGAGATGGCGTAGAGAAGAAGAAATGGATTGTCATACTTTCCATTTCTCTTGGCGCTTTCTAGCTTTGCGCGCCTATGTATACAACAACAACAACCAGCAAAGCAAACAATATTTTGTGAACAAGTCGAGAGTGCATTATGTGACCTAAGACAATCGATTCACTCTCTCTCTCTCTAGGGCATCACATCTTGAATGTTGCCAAATGCATATACACCAAAAGAAATGCAATACAAGTATATTGTCTGTACTCAACATTCCAAAGGCCAAGTGGTTTATAAAACAGACAAAACTATTCTATTCTAGACTCAGTTCAGCGCCAACCCAAAGGTAAACGACAACAATCTGTTTGCTTCAAATGCATTTAGTTTGAATTTCACATTCCTTCTTTTCGATCACCATATTTACAAGAGAGAGAGAGAGAGAGAGAGAGAGAGAGAGAGAGAGAGAGAGAGAGAGAGAGAGAGAAAGAGAGAGCGAGCGACAGAGAGAAAAAATGACACCAATATTTTTGGCACAAGAGAACGAATGGAATGTTTCCGTTTTTCTTCCTCCAGAGATTTAAGGATCCTTTGTATATGCCGGGAAAAGAGTCGTGCATGTTGAGAGTTGTGTATTTTTCATACACGTTGGGAATGAGAACAAGAGACGACCTACAAAAAAAAAATGTAATGAAATTGAAAGTATGTAATTATGTTTGAATTGAAATAGGATATTTCATAGGATGTTCGGAATGTCGAGAACCGGAGTTGTTTTTGTTGAAATTGGAAAGTGCAGCACGTGCCATATGTTTTCAACCATTAATCAAGAACATTCGATTTAAACCATTCTGCGATTTACTTGAATGAATCATATTTCACAAAATGACTCAAATCAAATACCTATTGCTTAGAAAGGTTGCTGTTTTGCTTCTGATTTTTCGGTTGAAACAGGATTTTAGCCGAATGAAACATACAAAAAAAACTACACTTCGATTGACGTGATCTACTTTCTCCTTTAGTGTGTGTTGTGTATTTACTTTTCTGTATAGTAATTTTCATATTTCATGTGTCAAATTGAGATTAACCGTCGAATTGAAAGATTTTAATTTCATTTGGCAATGGTAATTCAAGGTAACGAAGAAATCCAGCAACAACAACAACAATCAATGCGAAGTCGGTTATTTGCTTGGTAAAATGGACCAATTACCAATGTGTACTAATGGCCCGTTTCAACCAATTGACAGAATATCACAGCTTTCTCTTTTTTCTTCTTGAATCGTAATTCGTCTAATGTTTGTTACCATCGTCGCCATTTGTTTCTATTTCAATGCCTGCCATTGCTCCATTCCACATTGATAATAATAATAATAATAATGCATTCGCAATGGCTGCAGTTTAGTGAAACAAAGTTGTGTTCATTGAGTTCGGCTTCCATTGAAAGTCCATCGACTTTATTGCATCGCTTGTTTTTCGTGGCCGTGGAAATACTTTCACTGACGCTGACGATTTCATTCTGATTTTTCTCTTTCTTTTCAATGTGATGTTTGTTTTTTTTTTGTTTCTTTATAAATGTCTTTTTTCATTTTTCATTTTTCTCTCTACCTCTCTATTCCGTTATCGTTGTTGCATTGCCAATGAAATTTTGACCACACGATGAATGTCAATTGCCTTCACCATCGATGGTGTTGTTGTTGCGCATTCACGCTCCTTGCTCACTATGCCATTATTATGTTTGGCGATTAATTTTGTGATAGATTGCATCGGCGTAATTTCACCCGTTTTCGTTTTGTGTGTGTGTGTGATTTTTGTTTTGGTTTGCACACATTTCAATCGATGATTTCATGGGGATTTTCCCGCAAATATGAACTTTCCCAATTGCAATCTGCAACAAAAACACCAATTGTATGCGCCACTATCATCATCGTCACCACATTGCCGCACCAACGCCAATAGCTTTGTAATTTATTTTTTATTAGTTATGGAATTTCATTTGATGTTTATCACAAAATTCACCGTTGAAATGTTGGTGTACATTGATTGGATCGGTGGCGGCATGTGTATGCGTTAAACAAAAATGTCATTGCACTTTCGGGCGTTTGTTTTGTGTGTTGTTCTTTTTTTTCGAATATCATTTCGTTGCCAACGAAATCCATTGACATAGAGTCAAAATGATAAAAGAAAAGCACGCACATGATCATTTCGATTGTAAAGAGAGAATATATAAACACACCTACCCGTTGAAATAATTAAGAGCAGCTGTTGCCAAATATGCTAAATAGCAAGCGCCCGACAAACGAACAATTTTCAATGCAAACAGCCTTTAATCAAGTCAATATCACTTTGATGCCATACATTTTTTTCTGTTTCGTCTTTTCGTGTGCACGTGTGTGTCTGTTTTGTGTGTGTCTTAATGCATGTGCGCGATATACTTCCGCATAAAAAAAATGCTCGAAAAATGAGTGCACCTAACACAAGAGAAACAAATGTGAACCAAAACAACATCAGGCAATGATAAATAACATCAGGCCCTCAAAATGTGCATATCGAGGCGATAAGATGTGAATTGGGCATTTATTGTTGCTGTTGCTGTCACATAACAAAAGCCGTTCATCGTTATGCCATCCATCTGACATCATGGTGCGGCGAGCAAACATTCAACAAATGTCGATGGCAATGCGAATATTCTGAAATGGAATGATAACATACATATTTGCTTAAACTAAAAAAGAAAAAAAAAAATATATGTGAAATGAACGATGACAATGGCTTAACATTGAATGATCGCGCGCACCATTGAAAACGTTACCAATGATGTGCACATATGACATTGCAAGCGTTTACGCGCTTTGGTTCGCACAAAATAAAAACGCACTGGGAACGCAACCATTTGATGAACGAACGTGCGCGCGGCACCGTATCCAAATGATCATCAGCAATTGCGTCACCACGAAATCATTCGCGTGAACGAGAGCAACAGCGATAAAGAGAGCAAGAGCACACACACACACACACACATACATCTCTAATAATTTTTGGTTTTCTTCCAAAGACATTTTCACTACAATCGGCCAAATTAGTTTGATCTTGTTTTCGTTCAACTGCAAGGCAGTAAAATATTTCAGCGTTGTCAACAAATTCCATACTTCTCGCAGCAGAGACGGTTGTTTGTTGCGCGAAATACAATATCGTGCTGTGGACCATGAATCTCTCTCGATCGTTCTTTCTCTTATTCGCTCACTCGCTCACTCGCTACCTCGCTCGGACTCTTTCTCTCTCTCTCTCACACACGATGTTGATCGGCGCAGCGTGAATTAACAACTTTGTATGGAGTGAAAGATACTAACTTTTGTTTTGCTCTCATTTTCCATTTCGTTTGTTTTTATTCTTTCTTTCTCTTTGTGTTTGTGTGTGTGTGTTTTTTTGTATCTTCTTTCTCAATGCTCGTTTTTCTACGTTGCTGCTGCTGTTGTTGTTGTTGTTGTAGTTGTCGTCGTTTTTTTTATTTATTTATTTATTTATTTCTTCATTTCGTTTTCTTCTCTCATTTCTTTGCGCGCCGCACGATCATCGCCTTCTACGCATATTACGCTTATACTATAAATAAAACTGAATTTCAGGCCTTGTTTAATCGGTTATTAATCTATTAAATGGAGAGCGCATATATGCGTATGCGTTGAAAATGAAAATCAAGTTCAGCCGGCTTATCGGTTTTGATAGCGAGCGCAATATGCGTGTATGATGCGATTGTGTTCGTGGAATTCATTCGTACGTGTTAACATACACAATCGTTCAACATTGTGCTTCAAGCAACCAACAAAAACAATTTGTTCGTTTTAATGAGTGAAAAAAGAATCATTTTTTTCATTTTTAAAAATGTTATATTTTTGGATTGCAATGCCAAAAAAAAAAACCAAAAATAAAACAAAATTATTCTCACACCATACACGGATGGAATGTTCAATGTGCATGCAAAGTCTATCGACCATTACTTTTTGTCTTGTCTCCCCATTTAATTCGCTTCTTCATCTTTCCGTTTCTGATTCTCATTCTCCACCATGAATTCGATTACACCCAAAAAAAGAAACCAACAACACTGTATTGGATTATGAAATTCTTACGTAAGACATTTAAAATCGTGAAATAAAAAAATCCAACATCTAGAACGAATCAGCACACTAGCATATCTCAATTAACAGCTCACATTTACAAATTGAGTCTACATTTATACACATCTTTTGCGAAATGAATCGATCTGGAAATGGAAAACAGCAAAATAAAAAGGAAAAAAAACAAAAAGCACCAATTTCAAACCAAAAGCAATTAAAAATTGGCTCTCTTGTTCTGGCTAAAATTTGTGTGAAATTTCTATATGATATGTTTATGATGCAATTCACACTCACTGTCCATACCATAAAATTACCAAATTGATTCTTCAATTCACCTTCTATGGAATGGAATGTGAAATGGAAGAGAGAGAGTGAGAGAAACAAAATCGCCAGCCAAACCATTGAAACAATAAATTACACACACATTTTTCCTTCCACATTTTTCTACTTCATTTTCATTTGATGTTGAGCGTGTGTCTGTATAAATTATATTGATCTGTGTCGGGCATCATTTATTACATCGCTTTTGTTGTGCGTTCGTTCATCTCCGGATTTCCAAAGACCGTCCATGTCGTAATTCGTGTTTTTTTTAAATTTCTCTCGTTGTTTTCTCGGTCGCCCATTTACGTGTTTTTTTTTTTTGATCTAATAATAAATGTAGTGGGTATTCAATATACAACGTAAAATTTTACGTCGGCAACGCACCATCACACACAACCAAACACTATTACCCATCATCAGCCAAAACACATTCAACAAAATACCAGACACATTAGTGGAATAATTTCTGGTGTGAAATTCTAGTGTTTACTGTTTCAATTTCATTTCTCTTTTTTGGGGGCTATTTATTTTATCTTTGGCCCAGCAGTATCATTGATGTTTGGTCAAACATTTCAGCCTATTAAAATATATTCTGAAGTACTTTCAAGTGAAATAGAGATACACAGAGAAATGTATATGCTGATGTGTTCAGGACAAAGAAAACACAAAATACACGCATCAATTGCCTGAGAGTGCTTTACAAAGAAGCAATTTTGGGCAAACAAATAAATGCCCATTGTTTGAAAAATGAAAACAAAATATAAACAAAGAATGACAAATAAATAAACACCAAATATGGACTAAAATGTAAATTTCGAGAATGGATTTTTTGTTTCTCTCAATCAAATAAAATGTTTATCAGAAGGCAATTCAAATAAGAATGAATGCTAAATCATCTATATGATGTTTTTAAATTCTACTCAAAAACTAGCACGACACATATAGGCGACACTCGATCTAGCTCTCTATGGAATGTGGAGAAGAAAATTCAAATCAAGAGCATAATTGTCTGTTTTCTGTCTCTAGGCGACGACGACAACGACGGCGACCCAAAAAAAAAAAAAAAAATAACGCGCTTGACAATGTTAAACCATTTTCCTGCCATCAACTTTTTTTTGCTCAGTCCGAAACAGAAATCAACGAAATGAAATGTGTGACGGCATAACAACCGAAAAAAAACGAAACGAAATGAAAATAAATAAATAAAATAAAAAAACACTAACACTCACCAACACGTCAACAATAGAAGCAGTGAACGAAAAATTGACAAGCGAAGCGAGCATGTGTGTGTGTGTGTGTGTGTGTGCGCGCGCGCGCGTTTGTGCTCCCGCTCTCGGCGTCAATGGCCGAGTAACCTTGAATTACATATTTTTTATTCGACAGAGTCAAAGCATAATTTTTAAGTGTGGCTTGGGCTCTTTTATTTTTGTATATATTTTCGTTGTGTCATATACTGTGCGCGTTGTTGTTGTTTTTTTTTGTCTTTCTTTCTTTCGTTTCGGCACTCGATGCGTGCACGTCTTTGCGATGGAAGCGAAAGAGCCCGTAGAGCGAACAAGCGATGAAAATGTGCATGAATATGTGTGAAGCGAGTACCCGAATAAACAAAGTGCTGTGGCATGCTATTCCAAACTGAAACCACGAAAGAACCAACCAACCAACCAACAACAACGACACACAAAAATGAAGAACACACGAAAAAAAACAGCACACACAAAATTCGAAACGAAATGGAGCCCATTTGTATGCGTGAAACCAAATGAAGTATAGTTCTTGCCTTTTCGTATGTAGTCGTAAGTTGAATATACTTTTTTTGTGTCGCGGTTGGCGTTCAATTTTGATCATTTGGTTCATTCGATTGCCTTATTGTTTCGTCCAAAAAATTTATGCGTGCTCACAAACACACGTGCAAGTGTTTGAGTCAGTCGAAATAAATGTTTTTTTTTTCTCGCCCGAACATTCTCGTTGGCAAACAGTCCCCCCCGAAAAAAAAGTGAAGATTGTTTGTTATTTTTCTTTGATTCCGGGTAATTTGTTTGACGAAATAAGAAACGTCGATTGCATATATGATTGCATATAGGTTATTGGTGTTGACTTCGAATGGAACACCCGAACACTGAGAGTGAGAGAGAGAGAGAGGCCGAGAATATGAATGAGAATTTTATAAAACAAAATTGAAAAACCCAAAATGGATACTAATGTAGGTAATGGCGATTAAATAAGCGATGCATCGAAATTTAAAAACTAAAAAGAAAAAAAATTTAAAACTCCCAAACCCAAACTCGAATCCGATAAACATGCTAAAGGAATACACTCATCGAAAATTTTCGTTTGTATATGTTTTCGTTTTTTTTTTTTGGAAAATATTCAAAGAGTTGATGGTTTTTGTACTGTTTTGTTTGAGTCAGCGAAGCTCACATTCAAAACATGCATGACTTTGGCTTCAGTTCACGTGTTTCCTTTTCATTTCAGGTTCTGATCACTCATTTTTTTTGTTCTGTCTCATTCTCCTACTGTTTCGACATTTTTTGGAAGTTTCGGACATTTGTGAATACATCGCCACATACATTATAAAATTGGAATAGTGTGCTCGAACGCTCGACAATTGTTTACGTGTTATTTTCAGATGGAATTTAATTATCGTTGTATAATTTTCATGGCAATCGTTGTTGTTTATATTTTGGGCGAATGAGAGATGGTCCTAAAAGTGGGCTCATATTTTGACTAAAAATTGTCGTTATCTGTTTGTCGGATCAACCAATCTACAGCCATGACTAATTGACATTATTTAGCACCTTATTTCATCCATAATCTAGTGATTCATTGCACCCAAGTTTTTGTGTATGGAATTCATATTCAATTGGGCACGTGTTACCATCTCAACTCAATAAACCCCGGACTCCACGGAAAAATATATCGGACAAAATGTGGCCCATAAATTCCCGTAATTATTAGAGCAAAATGAAGCATTGAATTTATTGATTAAACCTTCAACCAAAGTGAATCGGATCAACGACTGAATTCATTGGAAAAAGCTTAACCACTTTTACCTCTCTTGAAACGAACTTTTAAGGACATTCAATTGAAATATTGACTCAAACGCGCGAGAATAATAGATCCAATAAAAACACAAAAATGTTTTTGGTACTTAAATAGACTGTAGTCACACTCGATATTTGAGAGAGAGAGAGCGAGACCGAGAGCGATGGAGAGAGAGGTAGAGTGAGAGCGAAATGGCATAGACACGCACAATAACACAATATAATCCACGATATGAATGCGTACATACATGATTTAAACAAATAGAAAACATATTGGCTCATCCGCGTATCGTTCGCACTGTGGCTATTACCATAGCACAAACATACACAGCTGTGTATATTAGATATTATTTATTACTTTGCTCTTGCTCTTGCTTTTGGCTTCTATTCGTTCGGCTGTTTTCTTGTCGCACACACTCGTGCGCCCGTGTGTGTGTGAGTGTGTGTATTTTTTTCATTTCTATTCTGTCTAATTCCGATATCGCGTTCGGAGCGCTGAACGCAACGCGTAAACGATTAGGTTCAAGGTAAAACGCACACACCACTTGGTGTATTACTAAAATAAAATAAAAAAAAAAAATAAAGAGAAATGATTATTTAACTGCTGATTAGAAGGTAAACAGAAATTTTGGCCTGACAAACGAAATAACAAAATTCTTTTGCCAATTATTCGTTATTAGTGATTGGAATGATTGGAGACATTGACACAATTACCGAAAAACACTAGGCGATTCGTGAAAATTCTCCATGAATTACGTAATTTTCATTTCTTTCGTTGCTTGTCACTTTACACGGGCCCCACAAATGTGGCGTTGACACTTGAAAATACAAAATATATATATATATATATATATATATATATATATATATATATTATGAAAGAAACAAGTCAGCGAAACTAACAACAACAAAAAAATTGTCCGAAGTACTTTGTAGTTTACAACTGCCACAATTTACTTCGCAGAAATGCAAAATACATGCGAATGCTTAATTTAATAAAAGCAGCGAAACAAAAAAATGGAATGAAATTGTATACACGAGCCATCGCATTTGACAACAACCACAATAAAAACCACAACAACAACAACTCGCTGGTTGTGATCGTGAATTTAATGAAGTCAACTCTTTTGGCTACTTCGAATTGCTTGCTATTTCACGGAAAGAATCTGTATACAAGCAATTTTGGTCGACTTTTTTGTTAATTTGTTGCAAATTTGGATTCTTATGTTGATCTTTTTTGATGTTTTTTTTTGTTTGTAGTTTGGAAACTTGATAGGAATTTTCCTAGTTTTCTGCCCTTTTTCACGGTCAATTGTGTCATTTGAAACCGTCTAATTAATTGCACAACATCAGGCCATTCGATATCGGTGTCATATTGTGATGACGAACAAAAAAAAAAGACTCGAATTCATAAAATGCTGAGCATTTAATGCGCGCCAAAGTCGCTATATATGATTATGTTACAACTAAAT
This sequence comes from Aphidoletes aphidimyza, assembly GCA_030463065.1. Taxonomy (NCBI): domain Eukaryota; kingdom Metazoa; phylum Arthropoda; class Insecta; order Diptera; family Cecidomyiidae; genus Aphidoletes; species Aphidoletes aphidimyza. The sequence goes on from CM059997.1 coordinate 30,940,957, forward strand.
AATAACAATGAACAAATTTGAACATTTCTTTGATCACCAAAGTCCAATCAAATTTCAATCATTTGTACACAAAAAAAAGAGATGAAAGTGTTTGAATTTTAATTAAAATGAAGTAAACGATCGACATTTCATGGTGGTTTATTGGAGCGGCTATTTAAGCCGGTATGCTTTGTTCTATTGTAATATATATTTATGTTTACGTGTGCATAGAATACTGAAACGATTATAATAGCAAACACCAACCAGCAACCGAATGTGCTAAATTAGCTCAGCTAATCGTTAGTGTGCAAAAAAAACCGACCACCGCAACACATGCTGAATTATTTTAAAGAACACACACACGCACACAGACATAATTTGCAAAAATCAAAGCCAAACGTTGTGCGTGAAGAATTTCGGTTTGTTTCTAGACAAAGTGTATTGGTCTATAACAGCCTTGAACTCAACTTGAATATTGGCTTCGCACATTTTTGAATCATTGTTCATTTTCGGGTTAGCTTGTCATCGAGCTGAGTATGCTTGTTGATCTGCTTGGCCTTTGCAATCTTCGTTTTCTTCCGCTTTTTCTTCGGTTTCATTTATAATAATAATCATACAAATTCACAACGTATTCTATATTTTCTCAGCTCATTTATGGTTTCTTTTCGGCTGTCACTCGATTTTCGCCGGCCATTGGTATGCCATCGCACTCTTTTTATCACATACAAACAAACAAAGCACACACCGAAATCCCAATTTCGAATGAAATCTAAAATGGTGTGACGAACGCCAATTTGCAATATCGATTTCAAGAGCACACAAAATGCGTGCGTTTTGTTAATGGGACTCTTTTTTTTTCAATGCCAATGATGTTTCTATTACAGATAGTTGAAGTGGCCAATTTCCGTCCAATTGCTGGCCAATTGAAATAAGCCAGGGAAATTTATCAAAATGAATATTTTGCAAATATTGCAAATTTCGTGATATCTGCTTACAACAACAACTGTCACTTTCAGCAGATATTGAGTAAATCTGGCAAATATTGTGTGAATCTCGCAAATCAAATGGCATATTTGCATCTCAAATCACTGTAAATCTCGCAAATAATTTGCAAATATGTAAAATTTGAAATTTGATAAATTCCCCTAAGAAATAAGACCTCTTTGAACCGAAAATTAACAACAATTTTAATAAATTTTTTGATACGTTTTAAGAGATATACTGATGACGACCGATATTCTTCTCTCCTTTTGTTTTTAAATCTGTCCTTAATGGGAAAAAGGAATGATTTGAATGTGTCAATTCGTTCCATCTCAAATCTAACGATTCAATACTTTTCAATTCCTGGAATCACTTTTGTCTGTTTATTCATAAACATGTGATTGCATAATGTCAATGATTGCATAGAACAAATAAATAAAAGAATTGTCATTGTAAGGCTGCATCAACATCAACACGCAACCATCGACAAACTCAATGAGTTTTACTCATGGCAAATTGTTCCATTATGAACATCTTTTGTTGATCAGTTTTGCTGGAATGGTCATATATATTCAATGCATGCTCTTTAATCACATAACTTTTATCCGGTGCTAGAATTGGTGCTGTGAAAACAATAAAAAATCTACCTTTCATTTGTTTGCAATTCAAATTTTAAAGTGCTGAAAATAGAATCGAATGAAGAGAATAAGAACTAAAAACTAATTCTACTTGGAAGACAAAAAAAAAACGGCAACAAACCATCATCAGTAGAAAGAAAACGAAGACGAACATATATAAATGAATATAGAAATTGTGGTCGTGAAACGCCCAAATAGTGTATAGCTATACATATGTTGACAAAACCGAATGTAAGCACATGAAATATATAAGAGCCAATTCTCAAAATGGGCTATGAAATGATAGAGATGGAAATTTTTTTGTTGATTTGAAAACAACGCACAATGGGTCGAATAGATTCAAGAATGATGGAAGATAATGAACGATGAAAAAAAAAATTAGGTAACGAAATGAAGAAGTGAAGTGAAGAGAAAGAGAGAGGAGCGAACAAAAAAAAAACGAAACGCACACCGAAAAAAAGGTCAATGTCGTTCGGATTTTAACCCCATAAAATAATGATTTGGTAGAGCGAAGTGAAGGCCAACATATTTTTGTGAGCAGCGCAACAGCACCACGTTACATGTGCCTAAGCGTAGCTTTATTAGAATTACGTTCTATGCTTTGTCACTATTTCTCACACACTTTTTATTTTTTTTTCTTTTGCACCAGCAGCAGGAACAACAACACGCGCAAATTGTTAAACGCGTGAATTGTTCAATTCACGGTGCCATCTCTTGATTTTTTGCAAATTACATCATTTTTTGAGTCATTTAGTTTGCGCACTCTTTTACGCTCGTAAATAATTGTCTTAGCTTTGGGTATTTTGTGAGTGTATGTGTTTTTTTTGGGTTCAAAATGATATTTTTGAAGCCAAGCCAAGCAAAACCAAGCCTGACAAACACAATGCTACATCATGTACAGCTTGTACACTGGTTGATAAATATAACAATTACAAAATATATCAAACTTTTTGCACGACTACAAAAAAAATAACTTGGTCGATTCTCATTTGTCAAAATGTGAAAAAAATATCAGAGAAAAAAGGCATTCATCTTGCCTTTAAAATTCTTTCAACAACAACAACAATCAAAAAACTCCCCTCGAAGAAAAGCATAGAAACAAAATGAATGAGCAAATCAGTTGAGTTTGTTGTTGACCACTTAATTTATTTCCTCTGAAGTTCATTCGATTTGGTCTTTGACTGACTGGTTAATTATTCTATTGGCTCAAGTGTGCGTGTGTGTGTGTGCGCTGGTTTTTACTTCTTTTGTACACGAAGAAAAAAACAACCTGAAATCTTTATTCATCGCCCATTTGATGATTTTGGCCACTTTTCACCTTTCAAGTCACGTACTGAAACAAGAATGATGAAAAAAAAAACGCACACCACAAAATACAGTGCGCATCCAAAAAGCATCCAAATGATTATGTGATACACGTTTTAGCGAAGCGTTACCTAAATATATTGCAGTTTTTTTTGTGTTGTTTAATTGTGTTCATGCATGCAAAGTATATGAAACAATGAGTGTTGGGTTGACAGTGACCGCGAACTTGATTTTTTGAATGAGATTCGAATGGCCAATGAAGAGACATAATCGCCACCACACAAAAAATACAGTCAAATTGCCCGAAAATCATGACAAGAGACAACGTAACATTTCGAATCGAGAGCACACGTAGTGAAATTGCTAAGTCAGATTCATATTGAGGCGGTTCGCAATTTGCAACGCTCGACATGAACATTTCGACCAGTCATTCAAAAGCAATTGCTCTTAAGAGCAAAAGCATACGCGTACGCGTATATCAAATGACAGCCGAAATGTTATTACATTAGTTAATTACGTATGACAAAAAAAATCCAGGTGTAAGCAATTCCAAAGATTCCACACAATTTCAAACAATTCAGTGTTTTCCCCTGTTGCTCTGCGATCCGTTGAGATAGTGTGATGAAATTGCTTGCTTGAGGTACACAAAAGAACCTGTATTTGTGCTTCTTGGCGTTCATACCTTAGTTGTGTGTGTGTGTGTTTTGTTGTTGTTTCTTCATCTGCTTGTGGTACAACACTACGAAACAACTAACAAAATCAAGCGATGAGAATTCAACGTTTAAAAATAGATGGCTGAAAAATGTGTAGATTTGTTTCATTTTTTTTGCGCAAAGTCATTAACATGCGGAGGCACAACCGCATAAGGGGGAAGCAACGAAAATGACATTTTTTTTTGCTGCTACAGTCGAATGCGTATGATAAATGGATTTTAAGCTAAGAGTGTGCTAACCATGGCCGATTAGCATATTATTTGAGGCTTTTTTTGGTCAGCGCGCTTCCTTGATTTAAGCTACAACAACAAACAATCCATACGCACACACACACACACGAATACAGCCCGAAATAAATTGTGAGAGCGCAGCAATGAAAAGAAAAAGAAAAAAAAACAAAAAATTTGCGCACCGAGTGCAAAAACTAGCATGCTGAAAAAGAGTCAAGGTCAAGTTCAGTATATTAAAGCTCAATACGCATAGTACATTCACCGTGTGCTAAGCTACTGGCCGAAAAACAAAAAGAAAAAAAAATTGTGCGCTCATTTTGACTTTAATATTCAATATGTGCTGATTTCATACCAAATTGATTGATAAGAGAGCTGTGAGTGCGAAAAAACAAGTTTATAAGCAAACGCACACACTTGAGTCATTCATCAAGCGAACAACAACAACAACAAAAATTGGCAAAGTCAGAGCAACAGCACCAACGCCGCGTGGATAGAGAGCATAGTGCGTTCAATGTTGTTGTGCCACTAGTATTTTAACGCATTTTACACTGAAAATGGACATTGACATTTTCGCTTAATTGAAGCAAAATACGAACAAACACACACACACCACTTGACCATTTTATAATGTGATAAATTGAATAATTTACTCAAATTATTGCGATGCCAATGTGATTTTTGCACTTCACATATATAACAGAAGAATGCTTGGATCTCTGCGTCAGAAGCATATGTATACAATCAAAATTGATCGTTTCAATTTCACCTTGCATCAATTGCGTCAGATAAACCAGAAAATTTAATGAGACGAAAGGTCTACGTGTTACACTGGTTGAGAGTTTCAACGTTGAGACGTTGAACATACGGATTACATGGATTCAAGACGGTTCTTACTTGTTCAACTTGAGCGGCTAAACGTCATATGCGTTCAAATTATGTGTAAATCATCGATCATCATCATCATCATCATCATCATCATAATATGGAGCATATATTTTCTCTATATGCATATGGCCACAGCCAATATCACCAATGATCTATAATTAGCGCAGAAAAAATTAAAATAAACAATCGAGTGGATTGAATCGACCCTGCTATTTCATCTCGCGAGAATAACACCTAAAGAACCAAAAAACTACTGTGTACAAGACAAACCCGTGAAACCGATTACATCTACATCTTGTTCACGCCGTTTAATTGAGGAAAAAAAACATTCTTTTGAGCGTTTCGCCAACAATTTTGTTCAAATCTCAATGTCAGAACAATGACACGCACACCCATCACAAGCCAAAGTGTTAACAGAACAACACCAAATGATAAATTTCGATGTGAATCTTTCAGCGGAGATAGATAGAGTGAGTTTTTGCAACAAAACATAGATAATGGATTGTTCAAATACCAACGAAAAATCAAGCCAAAAAATATGAAACGATCCTAGTGGTTGAGTTTTTAAACTGTCAAATCATATGATGATGTGCTCGGCACAATGTGCCGTATGTGTTTTTATGTCAAAAGCATTAATCAAAACTGAATGTGTGTATTTGATTTTTTTGTTGGTTGTTATTGTTGTTCACGATTCAAGCGATCAATTGAACACTTGGTGCTAAGCCAATAGCTGTTACGTCAACGGGAACACGGTTTAAAACGCAATCTGTAAAATCGATGTCGAAAAAATTAGTAACGAAATTGAAGATTTTCACCAAATTCTCAAATTTAAACAAAAAAAAACCGAGTTGTTCAATCGATGCGGAAAATGTTTCATGACACAAGCGCCGACAAGAAGATACATATGCTTCGCAAGTGGAAAATTTTCTCAACACAAAAATTCTAGAGCATCGATCGACTTGTGTAAACCAAATCAACAAACCAAAAGAAAAGAAGAAACAAACAAACAAAAAATGGTGAAGTTTCAGTGAAAATAACAACCAACAACCAAAATTTTGGATGAGTGATTTGAAAGAGAAATGCAAATTGCCTCATCATCTGTATATACCAGACATATGCGCACGGTTTGATGTATATACACACGGGGCAGAACGAAAAACCATTGTAAAAATGGTTAAGTCACTTTAAAATAGTCAAGGTTAGGTAAAGGCAAAGAACTTTTCAAATCGAGCATCCCGAAATAACAACAACAACAAAAAGAGTTCCCATTTCGATACATTTGTCGACTGATTTAACCATCGCATGTTGTTGCACGCGCACAAAGACATTTAAGATAGACACACATCCAACCTAAAACATACCATCGCCCAGAGACCTGTTTGGTCTCTATATTCAAATACGTGTCTATTCTTCCATATTATCTCCTCTCTTTCTTTCCTCCGGATTCTATTTTCTTTTATCGTTGAAAGCGATTTACAGTGTTCTAAAAAGAACATAGTCACAAAGTGTGTGTGTGTGTGTGTTCAAAACAGAGAAAAGAAGAACAAATCTTAGAAACACATTCAAAAAAGAAGAACTCAACAAAAAAAAATTCTATTTACGCTGACATTGCCTGTCTCAATGTTTCGAACAATTGAAAGAATGAAACAAGTTCACCCATTATGTATTCGCCGCTCTCATTTGGCTCTGGCTTTGGTTGCCATTAGCTTTATGGTGGATTGCAAGCGAATGCTGTGCGCATCTAACAAATGCGCTGCCATGACATTTATGTTGCAGGCAACATTGTGTGCGTTTCTTATTTTCTTTGGCGATTAGTTTCAATTTTATCTCACCACACTGCAACACACGATCATATACTGGAATATATATATATATATATATATATATTTGAATTCGTGCTATGTAGGCTCACGAACAAAATATACATCGATGCGATCACAAGTCGTTGACTTTTTGCTTTCTTTCGTTCATGACCCATGCCAGCAGAAAGTAAATCATTGCCATTGCTATCATATACATATATTTCTACTATCATTTATACCTTCTTTCTTTTTTTCAAACGATCGTTGCAACGAACAACCGAGGAGCAACAACGAACCACAACAACGAATTAAAAAAAAAATAATAGAGAAATAGAAGCACATATTCTCTTCAGTAAAAATGTGTGAAACGAAGTAAATAAACGTTGCAGCCGTTTGAGTGTGTTTGTGTGTGTGTTGTCTAACGAGCGACAAAGGGCTTTTTTTAAAATAGAAAACAGAAGTTTAAATGCAATGAATCGCTACCGGTTCAACGTACTTGATTCACTTCTTTGAGATTGTCTATTTTCATACGAAGAATTCAATGCGATCGCATTAGTTTGAGCGCATTCGAACACATGACTTGAAAATGAATAAAAATGAAGGGAATGAAATAAAAAAAAAACAAAACACAGAAACACACAACCAACAACAACACCAGCAAAAATAAGAACTAAAAATAATAAAAGAAACGAATACAAGACAGAGAAAGAGAGAAAAAAAAACACCAGAGCAACAGATAATCAAGTTTGAATTTGCCCGTATTAGTTGATTGCTCTTTTTTTTTCTATCGCATACTATTTTCTTCGTGCTATTCGATTTCAAGTTTTCATCGTTGTTCGTATTCTATTCTTCTTCCATTCCGATTCTTGTGCACAAAATAGAAAACTTAAGAGAAGCTATTTTAAATGTGCGTCGTCTTTTTCGCCTCGAGAATCTATTGCCAAGCGAACCACAAGAGAGAGAGAGAGTGAGAGACACATAGAAAATCAATTTTTAAGCTGTGAATTAGTTTAATGTTAGGATACCCCAACTGAGTATGATGGCTGAGACAAACAACAAGCATCAACAATGCTAGCTGCAAAAAAAAACCAAAATTTCACACATTAAAATGATGTTTCATTTTATGTTTCGTTGAAAGTGGATTCTATTGAAAGCTGTACAGTACATCAATTCGGACGCGCATAGCGCAATTAAATGATGAGTCTTTTCTTTTCGGTGCTGTCTTAATTCAGGCCATTCAGGTCACAATGTTTAGAACCATTTAATTGTACACATGCCCGAGATAATGTCACGGAACAAGATTTCAAAATACCTTGAATTTTAGCATTTGTGGCGAATGTGATGCAAACGAAGAGACGACGCGTTATTAACAACAAACAAACAACATCAACTCATCAGCTTTCAAAAGCCATAACAATTACTTGGCCGTTGCGTACTGGTTCTTGGTGTTCCGCGTGTTTCGTAATAGTCATAATCATCGACCGACCGCGAATGAGAATAGAAAGTGAAGAGAAAGAGAAAGAGGGAGTGAGAGAGTAAACGAATTGCGACAGAATCGAAATAGAAACATAAATTCACTTGAGCTTGGCATTGTTGAGATTTTGAGGTTTTTAGGCAATGACCACGAGCCATTCACCATATTATTTGGTAATATGATTACCACATGCACGGCATAAATTTCGAAACAATTTTTTTTGGGGTTTTTGATTGCTTCGGCTATTTTCGACTCGGTCTACAGATGTTCTGATTTGATTGTTGCTGTTGGTTTTTATTTTGTAAAATGGTGAACCTCAACACGCGCCACATATTTCGGTCGGAGAAAGTGTACGAGTGTCTTTGGCCATGAGCGCTTCATTGTTTGATGACGATTGCCTCATATTCTTCATTTCTTTTCGTTTCGTTTTTTTTTCACTTTCTGACCATTTCATCAATGTTCTTCATTTGTTTTGCGCTTTGTGTGTGTGATTTAGTTTGTTTGGGCCGTTTTGGTGTGCTTTTAACGTGAATCGTGGATTTTCTTTAAACGTGAAGGCGTCGTGGTTCTTCTCGTTTTCATTTCAGATGCGCTGAAGATTGGCCAATCGAATTCGAAAAAAAAACAAACAAACTGTTGAAATTAATCAGACCTAAAACATGCAACTATTCTGGTAATTTCTAAATGTCTTCGATACACCACCCGATTGAAAGTGATGAATACTGAATTTCACTTTATCTCTCGACGGATTTGGAGACGACATTCAATCGGATATTTGTTTTTCTTTTGCTTCAAACGTTTCGAATGTTCACGCGGTCAATGGCACGAAATGGCAGTGCGTTGTTGTTGTTGTTTTGCTTTTTTTCATTTATTACAAGTAATGTTTACCATGTCAATTTGTTATGGCTTTTGTTTTCTCCTCTGGTTGCCAATCGAAATCTATAATTAATTTGACCAAAGAGGTGCATTCAAGTGCATTTGTGTGAGCTCGGGTGTTGTGTGTGTGTGTTCATTTCGGTTTATTTTTCGTTTGTTTGCAATTTTCGCCCGATCAACTTTCAATGAAAGGAAATTAAAACGAATGAATTGGTTGTTCGTGCTGCAACGCAGACTACGAATAGACCGACCAAATCTATTCATGCCAATCCACAATGAAATTGCAAATCTTTCAAGTGGCCAGAAAATATTTTCGACGACGGTGGCAGCGGCGGCTCTTGCTCTTTCTCTTTCTCTTTCCCGCTATTGGTTTGGTTGTTTGTTTCTAAAGCGTTAACTATTCAGAGAGTTTGGAAATTTGTTGAGAAAAGCACGCCGAGAGATGGTGAGAGTGCATTCACATTAGGTCTTCGTTTTGCTATTCAATGCACCACCGTAATTGGTATCTTTATATCTTGGACAATCATTTCATTTCAGCATTCTTTTTTTTCTGCTGCTGCTGCTGTTGTATTCGCTGCTACTTTTGTTGGCTCTCAACGGTCGGCCGTTTTTTTTTCTTCTTTTATATTCGCGTTTTGTTGCAATTATTTACACAATCGCACGGTGTAATGTACGATGATTATTATTGAAAATTACACACGCAAATATGAAACAGACAAAACGATATAAACGAGCAGACACGTAATGCAATGGCAAATCATATCATATGCATTCTGATGGTGCATCGCACTCGTTTATGTTGTTGTTGTTGTTGTATGAACGAAAAATAAAAATGATTCCTCAAAATAATTAAATGTTTCATACGAGAGCTTTGATTTTTTTTCTTTCAAAATCCGTCTGGTTCGTGTGTCTTATCTCAACTAAAGAAATTACAATAATCTAAAAACAAACAACAACACTTTTCAATTTCCATTTCAGTCTAATTTGTTGTTTTCAACTTAGTTTTTGGCAAATTTGGTTGATGTATCAAGCTTTAATTTTATTAACAACACTTGAATCCGATCGATATCAATAGAATTCTGAGAAAAATTCCGAATGGATAGCCCGAAAAAAAGTTCTATTGAATGAAATTTGCATTCATGCAAGTGATTATGAGTTTAAAGAAACAAATCACAATGAATACGTCGACAGAAAAACAGAAGAAAAAAAGAGAAAAAAAAGCGGTTGAGGCGATCGGCTTGAGATTGTGTGTTTCTACCCAGTTTTCCATTGCTCATATTCACCAGCACAACTTAAAAAAAAAAAACGTTGAAAATTGTGTGTTTGTGCAATGGAAGAGAATGCCAAGAAGCAAAGACAATGACCTCATCAACCGATGTTTGCCGTTGTTTTTGCTTTCTTCTTCGCAATTCCCAGCTCTATTTTTTTTCATTTTGAAATTGACATGATGCATTTTCGCTTGCACACCGATCTAACCCAATACACATATGGCGACAGTGGCCATATATTCCCGGCACATCAACAAAACGAAGCGATGCAAAAATTAGAATCGATTATATCGAATAGAATTTAATTTTCTGTAATTGTCGATCAGTTGGATTGAATACAGATGTGGGATAGGGTATAAATGCATAAAACTTGGCCATTGGGAGCACTGTTGATCTAAAATATGACAACATTTGCCCATTGAAAATATCCATCGGCAGTCATTTCCATCATCATCAAACCAAATGTATGAATAGGCAATATTCATAGCGTGCGATCAAATCATATGACATCGATGTAAATTACCATAGCGTTGTGCCATTGTAAGCATGCTTTGAATGGCTCAAAACGGCTATATATACACACACAAACACACACGCACACACACACTCACACACATCAAAAGTTCCTTTACCTGTGCTATAAACGAAAAAACAACAACAACAACACTGCGATGCATCTTTCCTCGAGCACGACCGTACACACGCATATCTTCCTCAGTTCGTTTGGCTTAAGTTAATTTTATGGGCAAAACCGAGTGTATATTCAATGTTCAGTTGTTATGTATTCAAGTGCTGCGATGGTAGCTCGTGTTCACCGAGTGGCTGGCCGATGTGAGCGTGCGCGCCTTGGTTTCTGCGTTCACTCGCTCTTATTGCATATTGTGAAATTTGCAACAATCTGTTGTTGTTGTTGTTGTTGTTATTTCTTATTTTCTGTACTGCTGTTGCACGTTTGGCGTGCGCGCATTCGACTCTCTGTATGTTGAATGTTGTTTTTTTTTGCTTAACCAACAACAGAACGATATGATACTGCATTTTGCCATTTTCACGTCGTTCAATGAGTATATTGAACTTTCTTTCCCTTTCTTTTCCTTTTTCTTTTTTTACTTTACATTCAGGCCCATATGCGAGAGCGGCTCTCTTCTGTGCAAAATGTAAAAAAAAAATATATAATATTCTTTTATGCACGGTGTGTGTGCATGACTCTCGTGTGTTTTTGCAGCGATTCGTGTGTGTGTGTGTGTGTTCAAATCCAAGTCCATTGCCAAAAAACAACAACAAAAACCAACAAACTCGGCAAACTACTACCCAATAATTAAATATTAAACTGATAAATCGAAAACACATAGTTTCACACCGTCGAAATAAGTAAAATGAGTGAGAAAACCTGAACAGATATAACATTTTGTGATCCAATGGCCTTTTTCGCTATCGATCGTACGCATTTCGAACAAATGGTTGTGTGTGTGTTTTTCTGCTTTAAAATTCGTTGTTACCGCAAATACAATTGACGATTCGGATTAAATGCTCAATAAGTGAATGTATCTTTTACGCGATTTCGCTTTTTCATCGATAAAATTCATTTATTTTATGGTTTCGGTTTTTTTTTCTGCGTTATAAACGCAAATTGAATGAGCCGTACGGCATAAATGATTACAATCGAAAACCACGACACAACAACACAACAACACACACGAACTCACAACGCAACCGTCAATTTCAAGCTGCAAGCGATAGTTTTTGTGTCGTTGCACTTTGAAAACATCAACATTTACTGTTGTAACGCTTACGCGTATTGTTGTTTACTTTTTACATTGCAATTCTCATCGTGATGTTTGCAGACAATGTGCTAGAGCCGATGCTCGATGGTATGCATACCACATCTCATGAGAGTTTGTATTTTATTGTGGGGGAATAATGATCGTCGAAGAGGAAAAAAAATGCCCTAACCATTTGAACACATTGGGTTTGCAACAAATATAATATAAATTATTTCAAAACCTGAGCACTCGTTTGACGACCGTTGAATGGTACTCAACGCCATTGAGTATCGTTGTAGAAATGTTTTATATGACCAAAAAAGAAAACAAAACACAAAAAATGCGATCAACAGACACTTGCTGCCAAGCTCAACAACAAATATTTCATTCAGTAATTTCACGCATATTTTATAGTCGCAACCAGTTGGTTTTTGTTTGGTTTGACTTGGATTGCAAAAAGGCGTTATTTTTTCTTCAAAATAGCAAGCAACAAGTCGAAGGACCTACAGCCATTTCTGATGCGTATATACATTTAACAATCATTTTTATAGTCATATTGATCGTAAAACTGAGCCGCTGTTTAAAAATAATTTTACGTCATTTCATATTTCACACCCAATAAATCTGTGTGTTTGCGCATTTATTTTGCTGTTCAATTGCAATTGCCTTCGCTGAGGCCCCGCGTGTAAAACCAAAAGTGAAACGAATATTTGTGAATTCAATCAACCATATATTTGACTATGCATTTCGAATTGTCCCAAATTAATCGGATTACATTGATTGAAAGATTCAATCTATCAAATTGATGCGAAATTCTATACTTGATCTTTGATCGTTTGAATTGTTGTTTGATTTTTTGATTCTCAGCCTTCAACTTAAACGACAAACTGGCTACAACTGGGTCATTTTTGCACTCGGGTAATCTCAACACAATTGGTTTTATATTGAAAATCGAGGCTCATTTCATTTGTCTGCACCCATGTCAACACCAACGAGGATGTGAAACAATCTTCACACAAAAATATACACAACTTACAACTTAAAAAAAACAACAACATGAAGCGCGCCCGCTAGCGCAATCCAAATGCATACAATCATTTACATTTTATTTAAACACATCCCATATCGTTCAGTTAGCTATGTAAATTGTAATGAACGTTAAATGTTTGGTTAACCATGAACTTCATTGCCAGTGCTTCATCGCCATCTTAACATTGAATTTACATTGTGTATACGCGTAACTTTATATATTTCATCGAAATCGGTGATTTTTGTTTGATGTGTCACCATTTTTTTTTGGCAAACCAATTTTATTCAATGAAAATTCATTGGAATCTTCTCCAAATATTCTGTTGCATCATTGTACACCGCTTTAGCGAATGATTTTGTGTAAAAAACAAAAAAAAAACCATATCAATGGCTTGGAATAACGTTCGCCCCAAAATTAGCTTATTAATTTCTTAACTGCTTTACAAATTGCCGCATCATTCGCTCGAGTCTGAACAATGACGTTGCAATGTACGATCTTGACACTTTGCACATGAAAAACAAACGCATCGAAGTTTGCTTTGGTGTGTAGATGTTATTTTTGTCTTTTCTGTTTTCTTTTCGTTTTATATCTTTTTCTCTCTCCTTTGTTACCGTGCGTACATTAACCCAAAATTTATTGGATTGAATGCCGCTGCATGTTAAATAGAATGCGATGCGTATATGGATAAAGCGAACGAAACAACGAGATAACAGAGATGAGAAGTAGTAGTAATAATAGAGAAATGGCCATGTGACCGCGTAACCAAACCGAATGTTTGCAGCCGCTGATATCGCATTGGCTCACTGACTGATCCATCATCTATCTCCTTCTCGTTCTTTTTCTCTCGATTATGATTCATTTCATCTCGTATTCTCCATTTTGTCACATGCAATCTCCTTCTGCCTCTCTTTCTCTCTCTCTCTCTCTCTCTCTCTCTCTCTCTCTCTCTCTCTCTCTCTCTCTCTCTCTCTCGCTTCCTCACCACTCACACTTTTTCTCTCTTACGCAAGTCCTCCCTCTCGTTTGCGTTCTCCGCTTAGTTTTTGGCTTCAATTTTTATTTAATTGATTCGGATTGAAACGCATCGCTTTCCGATTGCTGGTTCAACGCGTTCATTGCTACGAAGATCATTGTAAACCATACGTCATTGCCCGCATATAGCTCCATGTCTGTGTTCAATACAATATTTTCAAGTACACCGTCTCGACTCACGCGACTTAATACATGCTCCATTGTATCAAAACGTTAAATCATTTATACAGAAAATTCGAACACAAATCCTATCCACCGAGTTAAAGCATGGCGTACAACGCACGCGGATGGTTGGAACCGAATCTGCTAGCAGAGTAGGCATTGATCAGTATTGTTTATCGGGTGAACAAAAACAATCCATTCAAATTTTACTGCAATTTTTTACATTGAATGAACCAAAATGTCATGTGATCGGAAGTAAAATTGTCTCATCTGCAAAATGTGAAACAGGTAATTTCGGATTTGGCTACCATCGAAGCGGCCAATTCACACTCACAGGGGAATGTGAACTCAACGAATAACCGCCACTTAAAAGCACACATACGTGGGCCACGTGTGCAGCTGTTTCGATGTCGGTCGTTGTTTCCGTACTCGATTCGAATTCCACACAACGATAGGATTTGCTCTTGACTCGCTTTGCTTTGCTTATTTACTCACGGTCGATCAAATGCGGCAAAACTATTTTCAATGGAAATCTTTAGATCAACGCCCATTTTACAAATGCAAAACCAAAATTGGTATGGTTTATTGGGCAATTTTGAGGATTCAGCATTATGCAGCTTAAATATGCAGCACTAAAAATGATCTTCAATAAATTTCATCATGAGAAACATTTGAATTCACTTCCTTTTCGACAAGAACATTGCTTATTTTTAAAGGTAGCGCCTGTTAAAGTCGATATATGTATATTTAGTGTAAGTTCAGAGAGTCACAGAAATAACAGAATCCCGCGATCGCAAGAAGTGAGCTTGAGCCATACCGCAGAGCCGGTGCGCTTGTATAGCGCGACATTGGCGATGTTGTGCGGCAACGTTTCGCTCTGAATGATATAATTGTGTGTGTGTGTTTGAGTATGGAACGCGAGCGAATACGCGAGAGAGATCATTACGAGCATATGCATAGTGAAATGAAAAATGTCGATTAACAACAACAAAAGAACCGAAGCAGAGCGTCGATCGCAATATTCGCTTTCTGCAGAGCGTTTGCGCGTGCTGGTTTGTTTCGTTTCTCTCTTGCGCAGCTCCATAGTTCCATTTCGTTTCGTTTGAACTGTTTTATGGTTTAAGTTGCGTGCGTTTTTTGTTTGTCGATTTATTTCATTTTTTTCTGTTCGTATTTCTCTTGCCTGCGTCTCATATTCTTGCTTGGCGTTTGTCATGTGTGCGCTGTTTTCTCTCGCTCTCTTTTTGTGCTTGTGTTTCTCTGCTTCTTCTTCGGTGCGTTGTGTGCTGTTGTTGTTGTTGTTGTTGTTTTTTTTTATTAATAATATGTACATCCCCACTACCTGACCTTCAATGTGATATTACGTTTGGTAAGCTGTAGACTTCACTCATCATCAGTACAAATTTTCCTTTCGTTGGTTGCGCCACGAAAACCATTTTGTTCCCATTTTGAATCACTCACTTGTATATGATTACTAGGAAAAATAAAAAGGAATTTGTTTATTCGTTTCGAATTGGATTCAAACCTAACCAAAATCGTATTTGTGTGGAGTCAATATTAATAAAAGTGAATTTGCGCATTGTTGCATTGTTCAATGCAGTTTTTCCATCAATCGATTCGAATCGATCAGTACATTTTTTTTAACCGCCCAATAACAACAAAACGAACCATTTTACGATCGTAAATATCAAAAACATTGAACATTTTGTGGATTTGTTGTTTTTCATAAAAGATATTTTATCGAGGGAATGAAACAACAAAAAAATGCAATCGGACATCGAAATCCTGCAAATGAATTGTGTGATCGTGAAAATATGGATAAGAATTTTTTACAAGTGAAACCAATAACAAAATGAAACAAGAATTTCAAAACAAAACCAAAATATTTTGAAAACAACACACAAAATCCAATACATATATCAATAATTGTTCTGCTCCTTCACCGATATTTTTTTTTATATCTCTCAAGTGCATTACACAGACAAATTACACTTGTCGTTTTATTATGATTGTGTGATAAATAATTGCGGAAATAAATAACTAATAAAAAAAGAAATAAAGAGCTATCAACGATCACAGCCAATTGCCCGAAGTGAACAGCACCATTAATTAGAATCGATCAGCAGATCAAATACGCAAGAGAGAGCGAGAAAAAGAGAGAGAGGAAAAAAATGTATCGAAATTCGTCATCGAAAAAAGTTTATTGAACGCTAGTGATCTTGAAAGTTTTTTTTTTCTGTTCGTTTTTATTCATTCGTTAATTTAACGAATATATAAGTTCAGTGTCATCGCGTTATATGAACGCACAAGCATTATTCCACACACACAGCCAACAGCCGCTCCTTTACCTTCTCAATATCGGCTTGTTGCTATGTTTTTGTTGTATTGTATTGTCTTTCGCTTGTCACACTGTTACACAGCGATATTACACACAGGTGAACAGCGTGAATGATCGCATTGAATGCTATTCACTTATTTCATGTTCAACATTCAACGGTGCTGTTTAATCAGCAGATGATAGCCAATCGCATCATTGGACTCTGGATTTCCAGTGACAATTCTCAACGAAATCAATAAAACATACAACGCCGTGACGGTTCTAGTTCGTTTTTTTTTCTTCGTCATTTTGAGCGAGAAAGGACAACCATTTTTGTCTCGACATTGAAAACTACTGATGTGACAAACCAAAAAAAAAAGTTCTAAAAGATAAAAATTGATATGTGAAAACTGAAGTCACAATTTACCGTGTGAAGTTATATGGTGCAATATAGAATATCATTGATTCGCTTCAAATAAACCAAAATCAAGAAGAAGAAAAAAAATACAATCTCGATATTGAGAGGCAGTACAGACGAAACAGATTTTTAGTGTCAACAAATTTTTGTTTGTTTGTGTATTAGAAAAAAATTGCCGCAGCTATTTGCTAAATGAGTGTAACTATTCTGGATTCAAATTTAAAAGGATAGTTTAATTAAACCGGTTCGCGAAGAACATTAAATCGAATCGAAATAACACAGACCGACAAACAAATAAACAAATTAAGAAACAAAACAAAAAAAACCAACAAAAATGCATCAATCCGTAATTCGAATTGGGCCAGCCCCGCTTCAAGCTCAACAGACTAGTGTCATTTATAAAGTGGCCACACAGTCAATACCACAGGATTATCCAGCACCGGCACCACCAATGAAATCATCACCAATCGTTACAACAACAGTGACTAGCTCATATCCTGTCATGGATGCAACGGTTGCCAGTTCGGTGAAAGGCGAACCGGAATTGAATATCGGTAACATTTACATTGTCGCACTCCAAATCGAGTAGATTCTTTCCGTGAGAAAGACCAAACCCCCTCCGCCCAACATTTAAAAAAACTGGCTCAAGAGTTGAAAAAAAAGGCTCACCATTAACAATGGTTTTCGCATTAGAAAAGGTCTTCAGTGAGTGAGCGGGGGCGTTGATATTTATTTGTTTTGCATTTGTATCGATAAAAATTGAAATTGGGATCATTCGAAATTGCAAAAAACAAAACACACGAAATCACCCAGTTTCGGAGTTGTTGATGTGGTGGAATTTTTCACGATCAATGTTTACCGGTCTCACACAAAATCACTTTCATTTGTATGTGACACGGCAAAATAGCACGGAAAAACGACCATAATGAATTGCCCATAATCAGGCCTGTTTGAGTGTGGATATGGACATTGGACATAGCACATACCATTCGAAAAAAAAACGAATTGCTCAGTCCAATCCGTGTGTGTTTGTGCCGATCGATATACCCAAGACCCACAAAGACCTGTTATATTCAACATTATCGGTTTTAATTACATATCAATTTAACAATAATTTCGAACAAAAAATAACATTTTCAATGCAAGAGCGAAGTTTATGGCAAGGCATGGGTAATATGATACGAAAATCGCGCATTCACTTTGCAAAGACACAATTAATTGAATGCATACGTTCCTCAGTGTGTGTGTTTTTATCGTTTGGTCTAGCAACGAAATAAAAAAACCGCTTACAGTTTCAAAAAAGAGACCAACAAAAACACAACACAACACAAATCCATTGCATGCATGAAGCATTCAATATGTAATGACATTGTGCACCACAACGTCATCAAAACAAAATGCGCCTTGTTATTACGATGAAAATACGATAGACAAATTAATTTTTATATATTCGAATTTTGGAGAGGGCGAGAGAGAGAGACAGATAAAAAAAGAGACGACAATGATAATTATCATGTGCACGAAACACTCTCAATAAATGGCTCATTTACGTGTTTAAAACAAAAAAACGTCCATATTACTAATACACAGCAGTGACCATCTGACAAGCTGTACAGTGATCGCCACGATACGCACACTTGTCGCCCCATTCATTTGGCTTTGACCATTTGGAATTTACGCTTCTATCGAATGCTAATGCATGGCGGACTTCATGCAGATCAAATCATGATTCAATGTCAATAAAGTAGGGTTTTTTCTCTTCATCTGCGCTTTGTTCAAGTACAAAGCGATCTCTCAATGTGGCCGTATTTTCCAACCAATATCAAAATAAATTCAGCTTCACTAAATCCATGCGAGACAGAGGCAGAGAGTGAACGAGAAGAAGACAGTGCATTGTATTTTTTTTTGAGCTTTGGAAATGGTTCTGCATGTGATTTGTTTGCACACAGTGGAAGCTGCTGTTGGTGCTGCTGCTGTGAGTTATGGGTGTTGGTAAAAGACATACACCAACTGAAAGAATAAATCATTTTCCATTTAGTCGGCGGCTGTGTTTTCTCTTTCAGTTCAGTTGCGTCTCAAATGAAAATGCGCTGGAAGTGAAAGTCGTGCACGCTGCTGAGATCCGAATAAAGCTGAAGCACTTTGTGCGCACAACACAGCATGAGCTGTGTGTGTGTGTGTGTGTGTGTGTGTGTTTTGTACTGCAATAGTTTGAACATTTCAATTCATTCTCTTTCTATCTCCCTATATTTGTAGTTTCGGCGTTTGTTTTTTCAATTTTCTTCTCTTCTTTCTTCCATTATTCCAAATGTAATGCATAATGTGTATCTTTTTTCTCCTTCTTCTTCTTCGGTTTTCGTTCAGTGCCAACATGTATCTCGATACTCTATACGTACACTGATATTGCGCTAGGTCGTTGACATTCTCTCTCGTTCGCCTATAAAATCGGCCTTTTGGATCAAACGCTTCAATGTTTGAATACAGCACTTGTCTAGCTGCATCTTCATACGTTGCCCAGTGGGTCTTTTGTTGTTGTTGTTCATATTCATCTATTTTGATGCACACTGGCCTCGAACTAGAGATTTAACCTAATGGATATTTTAAAGCATTAATGATGGTTCCATGACCATCAAATCAATCCACATCATTTTGAATATGTGTCCATTGTTAATCGAAATCAAATGTTGAAGAAGACGAAAAAGAAGCACATCGTATTGCGATCAATTGATTCATGCATTCGATGTGCTTGACAAGTTGGTAGCGTGATTATTTGGATCATCACCAGTATACAATATGTATATGAAATTGCCATTGAATGAAAACAGGCAGAAAATAAAAAAAAGGCGTACGATAGCAAACAAACAAACAAAAAAAGAGAAAAAGGTGAAAGACATTCACCGTGCAATTTGGTCAAAGAGAAAGAAGCAAAGTAAAAATGAAAAAAAAAAACAACAAAAAACTAATCCAAAACATTGGCAGCACCAACCGATGAAATGAGAACACACAGATAGCATAGCAATGGCAATGCGCTCGTTTAGCGTGTAGTATTCATTCCAAAATACAGCACACATCACGAAAAATATACTGTGTCGACGAATGCACAATTAACCGCGAAATTTGCAGCTTTACTCTGCTTTTTGTTGTTGCTGTTTAATTCCCCACATTGATGATTTCAATCACAACAAAGCAACAGTAAAAGTGGAGTATCTCGTGCTCTCAGACTCTCTGTTTCGCGATTTGCACTTTTCATTTTGTTGTTTCTGATTTTTCAAGGCATTTAAAATGGAAATCAAAGAGCAAATTAATGACATATCATTTTTTATTAACTTTGGCTTTTTATTTCGTGTGTGTGTGTTTTTTTCTTTTCTCGTCTTGTGCTCTCTATGGAGATGAACATAGAGCAAACGAAGAACAGCCCAGTTTTATCGTTCACAATGAAAGTGTTCAATTGAAATTGGCTGAAACAATGTTTATCTCAGTTTAAGCGGATTTTCAATGGAATTTCGTCGAATATCAAAGTCTCAATTGAATTTCCAATTCCCCAAGTTTTACTTTCAAACTGGAAAATTAACTGTTGCTTTATACCACGCCATGCATCTGCATTCAGTGTTTGTGTTGTGTTAGAGATGAGAAAAACCAACCGCTGTTGAACTTGAATTTCAAAATGAGTTTAGTATCATGATGAATATCGTTTGCCAAAAATTAACAATCGACCGGTTTTTCGGTGCAAATTGTGATTTTTTTCTTCTTTTAAATGCGCATTTAAATAGTGAAGCAGTCACCGACAAACGATTTAGATTGCTTCGATAGACAACCGAATTTTATGCAGTCTCAATATTTTCTATGAATGACTGTTTTTTCCCCCCAAATATTTAAATTGATTTTACCAACCATTTTGGTGTCCGAAACGGTCAAGTTTAGTGATTATTTGACGACACACACACACACACAAAACGGGTCATTGAACGACACCAAAGTTTATAATGACAATGAATATGTAGATATGTTCGCATGGCACTAAAGCACATTCATTCACACTCGACACGTTGGATTTTGTTGAAAACTTGTTGCTAAACAATGAATGCGTATTTATTTCACATTTACAAAGAAAAAAAAAGAAGATTGAAATGGACAACATTCGATAAACACAAAGAACTGAGTATTTTGGGACAAAACACATTTTTAATGATAATAAATTGTCGACAGAAAACGAAGCCCCGATATGTGTGTGATTATCGGCGCAATGAAATCATCAAAAAGAGAATCTGATTCCAACAATCAACGCTAAATGACCGTAAAATTGCAATTGGTTTACATTCAACTGTATTATTATTAAAAGGCTTGAAAATAAATACAAAAAAGAAAAACAAAAAAAAATTAAGCCAATTTTGGTATGTGTCTATTTTTGATTGTGGCCACCACATTTGGCCATGCTCTTTGAAGTGCGTTCAACGGCCGGTGGTTGCAAGCAGAAAAAGACCGTTTACCTGTTTCAAGGTAGCGCTGGTTGCTACTGATCACACATTGGCCAATTGAATGAAGAAAAATGATTATTTATTTTTTTTTTTTGCTCTAGGTGTCATTGGTTGAATATGTGTGTGTGTGTGTTATTTGTTTCAGTTTTTTTCTCCTTTGTGCCGTTTTTATTGATTGTCACCACCGAGAGATAACTTTGAACTTGTGACACAACAATTTTGTTTTTTTGTTTCAAAAATTAATAACTTTTGTAGAAGTTTAAGACAACATTTTTGCCATTCATTTCCGTAGTTTTACGGATTGCCATTTTAAATTGTTATGCGTTCATTTGAGCTGTAAAAACCGGAATTTTGTACGCTCAATCATTCCGATAAACCACCGATTTTCTTCGTGACCGCCAGAATCAACGCATATAAATAGACGCACTTTTATCTTCTACAGCTTTTCAAAAAAAAAAAAAAAAAAACAAAATACAAATATATTTAATTTTTATTGGTATTTTTCAAGCAGGAATTGAATTTCATTGATTTATCCCCCTGTTTTTTCTCTCTTTCATGTTGCCCAGAATTTGATGGAACAACCGTTTTGTGCCGTGTGTGCGGAGATAAAGCATCCGGATTTCATTATGGCGTACACTCATGTGAAGGTTGCAAGGTATGTTGATACACTCATAGCTTATTAAATACTTTATTTTTCGTATATTTACCACCACCAAAAAAAAAAATCATTTAATTGGTGTGTTTTTTTGGTGAAAATTGATCGATTGTTCGTGATAAGAATGTATGTGAATGGAAAAAAATCCATACATATTACACATAGATTGAAGTTTATTTATAGGTATAACTAGGAATAGTATTGTTGCATCAGCAAACATCAACTGAAAATGAACAAGAAGAAATTTGATGAGTTCAAGGCCACGTATTGAAAGTGTGATTTAAACACACACCAATTTTTTGTTTCGCTCATCGTTAGTTACAAAACAAGCACAGTAGAACAAGAAAAAAAAGACTTTTACTCGAGATTGGCGATAGTTAACCATATTATGGGTCGGATCGATTGAGTGCAGTATATATCATCACATAAAAGCCACATATCATATAACACAAGGCCCTAGTGTGGCCCATTAACGAACATTCGTTCTTCTTTATAGCGGTTATGATTTTTGTTGTTGCTGTGATAAACGATATTGAATGTCATAAATTAGACAATTTCTGTTCATTAGAAAATCAAACATGAAAAAAAGGCAACAACACCCAATAGGCAACAAACCAATAGAAATCGATTGGAAGTAAAGGAAAAATTTGCCAAAAAACAAAAATTATATATAGAAAGAGAAATAAGCCAAAGAAAGAGGACAGAACAAGGAATTGACCAAAAACACAATCACAATACACATGGATTCACAACAAAAACGAAGCTTGTACAGTGGAACAGAGAGAAGAAGAAAAAAAAAACAGTGTCACCGAGTGTCACACACGAAAAAAAAATGCTTTTCAATGTTATTTCAATAAGTATCCCGATAAAATCAAAGCGGTTGAAAGAGTTTAACAAACTCGTTCAATGCCATTGCGCGTATGCCATGCGAGATGCCATTCGTTATTCGCTATTTGCGCGTAGTTTGAGCGTGTGTTTGTCTCTATTCATGTGTGTGTGTGTGTGTGTGTGTTTTGCCTTCTTTTTTTTAATTCGCCTGTTATTTTCGCAAATAATACGTTTCGCACAAATCGTTCGCAACATTGATTGCTGTGCGCGTGAACGCTATGCGATCGTGTAATCATGCCATTTTCTCTCGTTCTTTTTCGCAAGTAGTTTCGCTATATAGCCGATAATAGGATTGAATTATAAACGCATCAAAAGAATCGAGAGCTCGCAACACTGTGGAATATGTATAATATTAAAATGTTGGTATCAAATGTGGCAATCGGTGCTATCACATATGTGTAAGCGCTTCACCGCTCAAATATAAAACGATTCCGCACACCCAAAAAAAACACATACACACACACAAATTTAACAACAAATTGCCATTCTCTCTAAATATTTTGACCATGCAACTCTTTTGTTGTTGTGTCCGGTCGGGTGTCTTGCATTTTTTTTTTGTCCAGCCACCGATTGATCTGATTTTTGCATTTTATTCATACATTTCACACAAAATATCGGAAATGCACCGAACGGAAATTAAAAATTATTTTAAAATATTGAGAAAGAGAGAGTTGAGAGAGAGAGAGAGAGACAAAAACGCCACAGACAAAACATGAGCAAACAAAAAAAAGACACAAAATTCAGTTCATCAGAACACGGAAGTGTTTTTAATATAGATTCGTGTTATTTATCCTTCATCATAATTTCAGTTAGCGCACGTTAAAATAGCCCAATCTGATGCGATCTGTTTGGGCGACTAAATATGTGTGCGGATCGGTGCGGATCGTTCATATATTGTTTAATGTTCACTCGCACAGTTGTTATATATACAGTTGACGTATACGGAACATTAAGCACATTTTTAAAGCAGATCAATGCGACGAACTCGCTAAAACACACACCAAAAAGCAGACACACTGAGACAAAAAAACACGATGAAATTCACACATGCTACAGCTTCGCTATATTTAAAATCATTGATTGCAAATATGAACAGTGGGTGCGCGATGATGTCACAAAACCGTCAAACCAATGTCAAATCGTCTTCTCTCGTTTCTTCTTTTTTATTTGATAAAATCAGTACACAGTGCAATTGGAATAGATTTGGCTTGAGGTTTTTTTTAATGTTCATTACATTACATTGAAATCCATCAATTTGCACTCTCACACCCCGATTCGATGCAAGTTTGAGTTCTAGTTTTTCTTAAATTGTGTCATAGGGTAATTGGATATTGTCCCAAATTTGGTTGTAATTTTTTTTTTGTTCGCTCTTCCTGCTCTCGATCAAATTCACTCACATTTTTGTAGTTAATGAAAAGGGGTGAAAGAAAAACAGAAAAGAAACCATACAGCAGAAGAGCCCTTCAAATAAAAAAAATCGAAAATGAACGAACAGAAAAAAAACAATGTAGAAAATCTGTTTGAACTCTGGCATACGATTGAATCAAAACGGATCCCATATTTTTTTGAAAGTAGAACACTTGAAATGGGGGCGGCAATGGAATTCGATACGAACGAACTCTTTTTTTTCGTTGTTGTTGTTGTTGTTGTTGTTGTCCTTTATTTCGGTTCATTCATCTACTGTGTGATTTCGATTTTGTTTTTACAATGTGTTCTGAATGCGCTTCTCGTGCAATATGTCGTAACGACACAGCTAAATCGATAATAAAGTAATTGTATTGTCATCTCTGGTCGTGCCTATGGTGCTGCTATACAAAAAAAGGAAAGGCTCACGATTGAAAGCAAAAGTATCGAATTCTCTGGAGAAATTCTCGCATCAGTGCAACCAAACGTGGGAAATGCACGAGAAAAAATGTTAAATAGGCTAGACACCGCCTGCTAGAATGATCTCTCTTTCACTCAACGATGTAAATTAAACGCGCATGTGTGTGTGTGTGAGAATTGAATAATTGAAACTAATTGAAAATTTAAGTCACACAATGAAAACGCTTCGAAATGAAGATGAGCTCTAGTTCAATATGCACTCTTAAACCATTAAATGTGTTGAGTCTACTGCTGTAGACGATCATGCGTACGCATCAAGTAAACTAAAAATGAAAAAAAAACGAATTTTAAAAACGAATACGAAGAGCACACAGAACTATTGAACCCAATGACCGTCAACTGTTTGCTGCGTTCGGCACACACAACGCATACACATGATCATGGACGATGACAAAGAATGCGATCAACATCGACATGATAGGAAGAAATACAGTGTGAGTGTGTATATATAAAAAAAGGGAAAACAAAAACAAAAATAAACCAGAAACCAAACTGGTGCATAATACCAACGAGTTTAGTCAGACGATGACTGGCTAAGCTATAGCCAACGCTCAATACGTAAAAGAGCCTCTATTCAACAATAACAACAAAAAAAACCACTGAGACACAGATAGAGAGATATACACACAGAGAGAGAAAATGGGAATTGAACAGTGTAAATAAAACCGACACAACAACAACAAAAAAATGTTACAAATAATACCCGGACATTGAGAGCGAGAGAGCGAGATACACATGATACGTAACCACTTCCATTTCTGACCTTGTGCACTTGGGTTAATACTGTTGCCGTTGTTATCGCTCGCTCTGAAGCGCCTGCTCTATGTATCTGTTTGACTAATTTTTGTTGTTCTTTTTTATTATTATTATTTCGTCTCTGTGTGTCTCTTCAGTCGGTGAGAAACGATTTAAGAAAAACGACAAAAATGTTTTCAAGGCAACAACAACAACAACAACCATAACAATAATAAAATATAAACCAACCACTCGCATTCACACTTGCATCCATATTGCGTTTATGTTTATGGTTGTAATTATGACGATGTGCAATATTTACACATTGTCCGAGAGAAAGAGAGAGAGAGAGAGAGATATTCTGGTGCATTTTTGTGTTGGTATTCAGCCTGCAACGCCATTGTATTCTAATTTTTCCTTCGTTCTCTGTGTTGATAGTTGTTGGGTTGACTGCATTGAAGGCTGGATTGATATATTCCAGACTGGTTCTTGGGCATCATGAAATCAATGGCTAGAGACTTGGCACACGTAAGTGCGAACGGGCATGGTGTGTCATCGAAATGTGTTTAAAGGGGTTTTTGGTTTTCTGGTCTCATCGTCTCGATATAACCATTTTTAGCTAAATGGGCTAGCCTTGATCCCAAAGTAGAACCATATGGATCAAGAAGTGAAAACAACAACAACAAAAAAACACACATCAATACACTTACACACGCAAAACAACTATACGACCAGATAAATAAGGAAGTAAACTGACTTACCTCCAACAACAACAGGAACAAGAATTTACTCTTTTTTTAGTAAAATTACCAACAACAACCAAATTTGCCTGATTTTTGAGCCGTTGCGTATTCGACAATAAATGCCCTTATCTCACGTCCGAATAACACAGGAAGTTTGCAAGAGATGACCATGTTTTTTGTTGTTGTTGTTGCCTGTAAATGTGATTCAACAACTTTTGCTGTTGCTTATTTCTCCTTTCCAGTCACAATGAACATCGATCACGAAAAAAATTTCCAGACATTTTTTTTTATTGTTGTGTTGTTTTGTGTATTTTAGGCCAATAAATTTTTATTTTTTAAATTGAATTTTTCATAAATATGTAAGTCATCAAAATTCAAAGCGCACGTAACACTTAATATGAAGAAAATATTGCAAGAAATATTTGAGTACAGAGCGCTTTTAAAAAATGTTTTAAACCAACAGAAAATATCAATCAATTTCGTTAAATATGAGTGAAGAGTTTCAAATGTTATCACACCGTTCAATCGATTTTAATTGTGTGTAAATTGTTGTGAGTTTATTTTGAAGATTTTGTCTTTCGGATTGTTTTTTTTTCGTTTTTTTTTTGTTCGGCAAATAATCCGAACGAAAATGCCAAGTTGAAATAAGTCGAAATGGAAAAACGAAAGACACAACAGAATAACAACAACAACAAAAAAGCATTACACATCAAGCATGCATCATAATGAGCGCGCATATGGTTTATGTCAATTGATGCGCAACTTTTGTCGGTTGGAATGTTTTTTTTTTCGAACGTTTGTGTTGTGTGTGTCGCCTCTTTTTCATCGTCGAATTCTATTTGTAGAAAATAATCATTGCACATACATATATAAACCGTGAAGAGATGCATTTTGGGTAATCAACAATTCCGGCTGATTATTTATTCTATTTCCGTTTGGCATTATGATGGCATGCATTCGATGCGTTGTCTGCGTGGATACAATGGAATCATTTTTTTTTTGGTTGACTTCAATTTCGTTGCATTGGCTTCTTCGAAATTTGAGCAACACTCTGGACAAAAAAAAGAAAGAATTGAAAATATTGTGTGTGTGTGTGTTTGTTTGCTCAAGTATTATCTAAACAAACGGCGAGCAAAGGAATTGGTTGTGGTGGATGTGCCGAGTCAGTGCGCGACTTTCGTCTCTTTGATTCCACGATCGTGTTGTCGTTCGCGCGTACTTCTCATTCGACCCTATTCAATTCATGTCACGCACTCTTGAGTACGGTGACGATCAACAAAAAAACAGCTTTTTTCAGTCTCAACTGAAAAACTATTCGACGACGACGACGAAACAGAAACAAAACAGCGTATGTTAAATCGTTGGTTCGGTGTGCCGCTTGTGAAGCCTGCTGAATTCAACAGGACTGAACCGATTTCAACGGTTTTAAATCGCCTCATCATGTTCAAATAAGTATATTCCAATTTCGGATTGCACTAGTATTTGGATGAAATATCAACAGCACATGTTTCATCGGCTGTGTGCAGTGCGCATTCAAAACACACACACACACACACACACACACACACACACACACACACACACACACACACACACACACACACACACACACACACACACAGACTATTCCGAATGATTACAAACAACGTAAATCCATTTTGATGCAACGAATGCACTATACAGAAAAAAACACAGAAACACACACACAATTCCGTGTGTATGTGAGAGTGTGTGTGGCATTCAACGAGGCACAAAATATTACAAATAAACACGCATGCAACTTTATTACACAGCACCGCATACAATTGTATGCGTGTGTAAATTTAAAGGCACACACTTCTTCACATTGAGAATCGACTCGATTTGAAATGCACTGAACGCATGAACAACAACAGCAACAACCAAACTGAACCAAAAGAGAAATAACAACTGAAACAAAATCGAAAAAAGGAGAGTTTAGTGACCTTTTTTTATTCCATTTGTCGCTTTCGTTTTATTCCATTCCAACAACATCAACAACAAATCTATTATTTTGTTAAGTTTCAAACACATTCGAATATAAAAACGAAATTCTAAAATTGGACATTTGTTTACTTTGTTTCTTCATATATTTCTTTTTTGTTGGTTGAATGTAATGGTTGAAAACGAATCACATGAATATCTCTCTGTCAGTGCATTCAATCATCAATATTTGGACAACAGTTTGATTTTGATGGAAGTGAATTGTGTGTGTGTGTGTGATATTATCCAGTAAACGATGCGGGACACAAATTTATTTTGTGATAAGAAAATGTGTCAAATGCGTTAAATGTTGTTTTGATCCTCCACACTCCTATAACACACAGTTCATTTCAAATTTCAAATGAATTGCGAATGCCTCGCTCACACAAAGACACACATTTTGATAAAATAGCAACAACATTCGACAACAACAACAACAACAACAAAAACTGAGACAACTTTTATCACATTAAACCAGTTGCTATTGCGTTATCGTACATTACTTTTATTTATCTTATGAAACGACTAATTTCGAATAAAATTTCCAAAAGGTGATGAGAGGTTAGTTTCAATTCAATATCAACGATTATGCGATTTGCATGTTCCAAAATTGGATGTGCTGCTGTTTTTCTTTCTAAATTTATATTATGCTCATTTCCAAGTACAATTCGTGCCATCTTTACTTTCCATCTCGCCTCACGTTACGCGTGTTCACTTTATTTGTGTGTTTTATATATATTTTTCTTCTCTTCACTGCTGAGTGTTTTTTTTTTGTTTCAGTTTATTTTCATTTTGTTATTCGTTCCCCCATCTCGTCTGCATCGCGAGCTGCACACAACACACACAGACACACAATACACTCTGCATTCCGGGTGAACATGAACAAATGCACGAACGGTTATTGGTTCAATGAACCATTTTAAAATCATGTGAAAACGCTTACCGACCCATTCCAATTGAGCATTTTTGTTTTTTTTCCCTATTCATTTCCATATTGAAATCATTGAAGTTTTTCACAAAATAAACGCCAAAAACAGTTTTTGTGTGTGTTTTTCTTTTTAATTGTCCAAACTCTCAAATCGACCAGTTTTTGAGAGGTTTCGAACATTTCGACAATTAAAATGGAAAAAATGTGTGTCCCTTTTTGTTTCGATGCAACGAATCAAACATATCACATAAATTTATTCCAATTTCGAGGCATTTAACAAAAAAAAAGAAAAAGTTTGCAATTGGTAAGAGGTCGCCTTTTCTAGATTGCAATCGAAATGTTGCCATCCTACATAAATCTAATACAAAGTAATTGGCGCTCTTCAATAAAACCGAGAGAAAACAAAAAACGTGCACAACACTGAACGGCAAATCTGGATTCGCACACATCGACAAAACATACATTTGTGTCATGACAATATGGACGGGAATGAATAGGAGAAAGAGACGGCAATCAGAGATGGAGCAATAGACGAACGGGGATAGAAAGAAATGCACTTGGTGTGTGCATCGTTCATATATAGATCGATTTTGAGCGTTGCATGTGCATAGCATATATACATAGCCATTGCGAGCAGTGTCATTGCTCTCATTTTTGATACGTTTGCCTCTTTTTTCGGTATATATACATATTGTGTGTGTGTGTGTGTGTGTGTGTGTGTGTGTGTGTGTGTGTGTGTTTCTTTTTGTGTGCGAATTTTGTGTGGTTTTTTTCTCTCCTTCCTTTTTGCATGGTGCTTTTGTTTTCCAACTCTTCATCGTTGCATTCTTCCTGTCAGCATTATATTCAGCTATGCTTTGCTCCGGTTGCATTTTCATTTCGTCCGGCACATGGCCATTGAATTTATAGTACGCGATACATAAAAAAAATTTGAGCCAACCGTTCCTCTTTACTTTTTCGTGTGTTCTTAGCAGTTTTCTTATGTATGTGAGAAATAAAATTGCAGCAAAACAACAATGTGCAGAAGAAATGCGAGTAAATGCGATGTGTCGTATGTGGTAGAATTAGTGTCGATTTGATGGCTGATTTCGTCATTCTGTCATGCACATTGGCCCTATCACAACATCCCATGTCCAGTGTAAGCTAAAAATGAATCTGTGGTTGCATCAACACAGAGTGTGTAGTGCAACGGCGACGCGCTTCCATACACACATATGATCCCACATAATAAGCGTGATTTCTGTGTTTTGTTGTTGTTGTTGTCTCTTCTTCTTCTTTTCTACCAATGATTCAAATCAAAGCATACAGAGAGCGGGAGACGAGAACATTGGAACGACTTAACGAAACAAGATTAGATAATACATGCATCAGAATGTGCACAACACCAAAATGTTAATGTGCATTCTTGTTTGAAAACTCGATACGCTTGCTTCATGTGTGTGCCTTCGGTTTCTGTGTTGTCTCCCCATCATAGTCATGTGTGTGTGTGTGTGTTTTCTTTCTCTAGCGTTCTCTTTCTCGGCACATAAATAATTTGTACATAAATTGTTTGAATGGTAATAAATATGCTGGTCTCTAAATAGAATTCGTGATGTATATTCTATAAAGACAAAACACAATAAGTTGTAAAAGAACGAAAGAAAGATAGAGAGAGAGAGAGTTCGATGAAGAGAAAGAGAGAAACGAAGAAGAACGAATAAGAACTGTTCAGCTAGAATGCATTTCGAGAAACCGCACGCAGAAACGACGAGAAAGTGATGATGACAGCGATATGATGAAATATGACAGTAAAAACACAACGTATACATGCAATATACAAAAGACTTCAAGCTATTTTGTTGTGTATTCCTTACCGCTGTAATATATATTTATTTATATATATATAAAAGCTCGCATTTGGTCTCACTGTTAACATACATCGGTCGCAGCATGGAAAGCACCGCATTTCATCGCAACGGTTTGAATAGATAGATGTGAAAATACAAGAAAAAACAAAAAGCGAACGAACGAAGAGAGGAAAAAAAAACGCAAGCGCTACGCAATGCAGCGCGCAATGCGAATGCGATGGTTGTGTGCCATGACCCAACCAAGAGGACATTGCCTTATGCAAAGAAATAAATAGAATAATCTCAATGTGTGTGTGTGTTTGTGTGTGTGTGTGTTTGTGTTATGTAAACAAATCGGTAATTTGGTTTAATGAATCGTTTGTTTAAAATCCATCAAAATCATAACACAGCATAGCATCACTAACAAAACGAACATTCAAGCCAAATCATTCAAATGCATCTAAAGTATACTTTGTTTAAAGTTTGGCTCAATCTATCAACCAAGAATCCAAGAACTATTCTAAATTGCATTTTTTTGTTTGTCATCGATCCAAAATCCAGTGTATTGGCCAAATCGATTCGACAACAATTTTTTATCGAAATGGATGTGTTTTCGTCCATGGAGAAAATGTGTCTTGCAAAAGAAATGCAATATATTCATTGCAATAAAAATTGAGCGTCTCATGTAGAATTCCACACGGTGTGCCTAAAATGTGTTGCACGATTGGCATGTATGTGCTTTCGATTTATGTCCATAGAAATGGCCAGTTACTGGTTGCATCACATATACAGCTATACGTATTGTGTGTGCGTGTGTTTGTGTGTATCGATGAGTGCATATCTCGTGTTTCGACACGACAACAACATTTCGTTCGACTGGATGGATGGCAAGAGCGTTCAAAAACATAGAGAGAACGAGAGAAACAAGGCAATAATAAAAAAACAACTAGTACATAAATGCACGAACACAGAGCGCACTGACAAAAAAAAACACATCTAATATAAAAGCCCAACACACTATTGTATTCCGCACTATAGTGCATTACTCTGCTGCTCTATTGGCTGTGACGTTGGATAACTCATAGGTCATTGCACTAATTGGGAACATCAACCTCGCAATTTAGGTTATTTAGTTTCATTGCGCTTTTGCGCATACACAGCTTCATGCATGTGACTCTGGGCTGTTATGTACTACGTGTAAGTTCTTTGTTGAGAGTGCTGTGTGTACTAAAGCTAGGCTCAGAATCGTTTCGTTCCGTTCGTTCCTCACAGTGATTCAGTAAGCGCTCTTTTGACTCTTGTGAATGTGAGTGTGCTGTTGTTATATATGTTGTGTATGCAATGGTTTGCATGCTCGAAAGCCTTGCATTTTTTTTTTTTTTGATTTTTTGGTTTCGATACCACAATTCGCGCCATATTGTGCAGTTGTACCCTCAATTGTAATTGTTCTCAACATTTTTGCCTGTCTATCCAAATCATTCGTTCGTTCGATTTTTCATTATTATTCTCATGTAAAATTCATATCAAAATTACTGCTCGGCACACGGTCTATGATGGTGATTTCATTGAAAACGTCGAAAAAAAAGACACAGAACAATTTTACCAATTGGTTTGAATTTTGATTTGCCTTCAATGATGGAAAAATACTTGATTGAATTCATACAAAAAAAAACACACAGAATTGGTTAAACTTTAACAATTCATTATTCAATGTTCAGCACATTGTTTTTCATTCCAGGCACACACACACACACACACACACAAATTGCCCACACATAAATTCAGTGAAAACTTCCTTGAATTTCGCACCAAATCCAGGCACACAAACCCGAATCGATTTGACCGTCGTTTACCTCTTTTTTCTTCCCAATATATATACGGAGCTCCATGCTTTCAATAAAGAGGTCGTTCACATTTGTGCAGCGCACAATATGCACGCAGTGAATATATGAAGTACACAAGCCATGTGCTCAGTGCTCTGTGTGCTTGCAGCTGATTCGAAGCGAATGGGGGAAAACATGATAAAGTGACAAGGAGAAAAATGCCAAGTCCTATATATTCGGTGGTACTTTTTTTTCTTCTCTCCCTCATATACAAGTCGCTGAGTATATGTCGTTTCGATGCTCGGGCTTACTATTTTCCCAACTGATTTTCACATTTTCTTGACCGATTTTCATAAATTTGGCAAATACGACCTTTTTGAATATCCATATGGTTAATTGAAACCTCATTTTCCAAATACCATTGGGGGATGTCAAATTTGGGAAAGGAAACTGCTCTGGCAAAACACAATGTGACATATAATTTGTTACATTATTCATAACATTCATGATGGATTGTGAGAGAGGTTGAATGAGATCATACCAAAAACCCACAAAAAAATCGCCCGAAAGTATGCAATTTGTCTGCGGCTGAGATCTCATAGATACACTCCGTGTATTGTTTGTTGATGTTGTTTGCACTAAATGTTTGCGGCAAACAAGTTTGCCAACGTGAAACTATCAGTTCACAATTGAAATGTGATAGAGACAAAAAAGAAAAGCACAAACAACAAACGCCACCATTCGGAAAATGGCTTCGAATCTATTCGGGTAGTTGAATGATGATGATGATGGTGGTGGTGGTGGTTGTTGCTGTGTGTGATTTTGTATTTCGTTCGTAAGCTGTTTTTTTTCTAGTGTGAAAGCGTATCGTTTCCATGCTGGGTGCAATGAAATTGCAGGGTCACAATCGACGTCACTCGTGCGCTTCATATCAAGAGAGTTCATTGCATTGTCGTTCTAGAGAAAATCATTAGACCTTATATCGGTTAAATGAGTTAACAACTACCAACAAATACACATTTGAAATGAGAAGAAAAAAGAACACACATACGGCACGATGAACCAACTCATTTGAATAATCAAATTAAATTAATGGAAAAGGACAAATGGAATGGAGGCTGCAAAATGGAGCAAAAATTGATTTTAAAAAGTGAAATGTCGCCTGAATGATAAATGCATTGATGTGATGTATTTCATACAGTGCCTGGTTAATTGGAACGATCGGTAAAAGTGTGTGAGTGTGTGTGTGTGTGTGTGTGTGTGTGTTTCTGAGTGTGATATTTTGTCGCAGTAAAAAAAAAAATCAGCATTTACCATTAATTTTAGTCAAATTTTATCTATTAGAATAAACGGTTGCAACAAAATGTCAATCATACTGATAGCCGAATTACTAGTTAAGCGTTTGTTGTTGTTGTTGTTTTTTTTGACTCGCTGATGAATCGTATACGAAATGAGAGCTTTTCAAATTGTGAATCGGCATTCGTTCAAATTGGCCTGAGCACATAGCGCAAAAATCGACACACACACACACAAAAAAACCCAGCAACAACGTCAACTACCGTAATGTCGATTGTTGCACATGCGATGTTCTCTTTCTTTCCTTGATCGCTCGTGTTGTTGGGCTGTCGACTGCTGTTAGCTTTGTGCAGCAGCAGCTAAACGTATACACCAAATCAAACTCAAAGCGAAATATATGTGTTTCGGTATAGATTTTATCATGTCTAATGCATGAATCGCGTTGCTTGCATGGTTTTTGCTGTTTTTTTTCGGTTCGTATGTGTGCGCCAGCGCATTTTGTTTGGCTGTTAGTGTTGATTCTGAATTGCAATAAAATTGGACGAGGTCAAACTAGGGCAACGAACCTCGCCAACTATATTCGATGGTATGAACATTTTGAGCGGGCTCACGTTCGTTCGCAAACCGAACGTCGTCGCAATCTCTTTCTCGCTCTGTCTCTATCAATCGGTCGTTTTCTCTCTTACTGGCTGACGAATTATTCTGTGTGTGTGTGAGTGGCTCGGCACTTGGTGTGTAACGACTGATGTTTCGTGCGTCACACAAAAGCAAGCAAACACTATATGTAGCAGTGAGAGCGCATTTTAGAATAGTTAGTCGCTGGCCTCTGTGTGTATGCAAACATTTTGTGCACATTTTGTATGCTTACCATTTTTTTTTCTCGCATGTTTTCGTTGCAACTCTCTATATGCAACATATTACGTGCGCCAACCCAAACTAGCACTCCATATCGCAGTTCACATTGGATTTCATTTCTTGAGCGCGCTTTTTTCTTTATTTTATGCGGTGTCGCCACAATTCATTTTTCACAAACATCTATTTTCAGATTGGCAATTGTTCTTTTATTTTATTTCTTCGAAATTGCACGATTCCTACGCACCATCATTTTTTCCAATTTGATAAATGACTTTTGTGCGTTTTGACAGGAAACTTCTATTTCTTCGTTCGTTATTTCTGCTTTTGCATTGATGTGTGTACTGATGGTTTTGGCTGGGGCGAATGTGTTTGTGTGTTACCGAGAATGGGATCATTTCGATATGAATATGATACGAAAATGGCACCAGTTTTGTTTTGTTTTTTTGTTGTTGTTGTTGATTTTGTTGTTGTTTTGAGTTGTGCATACAATTTT
Organism: Aphidoletes aphidimyza; assembly: GCA_030463065.1. Lineage (NCBI taxonomy): Eukaryota > Metazoa > Arthropoda > Insecta > Diptera > Cecidomyiidae > Aphidoletes > Aphidoletes aphidimyza. The sequence goes on from CM059997.1 coordinate 30,976,429, forward strand.
TCAAATCAAACTGCAATGACAATGTCTTTTGCGGAAATCATTGTTCGACATTTGAAACCAAACCAAACCAACTAACTAACGATTTAATTGATGACAAAATGAACAATCAAATCGAATTATGTCGAATATGGCAATCGAGTGATGTTGGATCGTATGGATAAAAAACATAAAACGGAATGAATGTTATTTGCACGCCATCGACCTATACAAAAATCCATTTCCATATACGCATCACCATCATGTACTGGATGCATGCTTGCTACAATCTATTGTGCATGGGGCCTGTATACGATTGGCGACCAACAGTGCAATGCACTCAGCGGTGCTTTCATTTCGTTTCGTTTTGGTTGTTTTTATTTTTGCTCGGTGTTTTTTTCTTCTTTCTTCTTCGTTCGTGTTGTGTTGTTATTTTGTTATTTTTATTTTCTTCGTGATTTTTCTTTCGACATCTCAATGTGTTCAGTCGACACAGTGAACAGTGAGTGATCATTGATTTGGTGGGGGGTTGCATCCAACAACAACAAAAACAACAATTGGACTTTACGAACTAGAGCAAATGCCAGTTGAAAATAGAGCTATATATGAAGCGCTATATGATGGCGATGATGATGGATTTGACCATATTTATATTGGAGCGTTATATTTTCGATCTCGAAATTGATATGAAATGTCTTCTATTGTCCAATTTTCCTTTCTCTGCCACATAAAACTCACACTCTTCGCCGGACATACACATGCTGTTTGTGTTGTCATTTCGATTCACATTGGCGTTGTTGTTGTTGTTGTTGTTGTTGTTGTTGTTGTTGTTGTTGTTGTTGTTGAATGAACAAATCGTATGTGTGTCGACTTCCCAATCAAATTCGATTGTTGTTGAAGTGTTGTTATGGCGTGATGAAAATTTTATCAGTTCAACAAATCAATCGATTCACCATAATTTGGTGTAATGAGTCATGTGGATGGAATATAGTATGTTCCATTGGAATGTCGGTGTTGTTAACATGGCACAAGGGGCAAATCACTAAAAAGTAATTTCTAATTGCATACAAAAATGTATAGTAATTGCCAAAAACCGAAGTAATTGTATTGGAAATATACAAAGTAATTGCAGTACTAAAAATATACAAAAGTAATTGCATATGTCTCATGCAATTACTTTTTCATATGCAATTACTTGATACATTTCAAAATTACTCTTATCGTGACTAATTATTCTGAAAATGTGAAGAAATCTAAAAGTAATTGCAGAAAGTAATTTCAAAATATATAAAGTAATTGTTGGCGGAAAAAAAGTAATTGCATGAGTGATTTGCCCCTGGACATGGCAGCATGTTTTGTGTGACGTAACACACATCAGAGTCAGAGCGCTCGATTGTGTTCATTTTCTTCGTTTGCTTTTGCAGGCGAAACACGAGAGATGGTTTTTTGGAGCAATGAACGCAATGAACGCGCGCGCGCGCGGTTAATATTTGTATGTTGCCAAAGTATGGGGAATAAATGCCAGATGAAGAGAGAGAGAGAGAGAGAGAGAGAGAGAAAGAGAAAAAAAAGAGTTAAAATAAACAAATAAACAGAAGCGACAGACCGAAAGAAAGTTACGGCAAAGAGTCAGCGACCTCATGAACCATTTCAACAGCAACCGACCAAATTCAAGCTAAATATATACAAACACACAACACACAACGACAACATAATCCAGGAACAATAATAAAAGGTGGTGGCATTCACATCGCCACAATATAAAACGATTGGATCGCCATTGTATCACAACAACAACAACAACAACAGCAACAATATAGTAAATGTATGATAAACAGCCAAAATGCTGATTCATTCTCCAACGGTCGCATCAATTTATCCAAAAATTAAATTCTGAAACAACTTAAATTGCACATATATACACACACACACACACGATCCAGTGCCACAATGTTTAAAATTATATCTCATTACTTAATGTTGATTTAAATGACAGCTATCAACATACGCCTGCCAATTATCTGATGCTTTCAAGATGACATGAAAAAATAATTAAGAAATAATCATTAATGATGATGATGACAAAAGTCGGATGGCAAACGATTCGTTTGCAAACAAAATACAAAGAGCACACACACATGCACACAGCACAAGCAGGCGATAGCATAATTTTGATTGGATTTTTCACACCAATTTCAAAATGTTATATCCATGTATTCCGTAATATAAATTGAACCATATGATTTGCATTGATAGCTTGAAAGTTTGAAAGTTTGAAAGTTTGACCATGCCCATGCAATGCATTTAAATTTGAGCTCATTTTTAATGGGGTTTTGAAATGCTTTTGAATCCATCGATATATATCAATGATAGTAAAAAAAAAACAACAACCAGAAAAACAGTGTGTGTTTTTTTACACACGCAAGACACACTTTAAAACGCGGTGCGTTTAGCACAACCGAATTGCGTACGATGGCAGAACAGAACAGAACAAAGCAGAGCGAATATGTTAAGAAAGAATAGATGATGATGGAAGAAACAAGAGAAATGACATAAATGAAAAGTCAATGACATAACGTCTATAGTTTTGTTTCGAGAACTTCTTTTTTTTTCGTTCTTTCTTCTTTCGCTGTACAAACATTCAGCTGGTTACTGACATGCTCTTTTGTAATAAACAGGCCTACACATACAAAAAAAACAAACCGTGACAAATACATTTCATTATGAGAGATCATAAGCAAAAGCAAACAAGCGGTTGTGCTCGAGGTAGACATTCGAAAGCTTCTGATTCCGTATCATTTCATCATTTGTTGTTGTTGTTGTTGTTGTTTTTTCGATAATTCGAGAAAAACACATTTCACAAAGCAGTTTAGCATAACAAAGCTATTCATTTCACTGGAAACAATTTTTACGACCATACCAAATATTTATCGTCCAATTTCGTTTTGTTGAAACGAAATGGTCATTGAAAACCATGTGAATTATCCAACAACACAGAAAAAAACCAGACATTTCTTGTTATCTACTGTTTGTTGATGTGCTTGATCTAATGATTTTCAAAGCAAATGCCAACAGCAATACCGATTGCATTTATGCTATAGCATAACCAACAAACAACAACATGCACGGTCACATTGTACATTCGATGCCACAAGTCATATGAGGCGGCCGGTTTACTCTTCATGGGTCATTTTGTCATGTATAATTTTGCTCGCATAGAGAAAGATCCAGAGAGAGATGTGATGACGAAAAAAAAAAACAGAAAACAAACTAGAAAGAAGAATCTGAAAGATGAAAGAACTGACCAAACAAAACAAGAGACTGCACTAAGTGCTCAAATGGTTATGGTTGGTCAGATTGTGATGCATTTCGAAGAGGTGACTGGCTTAAATTCGATTGAATTGTCTGAGTGTGTACGTGTGTGTTGGTTGCTGCTGCTGTTGTTTGATTAGATTCAAGCGCTTATACAAAAAGCATTAACGTTGGAATGTGATCGAATTTCAATTGACGATAGCAACCAATGGCGATGCTACATCACATCTCAATGGACGGCCAATGTTGTAAAAGCGCTAGCTGTAAAACTGGCAAAGTCCTTTGACACGAAAAGCATCTTTCGTATCGGCTATGAACATTGGCCGGAAGCCCAAGCATAAACGTCGCTTCACATATATATATATATATATATATATATATATATATATATATATATATAATCACATCTAGTTATCGATGAGTGTAGTTTCATGCAAATGCAAAAGTTCAATAAACTATATAACGGTGAAAAGCGCATCTTCGATACAAGAACCACACATATGCATGGATGGATGAAAGAAAGAAAAAAGCGTCAGGATATCGAGTGCGAGCACAAATAAAGTGGTGTCTCTATTCTGTTTGGCTCTTTGAAATTGGTATTAGGTTCACTACATAAGATCATTGATTTCATTGTTGTTGTTTTTTTTTCTTTTCATCTCTCTTCTTTGCTGCTGCTGCTGCTGCTGCTGTAGCTTTGCACGCTGTCGTTCATACAGCTGCTGTTGCTATAGCTTTTTTTCGCTTTTTGTAGTTGTTGTTGTTTTAGTTGGCCATACAAAATGCATTCAAGTCAATATTAGAGCACACGTTTTGAAAGTAATTGCATGAGTAAGCAGACATACACACACACCTAGCGAGACAGAGTGAGAGAGCAACATCGATGGCAGTTCAACCACCAGAAAAGTACTATTAATATATTGGTGTCTATGACTACATAAACGAGAGTAGTAACTCTCTAAATTTGAGCTGAACAGTCAAGCAGTGACCCGATTAAAAATAATATAAAATGCTCATACATTTGTATATATAAAATGAAAATAGGCATTCATTAATCGAGCCCGTTTGGAATATGAAAAAAAAACAACAACAACGTTCGTTAGAAATAAAGAAATATACAACAACAAACAACAACAGCCACAGCAACGAAACAGAGAGAAACAGAGAGGAATATTAAACAGGGAAAAATTGCGCACAAGCGCAACGACTAAAACTAGTAAAAATGCAAGATGTAATAAAAAGAAAAGCGAAGAGAAATTAAATACAGCAACAACAAAAAAATGGAAAATATTCAGTGAGGAGAAAGAAGAAGAAAAAAATGCACGCAGAAAACATGTACTCACACACACACACACACTTCTTTTTTCTTTCTTTTTCTGCTCTTCGCTCTCTCTGTCTCTCGCTCTGCTAACTTCTTTAGCTCGACTTCGATTGTTGTTATCATTTTTATTATGTATAACTGTTACGTCAACGCAATGGATTTGCTTGGTTTGTTTCATTTTTCCTCTCTGTGTGCTTCTGACATGTGTGTGTGTGTGTGTGTGGTGGCGAGAGCGCATTTTGCGCTCGCAATTGCACATAGAGCGCGATTGCATAATAACCAGATAAAAATCAAAATTGAAAGAAAGAAATGAAGAAGAAGAAAAAAAAATAAAAAAAGAAATGAAACACTGCTGGCCACAACCGACAGTGAATTGCATACGTATGACGGCACTCAATAATGGGAGCATAGTATTTTTTTTATCGCGTATTATGCGCGGGATGAGCTTGATTTCAAGCAATGAGCTCATGATATCGAGCCAATGAACTGGCTTTCAATTTTGAGCTTTATTTTTTTCATACACTATATATATATATTGTAATTAATACGTACTCGAATGGTGTGTAAATTATTGACGTCAAACAGTATGTCGCATATGTGTGTAAAGTGCATGCAGATAAGTGTGTTTGAATCGCATATCGAAAAAATAAAATAAAATAAATAAATGATTTTGATTTGCCGTACGAATTTCAACCAGCGGGAAAAAAGTACAATTCCAGTAGTGAATTAGGATATAATTTGGACTGGTTGATGTTTTCGAACAAATTCAATAGTCACATTTTACACACCAAAATCAAATGTTCCCATTTATGCGTCCAACAGTTCATAATTCCAATTAATTTGTAAAATCTGTTGGTTTTGTGATTGCAGCGATACAAAAAAAAAGAAAAAACAAATGTGTAACGTTAGAAAAATGATAAAATTGTTGGCTGTCGTCGATTGGAGCCGGCTCTGTGGGCCCCAAATGCAATGAAATATATGCGAATTTAAAGGCAGTAATAGAGTCGCGTTCGGTTTGTTGCAGTTTTTGTGTGTGTTTGTGTTTTTTTTTCTTCTTCTGTAAACTTTATTTCTACAAAGTTGCTATTGCATTCAAATGCAATTTGATTTATAAGCTTAGACTATATTATTTTATGCCTGCATATTTTGCGAAATGCTAGCACCATATTTGAAACTAAATCAAACGGTTGACGACCGCCAATCATGTCATTGCACATACATATAGCTCTATGGACTAGCACTCGAATTAAACAACGAACACAAAAAAAACGTACACACAAATGCATACAAATTACGATAGCGACAACAGCAACAACAACAAACATCAAACCGCCGAACGACGAACCGAATAACGAATCAACACACCACCGAACAACAAACGGCCATTCAAACAAGCGCAATGCACAAACATAAGTGTTTCAAGCGATTTTTGTTTGTTGCCGTTTTGTTATTTGTGTTGTTGTTGTTGTTTTTCGTTAAAAACTCTTCGATTCTAAGCTCTCTAGTTAAAACTAGTTAAGAGGTCGTTGCATTGTGCAAAAATTTTCTATTTTTAAATTCAAAACGAAAAATTCATTTGTGCATTTGTATCGTTGTTCTATTCCATAATGTGCAGGCGAGCGCTCAATTCTCTCTCTCTCTCTCTTCCTCTCTCTGTGACTCTTTATGTGAGTTTGCTTGTTCCTTCAATTGTTGTTGTTTTGTTGGTTTTGCCACGAGATTCAAATGTAAGTTTAAAAGCGCGAGCTTAACTCACAGAGCCAAGAAAATGAAAAAGAAGAAGACAACGACAACGATATGAAAATTAAAAGAAAAAAAAAACACACATCGAATGTATATCTAACAACATATTCATTGCATACAGATTTTGATACAAAATTGGTGGATTGGACGAAAAGCCAGGCCAAAGAAGAGCGAGAAAGGAAGAACGGCCGAACGAGAGAGAGAGAGAAGCATACAAATGCAACGCCATGTAACTGTTTTTTATGAATACTTCGGGCATTGAATGCAATGAATTTAAGTCAAATGGCGACGTCCGAGGCGTTGTTAATGATCGCAATGGCTTTGATTATTTCGTATTTCGCTTTTCCAAGTCCATTCATTGCAAATGTGCGGTCGTGTGAGCGCGCGCGCGCGCCCGTGCATACACAAACGATTGTGTGATTGGATCGTGTGCTCATTTGCCTAATCGAATAATCAATATTGCATTCCTGATATGTAACGCCGTGAGTAGTAAATGAGCAAAACGAACGACACCAAATAAAAATAAAAAAAAACTACACACACAGAGAGAGAGCGAGATGATCAATTCGCTGTGATTTCTCTAGCTTTGAAAATTCCACTTGTGATGGCAATTTTTAATTTTGTTCAAATCAGCAGCCCTATTTTTCCCTCTCAAATACACGCACACATAATATCACGAAAACGATGAATATGCAAGAGAGAGAGAACGGGAGAACGAGGGAGAGAAAGAAACACGCCGATTGAACGCAGTCTCAAATGAATGAATTTTGATTGCTAGATCGAATGAAAAATAGACACTTTATGCATGCGTTATTTTTATACAATGACTGCACAGCGTTTGCGCGCAAAGTGCAATGTACGCTGTGACATACACACACCGTTGAAGGCAGCCGTGTGCAAGCAGCAGCAGCAGCAGCAGCAGCAGCAGCACACAGCTCAATCGTTATTCGGTCACACTGAAAATTAGTTGCATTTCGGTGCTGGGTTTCTGTGTTGTTGTTGTTTTTCCTCTCTATTCACAATGCTCATGTTGGTTATTGTTGTTGGTGTTGTGTGTCGTTTTGAGTGTTGTACACTCGTCGTCTTTTCTTCCCCTGGTTGAATTGTTCGTATTCCAATACATATTCCGTATGGCAATGGCCGCCTGGAAATTGCGTTTGTCTGCGTCAGTCGCTTAGTGATGACGTGCTCTATCTAATTTTATTCTTAAGTGTGCAACGGCTTTTGCCTTGCACATGCGATGCACATACACCGAAAGCCAAATGGGAAAAAAGTGGGATAGAATGGAACAACACGATAGAATTGCATCGAATTATAAATAAAGTATTACGTAAAAAAACAAATATGTTCGGCTTGCTTACTTTGGTTTGCTTGTTAGCTTGGCTCGATATGAGTCTTGTGCATATCCCACTCTAGCATCTACAGTCAGCTCAATGCACTTTTCTAAGTTCTACGACCGTGTGGTGCAATGAACATTTTCATGCCGAAGCTGCTGCTGCTGCTGCTTTTTTTTATTGCACGCAATGTATAATACAATATTGGCATTGCATTGCGTACTTTATGTGAATGCAATTGATGTGTGTCAGTTGGTTGTTCGCCTTGTTCAAATCTTGCCTTCACTGTTTACAATCAATCCTCTAATTTTTTTTTTATTTGTTAAACGGTGCTCTCTTTATAAAATGCATTGAGCTCGAAGGATAATAGGATTTGGCCGACGCACACACACACGCAACATGTTACAGATAGATAAATCTATATCTGCTAGAGAGGAAGAATAGTGTAATGATGGTACATATAAAGCATATAACAGGTGGATATGGACATCAAAAGCCAATACTCAACCATATAGACTGGGGTCGATGAATTCTCACTACATTGAATTGCGTGCGTGCGTCAGCGTGCGCGTACAAATTGCCAATCGTTTACCTTGTTACCGGGGTTTCGTTGTTTTTAATTCATTTTTGCGATGAAGATGTGCCCGATTCCGCATCGACAAAAAAAACAGAATCTCTTGAATAAATAGGAAAATCCCACATTCAAACGATGAGTAATGACTTTTTGATAGCATGTCACATGTTTGCCATTTAATTTACACCGAATCGTGTATTTTGGAATGGAAACAATTACACCCTTCAGAATAAAGTGCTCAGAACAGTTTCGATGAGAAGAGATGGTTTGTTCTTTTGTTGTTGTTGTTGTTGTTGTTGTGGGATCATTCGAAGCCAAATTACACAACAAAATAGACAAAACACACACACGAATCAACGAAATCGCTTATATAATTATAATATTTTGGGTTGTTGAGCACGTTAACCAGAATGAAGAGGCAAACTGATAAAAAAAATTGAAGAATAGAATATGGAAGAAGGCTTAAGACAACCTATGGCAGTCGTAATACAAGTAAATAGCAATAACGGACCGAATTTACAGCACTAAGAACAGCAGATACAGATAATAATCGGTTCTTGTAAATTTTATTATGAATTTTTTTCCCTTCTCCTCTGCGTTTGTTTTCTTTTTTTTCTTCATACATATATATTCGCAATGTAATTGAGTGGTATGATGTTGTTGTTCCTTTGCGAATCGTTTTTTTGTTGTTTTGTTCTGTTGATGTTTGCATTTAGCATATAGGCAATATTCAGTACAAGAATGCTGCTGGTACGTGAGCACTTCAAAAACAACCGCTCTCTCTCTCTCTCTCTCTCTTTCTCCATATGCAACAATAAAAGAAGAGAGATAATAAATGAAGACGACAACAAAAAAAACACACACAACAATTGGAAGACAATGGGGGAAAAACGAGGAGCACCGTTCAACAATCTCAGCATGTATAGTACCGTGAAGTATGCACCAAATACAAGCGGCAACAATAATAATTAAACCGCGAGGAATACAACAACAACAACAGCAAAACGTATCAATCTGCTCATTTGCACGTATGTTATTCAGACGGTTTATTGAACCTGAAGGAAGTTCAACAACAATAACAAAAGATGAGTGCAGTAGCCAATGTTCAAATTGGCTCAACTATTTGAATTTTTACAATTACATTCAGACCATTGTCGCCGATTCGATTTTTTTCCTTTTTCTGTTCAAGACACACACAGAGACAGAAAAACCGCAGGATTTACACTTGTTTCATAAATGTGTGTTTAAAAAATTATGCTACTTCATCTCTGTTGTGTGTAATTAGAACGTTTAAACATGAAAAATGCGGAGAATGCATAATAAATCGTTCACACCATTCTGGGATTTTTCCGTTGTGCGTCAGACGATATTCTCAGCAAGACATTTGGCCGAGAGTGAGAGAATGAAAAATGGACAATGTTACAAATAAAAGAGCACTTTTCGATATCATAAAAAAAATACGCAAAAATTCGGAATGAAAAGATGGGACTGACACAAAAAAATGGGTGAATCCGAGAACAAAAAGCTTCATTCGGCTTCGGTGCACACATATTCAGAGGGCCGCCCGATCGAATGAAAAACGAGACAAGAGCAACAGCATTGTTTACCAAAACAAAACAACAACAACAAAAAAGAACAACATTTCGGTAGTGCTTGCTCTACTCGGCGGTTGTTGCCACTTCGAATGTTACTCGTTCGATGGCCCGGCCAACGAGAATGTTGTTCACTTTGGCTTATTCTCTTTCATTCTGCCCGGTTCTCCTTCATTCAATTCCAAACTACGCGCATATTGACCGAACGAACGTAATGCGATTGAAGTCATTGACTTCTTTGTATGCTACGTTCTTGTCGAGAGCTGCTTTTATTTTTTATTTTGTTGTTGTTGTTGTTGCTGCTGCTGCTGTTCTCTACTTCTTTGTCGTTCGTTCGTTCCCTCACTCGCTCGCACCTCAATGTTGTTTTCAAACAGCTTTTTCACGCGTTCACTGACTCAGACTTACAACATACTATATATTTTTTGAATGCAATTTCTCATAAGTGGCTGAGCAGTTTTCTGCATTTTCAACAACACAACATATACGATATTGAACACCATTGGAATTGACACAAACGGCGAACGTCTTAAGACAAGCTTGCGTATGAGGTTTTGTTTGTTTGTTTTTTTTTTTTGTTATTTATGGAAATTCGATTTTTTTCTAGATTTTATTATTTATATCGGAATTGGGCTTTTCCGATTTGGAAATATCGCTGTTAACAATTCGCCTGTCCCATGTACTTGAGCACTACAAAGTGCCATTTTACGCAATTTTTTTGTTATTTGGTTGGTTATTTAATTCTGTATGAACAATTCAAGCACATTAATTTGTATTTGCAAAATGAATGATTTGTGACATGAAACATCTCACCTTCATTCACTTTATTTGTTGGTTGAGCACGAGTTTTCTTAGTCGCATACATCAATAAAAATGAACATCAATTTTGGTATCAAAGAAAGTATTCAAACAATTAAATAAGTATATTCTTTTCATTCGTTTGACAGCCGAAATAAAAATGTTAGTTTACCATACGAAACGAATATTACAATTTAAATAGAGAGATTTAATTTTTGTGTTTACAATATATAAAAAGAGTCGACGAACGAAAAAGAAACGTGTTTCGTCGCCTCTTTATACGTTTCACACAACATATTCATCGAATCAACCGTAAGTTTCGTAAGTGCTCGAACGTTCTAGATCCATTTAATTTTGTGTTTATTTCTTGCTGTCTCTTCAATTTATGTTTATGTTTTTTTTTCGTTTGTTGCGTTTTTTTTGGTTTTGTTTTGTTCGACGTCAGTTTCAAACACTCTCGTCAACGAATTCAACGGAAACGACGACTCATGCTGCAGTCGAAATTTGAGTGCTTCAATCAAGTACTCTATTATTGTTTCTATTCTTGATGTGACCGATTCTTAACAGAGTCTTCAAAATATCATTTGAAAATATTAACCGAGAGACAGCAAAAAAAACTAACAGACGAAAAGATTGACAAGAAAGAAAGAGACAGACACCTAAAATAGAGAGAAGTCATGCCACTTTTAAGGCGATGCACGGTTATTTGGGTGCAAGAATTAAATCAGCAAACAAAATATAATTGGCTCAATTAAATGAGAGCGCGCGCACACACACACGGAAAAAAATATAAAAGATGCCATAAATTGTGCTGAACAAAGCAGGCAACGTGCTCATCAAAGTGATGAGGCATGTGACAAATGCCCGTGGTAGCCCATGAATCGATTTATTGCAACAGATAATTTTCCAATTAAATAACGATGAATTTAAGCCAAACGACCGAGACCCGCGTGTATGTGTGGGTATTTTGTTTATCAAGATTTTGCAATTTAATTTGAATATGTTGAACAATGTCACATGTGTATCTCGGTGAGCGATCTGTCAATGCTGTCAATGTACGAATGGAATTGGAATGATACGAACGAAACAAAACCAAAAAAAAAAAACGATTCAAACGAAAACCAGCAACAACACCTAATTGAAATAAACTGAAGTGAACTCTATCGAATATGCGTGCTAATACAAGCTCCTCACTCCAATGTGTTCGTGTGTCAATTTGTCTCATTCGTATATGAAACGTTGAGAATACCAAAACCCGTTGCAATTTAAATAGTGCAAATCTAGCTCTCGATGCCAGAGCGAACGGAATGGAAAGAGAGCTTTCGAAGTGTTCGACAATATCTTGGCCAACGAAATGCATGCACAACCGAATCGAGACACACCGAACAAAAAAAAAACAAACAAATCAGCACACATACATTCACCGAAAACAAAACGAAAAAAAATAAGAGAAAGAAAGACCGAGCAAGAGTGCCGGTCGTCATATGAATCTCATGAACTTATTGGTTTGCGGTTAACGACTTTTTGCGGTTGCATTTGTTTTTTTTCGTCTTCTTCTTCTTCTTCTGTTTGCTGTTGCATTTCAGTCATTTCATAAACCGAACTAATATTGTCCCCATCAGAATCAAACCACGCGCTATAATTCGAGGCGCGTAACTATTTTCGAACACACAATTTGATGACAAATACAAATTGGCATAACACACATCAAGTGCATTTTATTTTTGTTGCTGTTGTTGTTTTGTTGTTTTTTTTGCGAAATTTCGAATCATAAATTCACGCACTCATCGTTGCGCTCGTTCGTTGGCTCTAAATCGCCGGGCTTCTACATCGAAACATTTCTTCGGCCAACATTCAACCTACATGCAAAATGTGCGACCGCATTGCACGCGTTTAATGTTTAAATGATTTCGACAGAAGTCGACGTTTTGAGTTCGAACGAATGGAATGATGTCGCCAATTGCTATTCACACATGCAGACTCTACACAAAATGAACATTCGATGGGTTGTCTTTGATGTGTGGTGATTGCATTTGACAAAAAAAAAACAAACAATTCTCTTGAGCATCTAGTATTTGGCTATCACACATGGTGGACTATGAACTCCAAAAACGTTGAATTTCCGAGCCCAATTTCCAAGCGCCCATTTTCAATGCGCCATGGAAATCGATTTGACCGATGTTTACCTCAAATGTTTTTTTTTGTTTTTCTTTTTTCTTCTTGCAACACGTTGAATCGTCTGTACGACGAACTGAAGGTTCATTGACATTTAGCAACGTGAAAATATGCATATACACAAAAAGGAAATTGGCCATGTGCTGTGTGCACGCCACAATATCCAAACACAGTGAAATATACAGAAAACTGTGCGGAAAAAAACTAAGGAACGAATCAATTTTATACCTCACAATAACAAAACTAGCCGAAAACATAGCGAAATAAATCAAATGAAAAAGAAACAAACAAAAAAAATATGGCAAGAGATCAACAAAAGAGACACACCGAACAAAAGCTCGATAATAAATAGAACAAATGTTCTAAAAAATCGGCTCATCGCATCCAAATCAATAACAAAATTTCGAAGCAATGTAAAATTGGTTACAACATTTTTGAGGGAAAACTTGTGTCTGAAAAACGCGCATCGCAATTTTGTTTCTTTTTGTTCATCAGCAGCACGTTGCATGAACAGCTACACCGTCACACAATATGTGTGTACGCGTACGTGACTATAGGCACGTTGTACATGCCCTAAAAATCGAATACAAATTTTCCTATCGGATTATGTCCTCTATTCAAAACATATACATATAGAAAATGTTAACCGCACCTTGCACCTTGGATGATTGATGTGGTCTCCCCTCATCCAAATCGAACAATTCACGCCAACGAGAGCCGTTGCCGAAAATGAGCCAAAAATTGCAATTAAAATGCATTTAAGAATAAATTACGTCACAGGAGGACGTATCATCAGGCGACACCAAAAATGAATGTACAAAATGTGCAATTTTTGCCATTTGTGATATTACCCGAATGACTCAACATTTGTTCGATTTTCGGTTTTGTGATTCATTGCGAGGAAGGCGACGAGCTCACTCCGACAAAACATTCACATTCGCAAAAATGAATGAGTCAACTGGTTCGAATGGCAACCATTTTGCGTGTTATGTAAATTTTGTCCTCAATGAAAAATGATTTAGTTTTTTTTTTGTTGCGTATATAATGTACACCATTTTTGATTTATGTGTCATAAATTATGCTGCATTTTCCTGTGCGCTAGAAAATTAACACTAGAAATGAATGATAAGTGCCAGATCTTTTTGTCATGCTGGTGTTGGTGTTGTCGATTTGATTGCGTTTAAATCGTGGTCAGGTCCAATGTATTGCATGCGGCAACATTCACACGCCAGCCACCAAGTCATTGAACCTTTTGGGACGGGTGTTTTGCTTGCAATTCGTAACAAAATGAAAGCCCAATTGGAAATGGTCGAAGGTGCTCTGCATTGGATGTTTTACATTTTTGTCAAAACAATACCATTGAAACCATTGAATTATTTGAACCATTCCAGCATAGGCCTTATGTGATGATGGCCCTTTAAACCGAACCTAGACCAATAAAACCGTATTCGAGTAGCATAACATTTCAACAAAACTAAACTACTAACCAATCAAGTTTTAAATAAACAAAAAAACAACCAAATGATGATTTTGAAAATGAAAGAAAAAAAATTCTATCAAACAACAAATAATACGGCTGCGATATTCCATCAGAAAACCGCGCAAAACAGTTGTATTTTGCTTCGGAATCGGGTACGTGTTGCGTGCCATACAAACGTTGATGACAGCAAAATGTTTCACGTGCTTTTCAAACCAAGCAAATTATTTGTACCGTGTAGACAAATAAAATAATATATGTATATGCAATATGCCGGGATTGCAATGCGAATGCGAGAGATTCGACGATGTAGTTGGATGCATACGATGTGTGTTGGTTTTTGCTGGCCACACCATCTAGTCTACGATACGATTCAGTGTTTTGCTAGCGCCTGTGATTTCATTATTATTTCAATGTGTATCGTTTTTCTTCTTTGTCTCTCATTCATCGCTCTGTTTTGCTCTCTCCGTCTCTCTCTCTCACACACACACACACTCACTCTCCGTCCATTTGGATACTTTCATACGCACGCGTGAGCGCGCGCATTCGCGCACACACCTATATAGCTCAAGAAAATTGCACTTTATATAACCGATTCGATCGACGTCATTGCTTTTGCTACGCTTTTCTATACAAATTCAAAGCGCGGCACACATTTCACTTACACTAAAAAAAAACAACAACACACAAGATGTATCGCGATGCAAATCTATGAATATTATGAAATGAGCAGAAAGAAAATAACAACAACAAACAACGCAGCGGCTAAGAAAAAGACAAACAGAGAGAAAGAAACAGCAACGAGTCAAGCTAGTTCATTGAACTGAGGCACATACGCCCGGCGTGATTTTTATTTTGCACGAAAGCACACAGCCGTAGTGAAACGCATGCCATCAGCCAACATGAACGAGATAGAGCCTTCATTTGGAGCACAATTTTGTTGTTTCTCTTATTGTTGTTGTTGTAGTTGTTGTTGTGGTTGTCTCTCTCCATCTGAATGTTTGACATTTTGGGTTTTTCTCTCATTTCTATAAATATCCTAAACTAAAACTGGAAATGGGCTATTGCCTTCGCCATCCGTTTGACATGACAAACACTTAGAATCGACACTGTTTCGGGAAAATTCGCTTGAAACTTTAATTGACAACTCAATTAAAAGTGTTCACTTTGAGTCGAGAAATTTGAAACACGGATGAGTATCCAAAGGTAGCAAACATGTGAATTGTGGTAAAAAAAAAACGAAATTACCAAATGCAAATCGAAACATATTCAGCCCAACAACATACGACAAAAGAATCTCTACCAGGTAAATTTGATGGTGAATGTAAAATCGAATTTTCGAAGTGATCGGAATTGAAATGTTGACAATCATTTTCTTGATTTTGTACTCCATCTAGCATTGGATGTTTTGTGGTTGAACGAACCTTGGACGAAACAAACGAATAAAAAAACGATGTTATATAAAATCTCATATCGCAAAGATGCAAATTGGCACATTTGAAAAATGAGATAAGTTAGTAGGCTGTTGGCGATTTTGGTTTGTTTGTTTGTCGCTTACAATTTTAATTTGTTGTTTTATTTAGTCAATTTCCAAATCAAACATTGAAAAGCTCAAAGGTATTGGGCATTTCTATATTTATACAAGTATATGAAAAGCGATAAGGAATGGACACAAAGCTTTAAACTATATAAATTCGTACGGGACCATTTCGAAGCTCATAATTCCAGCTCGAATATGTACCCATTTAAACGGGGACCCCGAATATAAGTAACGACAACCACAACGGCAACGAACAACCGTACTACATAGGACAATAGTGCAACTGACAACTCTGAAAACTGCTGCACACCGAACATGTATATACATCGATGTGAATCTCTCTGTATATATGCAGAAAGGTTGCAGAACGTTCGTTCACCCCACCAACACATCAACACGAAATGTGAGCTGTTGCAAGAGAACAAAAAATCAAACACACACACAAACGACGAACGAATCAAAATGAATATACACTGAATCGAAATAAAAAAAAAAATGTATCCAGTACTAATGCAGCGCTGCAATTTCAACCTGAATTCGCACAGTTATAGCATGCATATTCGCGTCATACAACCCAGTCAATATATATGTATATATGAAAAGAAAAGACTAAAAAAACAACAACAAAATTGCAATGCAAAGTAGAAGCGGAGCGAACGAGAACGATCGAGTGTAATAGCAAAAGAGACGAAAACAAAATAAAACGAATAAGAACGAATAAGAACGAAACTCACATGCGCGAATTCGATTGCATACATTCCAATATCTATAGTTGTTTGAAACAGCACCACCACACAATGCACAATTCTACGTGCGTTTATTCAGCATGTTTGCGCGCATTCAACATACATCAAGCATTCATGTCTTGTGATGTCGAATGCTTTGCGTTCAACAAAATTGCTGTACGTAAATCTATCAAGTCACTCGAAATGCACATTCCATATTGGTGTATTTTAAGTTAAAGCCACCGAACACTACCTGAACCGAATTAACCGTGTGCCCGAATTTGTTCAGCGCCCAGTTCAATTCGAGTGTTTGTTGGTCATAAAATGAAACAAAAAGATGAATAAAGTCAACAAATCAGTTAGCACAAAAAGCATGATAATCCGGACCAACAGCAACAACAACCAAACAAACTACCATGAAAACATGATCCAAAACATGGGCCAATAAAAGCGATAACAATAACATGCATTTGGCGGCAAACATATTGCCAACACATCAAATGCACAACAATCGAGAGAAAAAAAAAGAGAAAAACACGTAGAAAAATTATGCACTTCGATACAACATTTGGCAGAGATTCAATGACCCGATTTACCACATTACATTATCATATCAACCATTTTATTGATCGAAAATTTTGTTGTTCAAATATCAACTGGGATCAAACGCAAATCGTTTCGCTATTAAACCGTATCGCATCGTATTGTATCAAGTCAAGCCACCACCCTCCCACCCCCAACAAAATGAAACGCGCGTTTCATCGCAACAATCAATTTTCACTAGGGATTCACAGTAGCTAGTAGCTGCACACACAAGCCAATGGAATTTATTTAGGTCAACGAACTGACTTGACTTCGATTTTTCCTTGAAGGTTCTATAACACATGCTCTCGCTCTCTTGCTCTCCAACACTGTCTATCTAATGCACATAGCATTAGACAATGTGTTATGTGTGCGCTCTCTATGTACAAATTGTATACGGTGTTGTACATAGCCATTCTCGATGCGAGTCGCGCACGCAAAACAGAGATGAACGGAGTGAGTGTGTGTGTGCAAAAATGTTTGAGAGAAAGAGAGCGAGAGCGAAAGACAGAGAGGGAGAGCCATAGTGCAATAAGAGCAGTGCACTGCAATAAGTGGTGTGTGGATGATACAAAAGCCCCGTATTTTCGTACACACACAATATTTGCAATTGAGCTCGGAACAATTTATCCGAAATTCTGGGTGACAGCATTTTCTTGACATGTGAGAGAGAGAGGGAGACAGAAAAATATCCCGAAAACTTTTATAAATCACCATCGCTCATGATATTAATGTGATCAACTATCGTAGATTTATAATTGAATTGAATGTGTTCAAATCAATTGAAATTCAATGGCATTTTCCATCGAAATAAACAATATGGCACAGAATGGAGCTAAATTTTTTTTTCAATAGATTTCAATATAATATGGTGAATAAAGTAGTTTTGATTTTTAGCATGTAAAATCATCGCTTGATGCATTTTTTGGTTCGTTCTTTATGAAATGTTTAACAAATCATATAAAATATGCTAAATTCTGTTTTGTGGAGAAACAGAAAAAAAACGCAGCTTGAATAAGTAAAATGGCCAAAGAACTTCGGTTTCAATCTTGATCATTAAACGTTATATTGCATTTGATGTGATCAAATCAGAACGGATCGGAATCGATTCCCTCTCACTTTTATTTCCATATTCATTCAAGCAATTTATTTGACTACTGGCTACTGGCTATTGGTTGCTGCTGTTACCGCTACTGCCTGCCGATTCCGATCATAATTTTCTTCTAAACACACTCTAATGCATCTAATGCAATCATTGAGCCACACTTATACACTCCACTCACATTATAAATACGCATACGCAATCGCGGTCTCGCTACACTCTATTCGAATCGCAAACCGCAACTCAAATTGATTGCACGCATTTTGACGTTTAACCATTTCGATACTGTTCACATGTTGTGTATTCACAATGTAATATAGATTTTTGAATCGAACCACTGCTGTTGGTGCTGCCGTCATCGTTTGCCTTTTCAGATCCCCAGATGAAAACCAACCCATTCGATATCATGTGCTGTGCACTGCATCAAATGGATAAAATTTTGCACGGGTTTTTGGTCGAGTTGTGAAAGCTGCTGTTGCCCCGTGTTGAATGTGTAATATTTTATTCAATGAGAAGTGATGTGCATACAACGTATACACTATGAATGTGTAGCACGTTATGCGTTAAATTGTTCAAATTGCCGTCATCGTCATTGGTGCTAAATGTTGTTGTTGTTGGCGTTTTTCATTTTATTCGTTCGTTCGTTCGTTCGTTCGTTCGTTCGTTCGTTCGTTCGCTTCACTGAAAAAAAACGTTCTTTTTCGTTTCGTTTCGTTTTGCTCTCGGTCGTTGTTTCATTATATTCGCAGTTGAAGGTAGTTGACCTGAAACTGGGCCGCTCAACATACGAAACAACGTACACCACGATATTTCATACCTATTCCGAGGGCACACTTACATAAAGTGATCGCGCGCCCGCCGTACAATGAAATGAAGAGAGCGACAGAGAGAGAGAGAGAGAGACAGAGAGAAAGAGAGAGAGAGAGAGAAAAACAAAATTAATGCCACTCAATATTTGCACTATAAATTCGAAAACAAAGCGACACAACATAAGCAGCAAAAGAGAAGCGACAGCAGCAATCAAATTGAAAGAGAAAAGTTCGCGCTACTGAAATCACCATCGTTCCGAAATATGAGATAGATATAATTGAGTGATCAAAAACATTGTCCAAAAAAAAACAAAAAAAAACAACAAGAAACACACATACACAAAGAAAAAGAAACCAAGCAAATTCAACGCCATTTCATTTGAATGTTTGTGGTTGGTGCTTGAAACACATTTCAATGACCCTATGAAATCATTATGCTTTACATTGAAATTCGGTTCAAATAATTTGATTCACAAAGTGAAAGGCCGATTGGTGCGCTCTGTGTGTTTTTCACTTTGTCGGCGTGCCTCATTTCATATTTTCAACTTACCAAAAATAAAACCAAAAACGAAAAAACAACAAACGAAAAGTAAATCCATCCGGTTGTGAAGATGAAATCTCTGCCGAAATTTCGCGCATATTCAAATGCAAAACACTTTATTGAATCGCTTTTACCGTGAAAATGGCATGAATATGCGACATTTGATTGATATTAAAATTAAGCCACAACAACAACAACAACAACAACAACAACAACAAAAACAATGTCCATTTTGGTACATTCGTAATGCAAACAATCGAATTTGAAATTTGGAAGTGGGAATTTCCGATGGATTTTTATTATAAATAATATATCCAATTTTGCTCCAAATCACACAAACATTTTCCTATTGAGTGCACAATGACGAAGAAGCAGCGGATAGCAGAGCACATGATAAGAGAAAACCAAATGAAAATTGAAATCAAAATATGGGCAAAGGAGAAAGAGCAAGAGAGAGAGAGAGAGAGAGAAAGAGAGAAGAAAACGGATTGAATATTACTCGACCAACACAACACACAAGACAATCATTAAAATTATTACAAACGAGTTGAAAATTGAAAATTGTGCAGCATTCAATTATGTAACTTACTCATACGGTACGTTGCTACAAATTTATTTGTGCGAACGTGCGTCTTTTTCACATAATTCTTGATATATATATATTTTTTCTTCATTCCTCATTGCTTCTTTTTTTTCCCTCTATGAAAATAAATGCATTTTATGTATTACGTGCTGAAAGAGGAGAAAGACAAATGTTAGAAATTTTCTGACGACTGGCAATGTAGCCATGTATCTAGACTGTTCGAAATGCAACAGAGCGAGAGAAAGAAATGGCAAATTGCAATGCAAAAAAAAAACAAACGGTTGTGATCAATTTCAACCATTTTTTTTTTTCAAAAAGTGATGCACATTGACTCTTCATTGTTGTTGTTGGTGTTGTTGTCATGAGTTTTTGTTTTTCGTGGATTTTTGTTTTGTCACACATTGCAATAGAATACATTTTCGGATCGATGTCGGTACGTTCGGTAGTGTAGAAATTGGTCTATGTGCTTTTTTCGAGGGAAAAATTTCTTTGATTAAGTTCATTGCATTGAACGAAGAAGGTGCTAGAAAGAGCACTACCTAATCCAAAAGGGATGGAAATGCGATGGAACACACACACACACACATTTATATATAGCAGTTGAACCGTAAAAATGAATGAGAGAAAATATTCATTCCGCGCTTAGCTCTGTGGCCTATGTACGACAAGCGACTCCATGTTTTGAACACACACAATACGTTTGGATACACGCACGCACGCACACACACACACACACACATACAGCCCGCCAGTGTATAGCAAATAATTCATTTGTGAGCTCATCATACACTAAGCCACATCCATGTGTATATTTGTGTGTGGATTTTATGATGAGTGTGTATGCGTGTGACTGGGTATAAATGTTTGGAATCGACACTGACTCGTAAGTTCATTGAACTACGAATGAATGTTCGCTGTGCGCTGAGTTTACTCGCTCTCTGTATCGAAGTAAGTGTTTTTTGTTTCGTGTGTTATACTTCACATGCCCGTGCAGTGCACTCCATATGCAACAAAGCTCTGACGTAAAACAAGAGATTAAAGAGAAGAAAAAAAAACATACTCACACTGCACACGGAGAGCGAGAAATAGTTACACATTTTGTATGTGTGTGTGTTCAAAAAAACCCCAAGCACTAGAAAATTCGCATCGAAATGAGTCAAGATGTGATTATTGACTAGCATCTGTCGCTCAGATGACCAATCAAAATCACAATATTTTATTTTTTTTTCGTTGGAATTTCAATTTGCAATAGTTGTTCATATCAAAAGCACAAATGATTACACACAATCCAAATCAAAATCGGACTGATTAAGATTAGGCATGTGGTTCAATCGCTGATATTTCTTCAATTTGATTATTTTTCATGTAAAATTGTTTTGGACTGAAATATTAAGAAAAAAAAAACTTCAAAAAAAAGAGGGCCACTAGGAATCGCATGTATGAAACTTTTAACACAGTCACCTACTCAACGCGAATGCAAAGCTCGGTTGTTTTTGATTTTTACATAACAATTGGTTGTGTGGTATATCGTTTCGTCTCGTTTCTGTGCATGTGCTAAAATCAGTGGCCATTAAGCCAGTGTAGTCGTGTGGTGCGAATGAGTGCGCGATTGCATTGAACAGAGATGGAATGGCAGTGAGCACATGTAGGAACACAAACACATGCACGGGCGACTCGATGTAGCGATGTACGCGAACACAACACAGCACAACTACTAGCAAAGCCGTTGTCGGCCATTCGCATTGAATTGTGTGTGAACACACCAACGCCGTGCGCCTGTGTGAGTGCGAATCACATTGAAAGCGCCTCGCTTTTACAAGTTTCGTCTAGCAGCGAGACCTGACTGTGACTTGATTGAACGCAAACAGTTAGCTGTTTGTAACATTCGTAAATGAACTCTGGTTGAGCGCGTACATGAAATAAATGTCTTGTTTATTTCGTCCCGTGTTTCATATACGTCGTTTGTTCATTCACACATCAGCCTAAACAAATCAACAACAACAACAACAATCTCTCACATAACTAACATTCAAACGTAGCAATTAAATGTTAAACAAAATAAACGACGGCATTTCAAGTGATAAAAAATAAAATCGAGTAAAAGAGACATTTTATTAAAATTTAGTGAAAATTTTCAAAAAATATGAATCTGATTTTTGTTTAAAAAAGAAAAAAAAAAGATTTTTTGCAAGAAAGAAAAAGAAATCCGTTTTAGGCGACAAAAATTTACGATTGAATTTATTAAGTGTATTGAACGGAAATTTTTAGAGTAAAAAAAAGTCAAAACAAGAAGATATCCAATTACCAACAAAGTGTTCAAACAAGCCGATTAAGAATAAATAACAAAAAAGAAGCGCGCAAACACATCATTTCAGCGAATTCGAAATAACCAATTGGTTTGTTGTGATTTCGTGCACTTTGATTCATCTCCCATCGATGTCAACAGTATATTCTGATGTCGATTCAATCCGTATCGAATTCGTTAATCATCAATCGTAGTTTGTCCAGTTATCGAAAATAGAATTTTGCACGGTAAAAACGAGTTCAAAACGAATCCAGCGAATTATCATTGTTGTTTAAAAAAAAATTGGATTTGAATCCTTCGTGTGTTCAATTAGTGATCGCATTTCGTAAAGTTACCGCCTAAGCACAAAACTGAATTAATTTAAAAAGAAGAAAACAAAAACGGCTCAAGAAAATATAAAAGAAAAAAAAAAGAATTTCAAAAGAAATATTCTCGGAAAAATTTCGTTCGAAAAATTCGCCTGAGAACTGAGAACCGTTGACAAATATTAGTTGTGTGATTATGTTGCCACCAGTGTATCAGCAGCAGCAGCAACAACACCAACAACAACAACAACACCAGCAACATCAACATCAAACTCAACAAAATAATGAATTTAATTGTGGTACGAATAACCAAATGTGTTCTATGATGATGATGACGTCTGACTGCTTAAAGTCAGCCGCCGTGCAAAATATGTCACCGCCGTTCCGAGACTTTAGCGCTCAACTGACTAGTGGTAATAAGAGCAGTCAATTAAAAGAGACGCATAGTGCATTAGTGAAAATTCTAGAATCGGCACCGATCCCATCGAATACCACAACAACGGTACCACCATCCACCACATTTACAAAGACCACACTCCTTGTGCACCATCAACAGACGAATCAACAGAGCACATCGTATCATCGTAAACGAAATAAGCATCTAAACACTATCAGTGCACATTGTGATATGGATAAAAGTAGCGATGAAGAGGTCGGCTGCAATAGCAATAGTAGTGCCAGTAGTAATGCCAGCGAAGCGGAAATCATATGCCCATGGAAGAAAACGCGGATCGCACGCGAATGGCATCAGTCACAAAAAATGGATGAAGATATTATGGAACGACCCACCGTCACCATCCCCACAATCCCAACAATCAATTTGAATATGTAAGTGTTGATCAGCGGATGCAGAGAACACTTTTGCAAAACACACACACACAATGGTTCAATCATCAATTCCCGCGTGCTGTGCCAGTTTTGGCATTGAAGTGCGATCATCCAGATTTTGTTTTTTGTTTTTTTTTTTTTTAAACAAAATCATTTATTGGATGAGCTGATGAGCTGATGAACTGAGCTAGCGAAACATTGGCGACTCGGGGCCGCCCAATAATTTTGGCGGAAAACAAGTCACCAAATGAGCGCTAAACACACAAAATCAGCCCAAAAAAAACGCTCGCGCTTCAATCAGAACTGGAACTGCCACAGGGATTGATTGATCCGGTTCAAGATGGATTGATTGTATCTATTATCACTGATCATCAAACAAAACTAAAATAAATGAACCAAAAAAAAAACAAACTCCGATTGTTTAGACAAAGTAACAACAATGATGGTGAATATGATGCTGGAGACGATATCAGCGATGACAATGGGGAAAATGACGAAAATGCGAGCCTGTGCGAATGTTACAACACATGGCGACGTGCCAGCAACGATGGAGACGACGATGATGAGCTGCTTGATAATACGGGCGCAACAACGAAGAAGCACAAGAATTTCCACAGCGCCAACGGACAAACGAATGGCACCGATTCGGGATGTGACAGCGATTGTCCGGAAAATATCAGCGAATTGTGTAAAAAATTCGATGAAAATCTGTCAGAACAAGACGTAAGTTCGGAATCCATATAAACACATCGTGAACATTATCACAAAATTCAAATCAAAGACAAATTCAAAAAAAAACACCCATCGACATTGATTGAACAACCGAAAAACAAAACGGTTTTGCCATTTCTTTGCTCATTTGCTTCATTTGTAGGCACATTACTGTTTTTAATGTTTTGTTTTCTACTCTTTAGCCATTTATCGAATAGAATAGAAATGAATTTCAATTGCTTCGCTAATAAATCAAAAACTAATGTGGTAGCGAACAAAATTCCCAAAATACACAACAATTTTCACAAATTATACTCGATAGAAAAACAAAAATACACACATTTCAATATTTTATTCGTTCTTGTTGACATATTTCTAGCTTAAGATTGATTTCAATGTTTAAACAAAAAAAAATCAATCTTAGGCAATTTATTAAACAAATAACTTTTTGAAATGTTCAATTAATTGATAACAAAAATAATTAATTGATTTGGCTGATTAACATTCAAAACAAATTGAAATCATTCCAAAAAAAACACACACAATTTTGCTTATGTTGAATTAGCAAAACCATAAAACAGAAAAAAAATCCATCAAATTTCAATCAAATTAATTGGGCCAGACTGTGAATGTGGATTTTCAGTGGAAAATTCACATTTAAAATCCATTTGGCCATATATAGCTCCAAATATTAAACCAGAAATACGCTGAACGAGCGCGAAGCTATTTTGCATAGCCATGCGCTTATGCTCGCACATGATAGAATGCTTTAAGAGTCTAATGAACTGCATTCACCTTTTGACCCAATCCGAGTCTGAAAGCTTGCACCGAGGTCGTTCAACTTTTCGTGAACGAACTTCTTCTATACAAACGCACACACACACACACACGCGCTCTCTTTCTCTCTTGCGCTCTCTTCCACTCGCACATTAGCGCAAGCACAACCAAAAACGCTTATAACAAGAATCGCGAATATATGAATTCGCGTTGCGAACCATGAGCACATGGACGGTGTTGTGAGTGTGCGCTGTTGTTATATGTGTGGATTTCATATATATACAGCCACAGCAGCAGCAGAAGTGGCAGCAGCAGCAGCAGCAGAAACAGCAGCAGTAATTCAGCGAACAGAAGCCAACATTTTGCATTAGATGAATGCACACACGTAGCAGCAACGTGAGCTGAACGTACGTAGAACCTTAGTGGCCCAATAAGGAAATGTTAAGCGTACATTTGCGAATGCGATGCATTGAAATGGTGGGAAGACAGAGAGTGACAGAGAGAGAGAGAGCCGTTGCACTGTTGCGACGTTGGTTCTTTGCTCTTCAGCTATTCCGTTGGAGCCTCGTTAACAGTCGTACGCATCGTTAGCTTTTGCAACGATCTGCGTACAGTACATATATTTGCTTGTTTCTTTTTATTTTTTTTTTTATTCTCTTGAATTGCATCGAATATGTGCAGTTATCAAACTGCTTACTGATGTCGTTCTTATCGTTTTGGTTTATACTCTTGGACGAGCTTGTATGGTCGTTGCACTCGACACATTCGATCGCAGCTCAATGGCTGGAGCAGTCATATGGTTCGGTATGCTACTTTAGCAGCAGCAGCAGCTGCTGCTGCAACATAATGAGCCACTTTGATATGATTTTCATCACAATTTGAAAGAAGCGCGCCACTTATTTGCATGCAATTTACACTCTCGCATACAACGAACGATATGCGTGTGTAATTTCGCTAGTTGTGCGTTCGTTTGTTCGACAACAAATAAATTATGAGCGTGTTGTATGTATTTTTGTTATTTAGCATGATGTAACAATCGATCAATTTTCAAATGTAACTTTAAGCTTAAGATCACAATTATGCTTAAACGTATTTTTTTTTGTTAAATCTCGTTTTTCTGAAAATAGCCAAACATATTTTCTCGAATAATCTATAGATTAATTTTTATTAATGTTTATTTTATATTTCTTTCGGAAAAAACAGGGATTTTTCAGACGATCCATTCAGCAAAAGATTCAATATCGTCCATGCACGAAGAACCAACAATGCAGCATTTTACGCATTAATCGAAACCGCTGTCAGTATTGTCGATTAAAGAAATGTATTGCAGTCGGAATGAGCCGTGATGGTAAGTCATTTTTTTTTGAACGTTCGGAGTATACGAAGATATAATACAAAAACACAAAAATGAATATAAAAAAAACAACCTGTAAAATCAAATTTAAACATGAGAAAACTATAAAATATATCTCAAATGCATCTAAATTCGCCCTCAATCAAAACTACTACAATCAAATTTCACAAATTAATTCAATATTGCAACAACTTAACACATTGCATACGATCGCTTGCTTTATGGCATTCTATATCGAGCGCGCACATTTTGCCTCAATGAACAAACGAACGGACAAACCGTTCTACATTCGAACCTTCAAAGCTAAAGGTCATTTACACTCAGTACAAATCTCATATTGCATTCGTTGCGAACGCCGTAAATTGCAAGCAATAGAAATAGAAGCACATGCGATTTTAAGCACAGTAGCTCATGTGAGTGAGTGTGTGCGCGCTGTTTTTTTTTGTTTCTTCTCCCTCTCTCTCTCTCTCTCTCTCTCTCTCTCTTTCTCTCTCTTGTGTTCGTTGTTTTCTAGTCGTCGTGATTGATGTTGTTGTTGCTTTTGCGATTATTATGTGCACATAGCACAACTTTAAAATTTGATATGAAATAATATGGTGTTGTATGTACTGGCGAAAGAGCGAACGAACATACAAGTGAGTGAACAAGCGTGCGCAATGGAAAGTGATTCCAACACAAAATATATAATAATTTTATATGTGATGTATTTAAAAAAAAATGTGCAATACATGCGTTATATACTGAGCTACATGTGACTTCACAACATACATAACAGAATAGCGCGAATTGTTCACTCTTTTAAATATGAAACAATATTTATTTATTTTCTCTCTCTCTCTCTCTTTCTCTCGTTTTACTTATTTTTACTTCTTATTCGCTTTTTTTTCTTCATCTCTCTTCACTTCATCAATCGTTCGCTACGATTCGGTCATATTACAAAAGCATTGCATAATCAGCAACAATATAGAGTGGAAAATGAAATCTTTAGATTGGTTTAATATGTACGGATGCTTCAATGGCATATAGTTATATGCGCATCGAAAAC
Organism: Aphidoletes aphidimyza; assembly: GCA_030463065.1. Lineage (NCBI taxonomy): Eukaryota > Metazoa > Arthropoda > Insecta > Diptera > Cecidomyiidae > Aphidoletes > Aphidoletes aphidimyza. The sequence continues at coordinate 31,003,935 of CM059997.1, forward strand.
TATCCATAAAGTGTTGTTGTTCGACACTACCACTGTTGATTCACACCGTTCGAAACAAATGACAACAACAAATACGCATGCTGAGTTTTGACGAAATAACACACGAAAAACACTCTCTCTTTCTTAACCGTTTTCAAACATGGAACATCCATTGTTGAACGTGTGTTTCACTCCATACAGTCAAAATACACACACACAACAACATCCAAATGACACATTGAGAGTGAGACAAACACAGTGTACAGCAACATAAGTGCAATTGAATACGAATGATTTTATCATTTGCTTTGCCGTCTCTCTAGCTACAAATATGTATAAACATACAGAAAATGTGTGTGTGTGTTTGATACTTTGTGTATGTATATGTGATTCGATGTCTCTGTAGATGTAAAATGTGAACGAAACGAACGAGCGAATGCTCAACGCTGAATAAAATTGTATATAAATTTGCTGTGTGCTCCCGCAAACCGAACAAACTGAGGTTCGTTGACCGAGTAACTAGGTCACAATCAATTTGAACTCTATTCAGGGCAGCGCCAATGTAACTCGCTCGCTAACTCTTTATTTATTTCATTCGTTTCGTTCGTTCATTCGTATGAACGTCAATTTTTTACACACACACAAAACAAAAACAACAACCATTGAAAAATGAGAGAGAGTTGACTGTTGACTGATCGCGCTAGAGAGAGTTCATAGGATACAAAATTAAATATACAAAATATACAATGTGAAATCAGTTTTTTTGTTGTTTTTTTGTTGAAAAAAGAAATGGCCTCAAGATATGTATGTGCTGTTGGGATTTTCTGTATGGCCATTTTGCTCTTCATAAATGTAACCGAATATTTTCCATCAAACAACAAATATAAAATGAACTGAATTGTTTCAGTTTTTTATTTGTAATTTCACCGTTTGCTGAGGGAAAAGCTGGCCTTAAATGATTATGCGCGGACACAAATGGTGTAAATTGATTGGTGTGCATCGAAGCACATGGTAACTGTGACTAAATGTGCAAAGAGTCAAACACAGTTCGCTTTTAAGGACACAAACTCGATGGATTTCATTGATATGTATCCTTAACACAATTTTCCACATGCTACGTCTTTCTGTTGTTGTTGCTGCTGCTGCTGCTGTTTCTCTCTACCTCTCTCGTGCGCTCACTCCCTCGATTTCACTAAATTTACAGTAAACGAGAAACGAGCAGCAGTAGCAGCATCATCATAGTCGAAGTGAAAACGATAAAAGCTCAACCCGAACATGTTGCCCTACAAGAAAATAAAATTATACAAATGTACGGTTTGTTTCCACATTCATTTAATATCGCGCGACCGACTTGAACAAAGCGAACAGTGCGAGCGTGTGAGCTAGCGAATGCTCGTTTCGCATCTTCGACGTTTTCAGTTGATCGCTACTCATCCAAGTGTCCTTAATCCAAATTTGCGATCATTGACTCGTGCCTTTGCAATTGAGCTCACGCTCGCACGCTTTTGCGACCGCTTCAACAAATGGAAACAACTCAAACACACACACACAATCGCTCGCTCGCTCGCTCGCTCAACTCACATACGTACGGACACAGTGCACAGATCCGAATGTAAATATGCGCCCTGGATCAACGTTTGTTATGTATGTCAAATTGAGAGGGCAGAGACAAGATCATCGTTTGTCATTTCTTATCTCTCCTCATTGGTGTGAAAAAAAAAATTGAAAACAGAATGACCGACAAAGCAGGAAAGTGCACACAAACACACACAAAAAAACGTTGACTTTGATCCAAATAGATTTTTTGGCGAATGAGTGAGCCAGGGCCTCTGCCTGATAATCGAACCGACGAAACAGAACGAGAGTAGAGCGAAGTGTTTTTTTTTCATCGTCTCTCTTGAATAATATTCAATGATATAATGAATAGCTGTTCGCAAATATGTCTTTGCTAATTTTGCCCATTTACAAGCAGCATAACAGCATGTAATGATTGCTCTAAAAATTGACATGATGAAATTGGACTATCAACTACATATACTGAAAGTGATGATTTTTTTGTCACACACATAACTAAACCAAGTACCGAATATAAACATATTAACCACACAGTTCGAACACACTGATAAGGAAAACAGAGAGAAACAAACGCATGTGAGAAAAGAAGCCATTGAAAAATGTAAATATATGCATAGAGCACAAATACGTAAAATTATATTTGAAAGAAAGAAAGAAAGAAAGAAAAAAATTGTTGCGAGTATTGTGAAAACACGGAAAACCGTGATTTGTCAAACGAAAGTGTGTGTGTGTGTGTGCATTCAATAATAATTCCGACGCTTTATGGCCTTTCGTCGGCCCATTCTTTTTTCACTCATTTCAATTCAATGTGTCACAGTTGATGATGTGTGCACGACTGTTGTCTATTTGGTCATGAAAGTAAATGATGTTGCTGTTGTGCAATCGTCAACCCAGTAAACAAAGGTATAAATAGCTATATAAAAATTGAATCGAGTTAACGAACGCACAGCGTTGCAATACTGACTAATCATAATATTATTTGAACAGAAGAAACTAACAAACCAGCAAAACAGTTTGTAAAACTTTCTACATTGAAAATGAAAATGTGATTCATTATTTCCTTGAAATGTACTTGGTGTAGACTGGAGAGTTTATTTTATGCCATTTTTGCTGACTTTTCTATGAAATGGAGAAGAAAAAAAAAGTGTCAAGAGCTAGGCATTTCCATGGACCACATTTTTTTTCACATACAAATATTTATATTTTTATTGCATTTACTTATCAATGCTATACTCTCGCACACAAAAGTACTTGAAATTCAGTTTGAAGGAAACAGTTGCATAAAATGTGAACTCATTTGATGATCAGATACTTGACAGTGGTGAGCATGAAAATAGCAACAACAACAACAACAACAACAACAACAACAACAACAACAACAACAAAAACAATAATAATAGCAACAACCGTCAAGCAACACAATCACACTGCAACAACAACAAAATTATAAACTCGAAATAGCAATGTGAGTCGTTCATAATTCGGGGTCTCTGTGTGTTGTTGTTATTTTTCTTTTTACTGATTTCACTCAGTTTAAAATTGTATAATATACAATTAAAGTGTAAACCATTCAATATAAAATTCATTAAAAATGGTCGACCAGCAAAAAAAAACGAAAAAAAAAACAAATCGGCTGTGTATGAGTTTTATAAGCATTTCCAAAATACGATGTGATTGCATTGTGTCGGTAGGTCATTTATCATGCAAATGCATTTAATGCTGCTTTGAAAGTGTGTTTTTGTTGTAAAATTCATCAATTTTTATGCTTCTACAAATCATTTCGATTACATTGAGATGCAAAACCCATTGCATTTGAATTCATTCCATTTCATAAAATGCACCGAGAGCTCGGTGTCTCAATCTCATTATGTGTCTACTTGAGCATTTAAGCGAAATCCACATAATGCTATGGCCAGAGAGGCAATGAACACTAATACACACACACACATCGAACGACAAGCATCACCATTTATTTTTTCGCCATATTCACACCGAATCGCCTGTTAAAAACTGTGAAAAGAGCGAACGATTCCAACACGGAGAGGCGACTAAGTAAATGGCCGCAGTAGCAAATGGCTCTCGCCACGATATGAGGTGAAGCAGCGCGCGCGAGAGCGTTCCGCGAGCTCACATACTAAACAAAACAACAACAACAACAAAGATACAAATAAAATAGGTGGAAAGACTAACAAACTGTATCTAGTTCATGACGAAAAATTCGTTTTCGTAATAAAGCGAGCTCGTCGAGCGAACGCGATTGTATTTGGATGTGGTGCTGTCAATAGTTTTGTTGTTGGTTTGGTTGCCACTATTCATTTGTTGGTGTTGTTGTTGTACTGGGCTGTTTGATGCTGTTGATGCCGTTGCTGTGTCGCTAGCTACTTCTCGTGTTGTTGCCTGTTTGGTTTTTGTTTCACTCGTCTATAATTTTATTCGTCATTTGTTATTTTTGTGGACTGTGACTCTTGGCTGTGTGTATATTTATTGCACGGTTTTAACCACGATGTGTCCGTCGTACCGTCAATTCGTTGGTTTTTCGTCGGTTGCCGTTTTATTCTTCTTCTTCGTCGTCGTCGTCGTCGTCGTTTTTTCTTTATTTTTCTTCTCTGTTCATCTGTTTGCCGTATCCAATCCAGTAACTTTTACTTTTGGTGCCAGTTTAAATATATTAAATGTGTTTTTGGACTCATTGAAATCGGACGGCATAAAAGTCAGAATAAAATATCATACATTTGATTTTTATGGGCAGGCCGTTATTGTGTGTTAATGTGGTAAGATTGAATCACTGAATTTTAATAAATCTCGCGCGCGCGCTACTTGAATAGCGCTTTTGGTCTATTTTCGCCACAGTATGTTTGCGAGCGGGGTTTTTTTGGTTGTTGTTGTCTTCATAGCTCCTTTTGCTATGTACGTCTGCTTTTTATTTGCACACTAATCGACATTTCAGACCGTAATCACGTTTTTATTAAACAAATTCAAAAATTGATCTGAATTTGCTGTTCTGACTTCAGTCATCATTTTCCATTGTATATATTTCGAGAGATGAGGCTAATTTGCAAATGCGCATAGAAATCTCATTCGATTCATTTTTCACTCGAAAAGCAAAGCAAAGCAAAGAAAAAAATAGCCAAAAACAAACAAATTAAATAACACGTCTTACAGATCAATCACTGGGCCACACACGTACAATTTGCCATTCGCGGTTGTTGTGTGTGTTTTTTCTGTTACGGGGACAGCGGAATAAAATGGCACAACTGATCTGATTCATGGTTTTTCAAGTGGCCACTTGATGTTATTCGAAGAATTTGGCGAATATTTTTTTCTCGTATGTACGATTTTTTTTTTTTTTGTTAAGACGATTGAATAGAGCTTCAATATATTGAGGCTAAAACAGAAAAAAAATGTTGTCGACAGGCCGCGACATTTTGCTAATAATAGAAATAAGGAAAAAAAAATTATACAAGCGATCCGCATATAAATAACGATGGTCACTTTTTGGGGTTGGGCTACTTTATCAACAATAGCAACAACAACAACAAAAATAGAAAATTCATTTGCTATGAATCGCATCCATACGATCCACACACACAAAATGCTTAACCTCCAGTCACTTTGCGAGCAGAAGAAGAAGAAAATGAAAAAAAAACAACATCAACAACAACAACTGCAACCAAATGCAACCTTAGTCAAAGCTTATGGCAATACGCTCTCGCGTTTGCAAGTTGTGTATGCACACAGGGACGGTCACGAAATCTAATCAACAAATGCATTTGGAGGTTATTTACCTGCGCGAAAACTAAAACGGTAAATTAAGCGAACAAAATGAATGCAAAGTGGAGAGGAAAAAAGACATACACACACTCACACCACCACTACCACCAGCAATAACAACAACAAGATATAAAAATGGTGGAGAAACAAAACGGCGCGCACAATAACGTCAAAGCGAACAACAAATGCAACGAATAGAGTGAATTGTATGAAGGCAAACTCACTGATTTTTAGTTACTTTGTATTGAGTGTAGTCGGTTAAACGTGAACAACAACAATAACAAACAACCATATCCAGTGCTATGCATGCCACTATTTGTCTTGCTATGCGCTACGAAATGATGTTCAGCGTGTACAATGTATACTGAGCTCATAGCCACCGAACACACATTTGTAGCCGTACTATCGCTATTAAATCGTAGCGGTTAATATACTTGAAAAACTTTCATTTTTCAATGTAAAAACGCTCCGAACGACCCGAGTTCGAATCGAATTGCTTGGCATGAGCTCAGCGTTCGTTGTTCCCATTTTTTTTGGCTGTGTCTTGTGTGTGTTTGTGTGTGTTTTTTTTTAAATTTCTCTATCTCCTTCTTCTTCTTTTTTCATTTTCTTTCGTTCAGTTCATCGTAATGGCATTCGTTCGCTTCAAGCTGTTTGCAAGTCGCTTTGTTTTTCTTGCGTTTTTTTTTCTTCTCCAACTTGTCTCTTCTACCGTTACAGATGACTTGGATGATTTTGGATTTGTTGTTTGTCGTGAACCATAATAACACCGCACTAATCATTGCAAGCAAACAAGCACTTTAACAATCCCTAATTTGTTGTGGCATTGCTCCAGCCATAACATAGATTCGATGCTCTTGTTTTGAATCAAATGAGCCTTTCATTCATCGCCCGTGGCCAATTGCATTCCAAAAAACGTAACACCATGTGAATTTCTCTGTTTGTGTTTGCCTTATTATTTTGTTTTTTTTTCTGTTCATTCTGACTTTGATTTTGTTTCTATGCTAAAATAAAACCAACAACAAAGGCATTCGAAAAGAGAGAAAAAAAGAGACACGTTTCTTATTCGTCTTTGCATTGAAATGTCAATTGTGTAAGCAAATATTCAAGCCAATGCTATCTAAACAATATCATTTTATCGCCACCGTTGTCATGTGTTTGACTTCATTTTCGGCTTTCGCTATGCAAACTACACTCCCTTAACTCAATTTGTCTATTTCAATGTTAAATTTGTGTGTGTGTGTGTTTCATTTCGTTTGCTAGCGCCATAAACAACAAATGACTACCATATTGAATAAATGTTTGCCATACACCGCCAATAATCAAACAAAAACGTTTTTTTTTGTTTCTTGCACTCTCATTTGTCTCCCAATTGATTCGTTTTTTGCAAAATATTCGTCCATGATCAATTATTGAACACAATAAAAATTAATCATTTTCATTTTCCGAGCAGTGAGTGTGAGTCACTTCTTCAATATGATGTAAATCATTTTTATCGATATCGAAATGTCATAAATGTGTGTTTTGTGTATTTGGACAAGCGATGTAATGGCCGTGTGTGTTACATTCATTTGGTGTGCGGTGGCGTTTACGCGGTAACATATGTGACAATTTAGAAAACATAAAAATAAACGAGATTCCCGTACCGATCGATTGGTACAAAACACGAATGATATGCTCTTAACAAATAATGCCTGGATTACAAAAGAGTCGAGCGTCTCGAACAACAAATAAAATGAGTGTAAAGTAATAAAAAACAAAAATCGTCCGATAAATGACACAGCAAAGCGAATGCGACACACACACACACACAACCAAACACATTGACAACTGAAATGAAACACAAACTCGCACGCTCACTCCAAACAACGTACACAACATGAAATCAATTGCTTGAACTCGACATTACGTAATTCTGGAGAGACACAATTAAAAACCAAAATAACTGAAATGTGACACGGGCAAAATGGTCGAGCGTTTAGCGAAAATGATAAAGATTTTTTTGTTTTTGTTGTTGTTGTTGAAGTGATGGAGAGAGAGAGTGAGCGAGAGCCAACCAAGTGAAGAAAAGTGAAGCACACAGTATAAATAAATAAATAATAAACAATCACGTGCTGTAATCGGGTGTTCACATTTCGATTGTGCTGTTTCCAGAAATTTCTCGATTCACTTGAATTGTGTCTATGCAAACGTGTGTCGAACCATTCAGCATATTGCATTTGGATCGCTTCATTTGTTTTTTTGTTTTTTTTTTCTCTTGCTTAAAAATAACAACTGAAATCATCAGCTTTGGCATTTTTTGTTGGTGAGAGAACAAGCACTTAAAAATTAAGACAAAATGCCAATTTTGTTGTTGTTCAAAACCGAATAATAAAATGCCACAAAAAAAAAGAAAAGAAAACAAAACGTAAAGTCCCAATTTGATAAGCGACCGAAATTCGGAGCACATTCATAGATACCAAATCACTGATTAGCCAAAACAAATGCTCAATGGTGGAAATTCAATTTGATCCTGGAATATGATTTCTTTCCTCATGCCTCACCATTTGTCTCCGCTAGTTGTGTGTTGCCCTGGATTTTCTCAATAAAAACGATCGAAAAACAACAACCATCCAACTGTTTTGTTGTTGTTGCTTAGTCGACATTGATGTCAATTAAAATAGCATATCATATTTATGATAAAAACCCACTAGTTTCAATCGCATTCACCCGCTAATATAGAACGCCAGTGAAGGACACCAAATTGTATTCGTGCAAATGTACACACTCAAATGGCACCAAAACCGAGTCATGATAGTAACGAAACAACAACAAAAAAAGCGCAACATTTGAGTAAACAAAACAATAAAGAGAATAAACTAGAAAAGACGAAAAACGCATTTGATAATTGAATAGAATTGATTCTCAGCAAAATCGAGACAAAAATGAGACAAGAGAAGCACGCGCTTTTTTTGATTCGAATAAAATGCAGGCAAAATGTTAAGCAATGCAATTGCATTTGGGCAAACAAACAAAAATGAACTATGGGCCTTTCTTGTAACCAGTTGACAAAACTGACAACATTCATTCGAAATGAAATTTTGTTACTTGTTTTTTTTTTCGTAGCAAATTTCATGCATATATTGGATTAGATGTTCATGCACAGAGAGTGCTTGAAAAAAAACGTTATTTTTAGGTTTGTACTAAATTGTTCACAATACCATTTCAATTGAATCGAAGAGTGCACACACAGTGATCCATCGAATCATACATAGAGTACAGTGAACAAATGAACGCTCTTGCACATATAACTTTCGCACACACACACACTATGTGAGAGAGCGAGAGAAGAACGCACACAGCTTTACAACAAATAAGCTCGTTCGTTCATTTGCACGGCATCAACGGCACCAACCGAATGGAAAGAGACGAATGTATCGCACTCAATGACATCGGCCGCACTAAATCGCATGCGGAAGAGCGCGAACGATGTATCGAAACAGATAGAGCTAAAAATCATATAGTAGCTATACACATAGTACACAGCACAGCGATGTATTCGACGAACTAACAATTCACAATATGACAAAGAGTCAGTGACTCGTATTTAGGTCATGCACGGTCGTTCACTCTGGTTCAACTTTTTTTCACTGTTTTTTTTTTTACTCTCGCATTCGCTTCGCTTATGTATTATTTCACTTTTCGTATATTTTGTTGAACATTCTCATTTGCTTAGCTCGCGCGCTAAGCATTTCGAGCACTGTATGTGTTACGTATTGTTGCCTTGTTCCATACGTTGCTGATTTTGTTGTTGCTGCTGCTGTTGCTGTTGTTATTGTTGTTGTTGAGAGAGTGTGTATGCGTGTGGTTTGCCTTTTTTCCTTTTGGCTCTTTATTCCAATAAAAAGCACATATATCATGGAATCATAATCATGTTATTTAAAATAAAAAATTTCTATTATTTTTCAAATATGTGACATGGTTTTTGGACTCTGGTTGAGGCCAATTTTTTTGTTGCTCCGAATGTTAGCTCATTTCATCTGAGTATATCATACATTGCACTCAATACAATAAACATATACCATTTTGGTTTTTTTTTTTGTTTTATCAAAATCATTTTTGCACGTACGCTCGTCCAATTTGTGTACAAAATGCTAAACGAGATAACCAAATATATCTCTTAACCCACAAAAAATGATGTGTGGAACATTGCAAAAATTGATAGCATCTATCATTTAGTAAATGTATCAATACCAATTTCCGTTTTCGAAAAAAAAACAGATATATGAAAAACCGCTCGATCAGTTGCATTGCACTGCATTGGTGTGTTTTTTTTTCTCGGTATCGTGGTTTTTATTCTCTCACCAAGTTTGCTGTAAACATTTGTCACTTTCTCTTTCGCTTTGCGGTATCATTTAACGAGACGTTAAAAAACGTGTTCCACATATTTGATGAACGAATTGGAATCAGCCGAAAAAAACACACAAAATCAATTTCAACTAACTGAAATATTTCCCATTTGGGAACAACAACAACAAATGGAATGAAATCAAATATGAGAGCTGGGTGAAAGTGAAAGCTGAAAGAAAGCTTAAATTATGAGGCCCCGTCATCACGCTCGTTTGGACGTATTATGAGCTCCATTGCAAAGAAGTTTACATTGTTTCGGTACTTTTCTTCTCTCTTTCTCTCTGTCTCTCTTTCTCTTTGCTTATTCTCGAATTCAACAACAATAAAAAAAATTCGGAATTTTCTCTTCGGATCAGCAACGATGAAATCACACAGTGATGCTTCTTGGTGTATCATTATATGGATACAAAGATCGTTTCGAATGCATTCGATCAATTTGATTTCGTTCATTCGTTGTGATTTCGAATCGTTTTGCTTGATTCTGTCAAACAACGATCAATTGATGATCATAAAGTGTGTGAAATAATTTGAAAAAAGCAAAAGCATATCAACTGAATATGATGGCTTTGAACTCATTCCTGGTGCTTTCTATTTTGCATTTACTTGAGTTGGCCGAATGTGTGCATTTCAATCATCTGGCAATTTGATCATGAAGGTGAATTGTAATTGGCGATTGTAATTGTCGTCGAATTTGAGATATGTAAACGATAGAGAAAAAGAGCCAAAAGAAAACGAAAATACAATCAGCGACACAAGAAAAAAAAACGAGTAGAACAAAATAAAACAAAAGAAAAATGAAACAAAACTAAGCGGCAATACAATTCCAATACAAAGAGTAGCGCTATTTTTGGGGGGGGCCACCGAATGAGAAAATTAAAGCATATCAATAAATGAAAATTGTACGCATATTTTTAGACCGACTTTTGCTCGTGACATACATTCGATTGAACTAAAAAAAAAAAAATCAACCGCACGCACACAATTACTTATCCAACCATTTTCGTGATCAAAAACAAATGTGCGACGGACACACTCACACCACGGATGATTGTACGTTTGAAGACGAAATGTTCAAATAAGTAACTGATAAAAAAAAATGTTCGGAATTTAACGAAATGAAACAGTAAAATGGTATATGTGCGAATAGAATATGTTGTGTGTGTGCCAATTCGAATGATTGGATTCCAGACATCGAACAAAAAAACACAACAAATTGGAACAAAACGCATCGCATTGAATTTCTACTTTATCGCCACCCATGATTAAATATTTGTAAATATAAGTTCAACGCTTGGTATATTGGGTTGGCCCAAAATCAAATGCAAAGCATCAATTTTTTCGATAGCAAACATAACGAGAATGGCATTGACATGAATTTTTCAGTTCAGTTCTGTGGTGTGTGTATGTTTGTTTTTTTCTGTTTCATTCGCTCATTTCATGTACATCGCCATCAATTTTGTAGTCTCATTCATTTAATGACTATTACATCGACAACAACGATCAAATTTTAACGTTGTTGTTCAATCGAAATGAAAATTGCATTATTTTTTTTCCTTTCCTGAGAAGCTTGCAAAGAAAATGATATCTATGATAAAGAAGAGCAGATAATTTTTATTCGCATAATAAAAAAACAAGAAGTTACATCGAAGCACGTATATGCTCTGCTATATGTATGATCTGTGTGCGGTGACGCAAAAGTAAGCAAAACACACCGAACCACACAATAATTTAGACACCGTCATTTTGATACACAAACTAGGACAGCGCTGATTAGCAATTTGTGAATTGATTTGCAACCATTCACTGACAATATCACACTGACTGATGACATAGTAAAACCCAAACATAACCAAAAACAAAACAAAAAACGGCAACAACAACAACAACAAATATAATCCACAAACAATAAACAAATAAGTGGAACAAGCACTCTGCACTGCCAGGCTACAATAATGTACAGACGGTAGCTGACAAAAGTAATGGCAAATGTGAAGAGAGCGACACCGAAACAAACAACAGAAAAAATAAAGAGTCATTAAAAATGCGAAAAGTATGCGGAGAAGTGGCTCAAAAAGTATCGTTGACACGATGAATAATCCAATGCCGAACATGAGCACTTTTTTCGTTGTGCATGGCCTATATGTGGCGTTATGTGTGTGTACGCACCAAATGGGGCTTTAATTATGTGATAAAAGTGGACACATTATTGAGCCATCGATTTTGCGAATACAAATGATATATTTATCATTCACACAAAAAAACATAACAAAATCGTAAATTGTTCACTTCCAATCATAAATCTTCTATTTTTTCCGTTTCGGTTTATATTTACTCTTCTGCTCGGCAACGAGAAGTTAAAATTACATGAATCAGAGTTTTATCATCAAAGAGATAGAAAGAGATGGAGACACAAATCCAAATTAAAAAAAAGAAACAACTAAAGCACAAAATTCGTCGAACGAAAGACGATAATCAAAAATGCTAAAATAAGTGAAACAAAAGAAAATATAAGAAAAAAACAGCAACAACAACAAAATATCACACAAATATATAAAATGATGTATACATAATCATGCGCGGATAATGGATGGCAAACATACGTAACAGCAACAGTACACGGAATACACAGAATGAGTCGACACACAACGAGCGAGTCCCGTGTCGTTGAACTTTTCAGTGTGAAAGCTACGGTTTTATACGCAAGCCCTAAATTGCGTCTCGCACTCAGTTCAGTAGCGGTGAGCTTCAATAGTAACAAAGAAGCAACATTTTTTTTTCATTTTATGTATGGATGGTTTTTTTTCTCTTCTTTTTGGCGATATATTTTGGGTTGAGGTCTTTGTGTTGTGTTGTGTTTTTTTTTGAATGTAGAAACAAAATCTACGGATTCACGTTGAGTCAATCAAGTGGTGCTTACAATCTCTTCGATTCGATGGTGTTCGGTCTCTCAGCAAAAAGACAACACAAAATATACAGGGCAAGAGAGAATGAAAGACACGCATGAAAATCACATTTTGTCCGACACTCTTTCACACACACACACACATAGTTCAGTGACGTTTCATTTTACACACATTTTAATGGCTGATTCGCTCTCTTTTTTTTCCATTCGTTTTATCGTTTTTACGTTACGAAATTCGAAACTCAATGATTTAATCGCTGGTCGATTTCTTTCGTCGATCATTTTCCATGTACATGTTTGTCACAACTTTCGATGAACCCAAACAAAAAAATCATATTCGTAGAGAATTATGCTCGAGATTGTATGTACCATACGATCGAGGCAAACATTGACCAGAACAGCAGGCAGTGGTTAAGTAGTGTGAAAAACCATCACAGGTTGCCAGATATTGATGAAAAAAAAATGAAAAAAATATCAAAATCGACGTTTGACACAGTTCATTGCGTAACTGACTGGCACAACGAGTGAAAATCATACGAAAATGGAAAGCAATGAATTTGCCAACCGAAAAAGAAAACCCAACATACATACACCGAGAGCGCTAAAGTAATTGACAAGCTGACAACCCAACTATAGTGGTTATCGATTGAAATATGAGCAAAACAATGTTGTGTTTGTGTTCGTGTATGATTTTTTATTTTAAAAATCATCCGCTTCAATTCATGAAATCGCTTCCTTCTTGAGACTTTTGATTACTTTATTAGCTCAATATGGGTTGATTCGATTTCCTTCTTTATTTTATTGACTTTCTTATCAGATCGCATTTATTTTGTGTTCGCTGATTTTATTATCGTCTTGAAATTAAGTGCTTGGTTGTTGTTATTTCATTTGATTTTGTCTCGTACAATCGTTGTTGAGTCGGTTGTTCCGATTATGCTGCTATGTGCAATCACATGAAAATATGAATCACGACACAAACAAAAACAAAAATGACGATGCCAATTTTAGCGCTGGCGATGAACTCAATTAATCGATTTTCAAAATAGATAACTATAATTTTAAAGCCAGTTTAAATCATGTTGGGAACGCGTATGCGCGCTCCCCAAAACATCCATTCGAAATGAACGATTTCTTGTGTTGCGGGAGAAAAAGGTGACCGTTTTGAGAGATAGCTCAGTGCTCTGAGCTCTCAGTTCGAGTGCCAACAACAATAATAAACACACTACGGTTTTATGTGTGTGGCTATGAAAATGGAAAGATTTTCGGGGTCATTCGCTGAGCGAGTTCATTGACATGAGCTCATTTTCGTTTCGAAGCAGTGCGCGCTCAGTTTCACCATCTCGCAAACCAATACTGCTGAGTTTTCATGTTCGAGAGTTGATCGCATTTCAGCATAGCGCACACACGTACACCAGCAGCCGCAGTAGCAGCAGCAGCATTACCACAATCCGCTTGGATTTGTGTATTTTGGTCTCACTCTAGCCCACATTTTGAGCACACATTATGTAAGGGAAATTCGAGCAAGGACTTCAAATAAAATGCGTGTACGCGACCGTACAATGAAATGCAAAACGGGCAGCAAGCGGATAGCATCTCTTTCTCTTTCACGCATGTATTTGTATGAGTGTGTGGCACGACCGATAAAATACTTGAAACGATAATTTTTTTCCCCCCGTAGCTAAAAAGGCACCATGAGCACATGGCACTCACACACAATACTTGAGCACATTGCTATAGCAAAATGCAAATGACACATTTATTCATTCAACGTTTCTTCGGTGGTTGGCGCGCTCAAAAATTCAAACCCACGACTGCGCCTTGGCCACCAACAACAGTCCATCCGCTTTTCGATTTGAAGCATGCGATGAGGCATTCACTTGTGCCATTTGTGCCACAAACTTTACATTTAACGATTCAAGCGATAACGATAAACTTTAGCTGCAACCACTTGCTCTAGCCACAACCATAACTTTAACAATAGATTTATAGCCACAGCTTTGTGTCAGATGACGCTAAACTTTGACGCTTAAGCGGAAAATAGCTGAAACTTCAACGTTCGTGTGTTCCGAACATGGAAAAATACCGCGCAATTGATTGAACTTGACGGAAGAACCATTTTTTGGTTGGCAAAATAACAAAAAAGTGTACACGAGCAAACGATATAACTTTTAATTTCAAATTCGAATTTGAACAAAAAATATATGAAATGTGATTCAAAATCCGTACAAAACCGTACAATAATTGATATTAATAGCAAACATGTTTGCAGCAAACACACAGCAAATCAACGCAGTGTTTGCCAGTATAAATCATGACGAGTATGAGCAACTCAAGCATTTGTGATAGTCTACATTCGGGCGTTTTTCAAACGTTGAACAATTTATGTGCCTCCATCCAAAGGCATTCATTCATTTTTATCAAATGAATGTGAACACGTGTTTTGAATCAACTGGTTTCAATGTCATTTTCTGTGAAAACCTCACTAATTCAATAGAACTTTAATCATTGAGTTCTTTTTATTCATTGTATTTTGTTGTTTTTTTTTTTTTTGAAATCGGAATGCTTTTCCGATTTTCTGATTGAACATTTTTTGCTAGGAAATTCGTTTTGATGTAATTCAAACGACCTCTCAAAATACCGCTTATCGCTTTCGTGACTAAATTTTGTAAAATAATGTTTGTTTCGGTCAAAAAAAGAGCAGCTACTTTATAACCTCTAAGCATATTTAAGGATATCTTTAGCTTGGATAATGCCCATTTTTCCTTTAAGTATTGGGAAGAAGATGAAGCGTGCCCGCAACGATATATTTCATGGATTATATACGTTGTCGGAATTTCTCGGTTGTCAACAAATGTTCACAGTTCCCAAAAAAAAATGTTCTCAGTTGATCAGAGTGAGAGCGAGAGCGGCAAAAGATAGAGAGAAAAAGAGAAGATTCACAGTAGCGTAGCTGCCGATAGATTCAGTTGCGATGGATGTTTTACATTGAATAATATCAAGGTTATTACAAGTCAAGGACACCAAAATGGAATAAATGTGGAAATGCCGACGCGTCCTTTTTATATTGCTACAATGTGTATATATGATGCGTGTGTATATATATATATTTAAAGGTCTCCGTTGTGTGTGTGTATGTGTTGGTTGGTAGCGTTTATGTGCATTGAGCACTGAACGGCCAAACACGGCTACATGTAGGAAATTCTATTGCTCTTTTTCTCCTCTTCGGTTCGTTCATTCGGTTTCATCGCATCGCATAACTTCCCATCTCTTTTACTCTGCCCATCTGAGTATATTTGATTTGCAATGGCAAATTGTTGTGTGATTTGCTGAAGATCACAGCCGTTACCGTTCATGTTCATTTTAGTGGCACTAATCTTGAACTAAATGTGTGTGTTAGGTGAAAATGATACAATTTGGCAATGCATCGATGGTCATTTTCGATGGACAAAATCTATAAGCCGATTGGTATATCGATCACATTTGGCACGTGTGTGTCTTGGATAAGCTGTTTTTTCCCTCTCTCTCTCTCTGTGTGTGTGGGTTCTGTGCAGAACATTTCTGTCATCATGCCATTGAACACCATATGAACGTTTTCTCTCCATCCCAGGAAGGTGGGCAAGCGGAAAAAAGGGAAATTACGCAATAATGACATTTAAAGTGCTTTTAATCGCTTTTGCGCGCTTCAATCATACTATTTATAAGAAATGTCTGCCGTGCCGTCATATTTCAAGTAACCAAAAATAATCTTTTGTAATTCGATTGGAAATGTCAGAAACATTTTAAAAAATGTTTGAAAAATTATGGTTTTTGTTGTTGTGCACAACTGATTTCAATGATCCCAAAATTGGATTTATGAAAACAATGGTCAAGCATGAAACGAGAAAGAATGAAGGAAGGAAGAAGAACAACCAAACCAAACCAAACCAAACCAAACCAAACTAAAAAAAAAATGAGAGAAATACACGAAATAAAAATTTGAGGCAAAAACAAGATTGAGAGCATGGAGACACACAAAACCAAATGGAATACAATGATATGAGCAGTGCTATGCCCATTGCTGCGCCATTGAATCGAACCAATCTCGCCTCTTTGTTCTGAACAGACTGATGAATATCCATGTATTTGTACGTTTGAATAATGTATGCAAAAGCAAAGCAAAAGCAAAGCGATGAGAATGACGACTTTTCCCCCATTGTCCTTGTAAAAGGTCAGAGTCAATGGAAGAAAATACCAAGCACATATCTATAGATTGTGTGTGTGTGTGTGTATACTGTTTATTTTACTATTTATTCCATATGTTGTGTACTTCGGTTGCTGATTCTGTTATTTGTGTTACACGAGTATAAATTTGTTTGAGGAGCAAAATGAAAGCACCTCTTCAGTCTAGGCTCGTGTTCTTTAGGAGTATCGCCTCTCCAAACTCTCTTGGCCAACAAAACATGGAAAAATTAGCTCGAGGTACGGCCAAATATAAATAAATAAAGGAATGAGCGCGCGTTTTTTGTGTTTGTATGTGTGTATTTCTTCTCTTGGACGTCACAGCACTCTCTAAAAAAAGCACCCAATGTCGACTTCAATCATTATGATTTTGATTTGTGCATTACATTTTTTGAATTATGTGGATTTTCTGATTACACATTTCAAACAATCAAACATTTAATGTTTTAAAACCTCATACCTAAACGTTTCATTCGATTCGTTCATGTTTTGAAAATTGATGTTACACAACAATATCAAACATATCATCAAACACGGATATTAGCTATGAATTGAAGCCTGCAAAAATTTAATTTATTAGTTTAATGGTTGCAAATGTGTTTCACGGAAACTCAAATACAAATGTGTGTGTGTGTGTGTGTATATATATAAATGGCCACGCGCAAAGCACCACACTATATAAAGATTTAAAGCAAAGCACATTCAGTGCGAAATGAGTAAAGTAAATATGATGTTAGTAATATTTGCTTATCCATATATAAATATGTATAAAAAAAACACACTGTGACTGTTGTTGTATATTGTTGAAGCGAAAAAAAATCGCACTATTGCGATAGAATGAGACATAGTCACAGGCATACATAGAGAGAGAGAGAATTAAAAAAAGCCCAAGAACAGTTTCTAAACGCCATTGGCTAAATGTTCGTTAGAGAAACGCGTCATATCATAATTTACAGTACAAGTTCAAGGCTAACGCGACTATATAGTTGGGTACGTAGTGTGACTCGTTCGTTCAATAGTTTTTACAATACACACACACACACACAGTCATAAGCATACAGTCGATTGAAACGACAGAGCCCACGAGCAAACGAAGCAAACCAACGAACGAAACACGAGTGTGAATCGCGCGTATCAACAAACAGTCACAATCATGGATTGAAAGTGTGAATGTATCTTATGTACAAAAGCGTTGCAAGCCGAATCGAACCGTTCAATAAAAATGCTGTGTAGAAAAATATTGGAATTTGATACCGGTGTGTATTTGCAGTTGACTTTATTCCATTATATACATTTGTTTTTTCTCTACTTTGACGTCATATGTTTTCCATTGATTGATTTTCTAACTAAATCGGGTGCCATGCTAATTTTGACCCCGAGGAAAAGCCCGATGAAAATACCATTGCCATGCACACACACAGCAATGAGTCGCTCTTGTGAATGTTCTCAGGGCACTAAAAAGCTTCCCTTGAATCAAAACGGCGCTAGCATTGTGCATGCGTTTGCATGGTTTTCAAGAAACCATCAACAATAATTGACATGAAAATCGAAATCATAGCATTGTTATAAGGCCAAAGCTTGATGATTTAAATCTTGATGGAAAAACTTTCTCAGCGCGGGAAAAACTCGAATGATTTGAGGCTGTAGTTGAACCCTGAGCGAATGAACAACAACAAAAAATGACGCGTAATTTTTCGTATTGCGAGGCTCGGAGTTGAAAAGTGCGGTCGTTGTCAAGTGGTAGTGAATTTTCGTTCGCACATAAGTTCACATTATGTATTTGTCGGCATTTTTTTCTTCTCTCGACTCTCTTTCTCGCTCTCTGTCTCTCTAATCAAAACTTTGCCACGATACATTCGGGCATGGACGGTGTTGCGGCTCTCAAAGTAAATAACATATTCACACATTCCACTCAAAACTCTTCTCTCGCTCTATGCGCCGCATGAGAAAAAGCCATGTGTGTGTGTGTGTCTCGGCACTGCCGTGTCTCTGGCTCTCTTTATTTCGGTTTCAATGTATATTTCGATGCGGCTTTAAAGCGACTATCAAACATTCGTACTGAATGTTTAAATATACGAGCGCACAAACGGACGGTGTAGCGTGCAAGCGACAAGCCGAACCGTATTCGATGTGTATGAGTGTATTATATTGTATATACTGAGTGAGTGTGCTGTGTGTATCGGTTATGATGTCGCTTGCCTCAGCTCTCTATAGGCACTGTGAAGCCGCTACACTTTCTCAACATTTTCCATTGTTGTTACACACTAGTTGTATGCGAAACTTCGTAACGATAACAGCTTCTTCAATTTTGGTTCGTGTATGAAAGCAAATTTTTTTACGTTTGTTTGGTGAAACAGTATATTTTTTTGTCCGGCGAACCAAATCAACCAAAAACAAAACGAAAAGAAACAAATATACGGAAAAAATTCCAAAAAATCAATTCGCATTCGCAATTATATTGAGCTAGAAGAAAAAAATTATAATACAGGAATAACCAAATAAATCGTTAACGCATTTCACAAAAGTTCAATAAATCAAATTTGTTGCAAAAAAAAATTCAATTCATAAAAACAAATGAAAAGATTTATAATTTTACAAAGTAAAAACCAAGTCAAAGAAAGGCGATAAACAACGATTGACAAATTTTTATAACACAAAAACAAACCTACAAAATAACAAAACATCAAGAATTCATTCCAAAATCAATGTCCAAATTTGATTTTGGCGAATAACTTAACTCAGGCGAATAAAGTGCAAAGCTTAAGTGTTTCGTATGCAATTTTTCTATGATTGTTTATTTATTTTTTTAAATGAAACAACAACAACAAAAACCGACCAACAAGAATAATCATTTGAAATTTAGTGTGCGTGTGTGTGCAAAGTTAAACAACAAAAATCAACTTAAAATAAATTAGAAGAAAAAAAAATTAGGCCAAAACCTATCGAGCTTTATGTGAAAAATACCTTGAATTGAAGCAATTTATCAAAGAATAAAAAAAAAAATTTTTTTTAATAGTAATTTTGTGCCGAAAAACGATCGAACGCGTTTCAATAACTTGTGTGAATCGAGGGCCATCAATTTTTTGTTTGTTTGATTTCGATCGCCTACACACTCATATTGCTGATCATCATTCGCGATTACATTTTTATCAATGATATTTTCCGTCATTGTGTGTTTATAGTCGAATTCAGTGAACCTTTAAGTGATTTGATGACATATTTCATTCACTTGCACTTGCAACCGTTGTGTCGATTTTGAAGCGCGAAATTAGAATAACGACGGACTAGCGGAACAGAATTTAAAACAAAAAAAAAACAACAAGAAAACATACGTCCATATAAAAAATTATAGACAACCGCATATATAGCACATTTCAAGCGCATCAGCCCAGTGGCTGGCTATTATATATTACCGTAACCTTTGAAAATTGAACATAAAAAGAGACACACTCACTGTGTGTATTTGTGACATTCAAATTAGTGTATTACCTTCGATTTATCCGACCGTCGTGTGTTTGACACACTCACATTTAAACCGCAAGCGCATATACATATAACCATCGTCCGCCAACAACAAAAAAGAAGTTGATTTGGTTTTTTTTTCCATTCTTTAATTTTGTACAAAAACGAAAAAACCAAATTGTTGTGTGTACATCCGACAAGAAATACAAAAAACTAGACGATAAAACATATTGACAACAGAAAAAGGGAGAGAAAGAGATAGCAACAACAACAACAAAGAGGCAGTTGTCATTGTTTCAAGTTCAAACAAATTTGTGAATGTGCTACAAATATCATTTGCTGCACACAGCACACCGTATGTGAATTAGAGAAAAACAGCAGCAAACAGAGAAAGAGAGAGAGAGAGAGAGAGAGAGAGAAAACCGAACAAATAACCATTTATGTATAATTTGATTTGAACCGAGGACCAAGAAATCGATTTCATTGACATAACGTAGCCCCCAACCAGTGTTGCCGCTCAATTTTATATTATGAACTCAACTCTCATTCATAGCGCAACGGTCGAAAGAACGATAAGAATTTACGACACAGTTCAAGTTCGAAGCAAAAAAGCAACTGCAATTTTCCATGAGTGCCATCAGTACAGTTGAAAACGTTATAAATTCCATTGTCGTTTATGTTTTGATAATCTGAACAACAATTTTAAAGAAAGAAAGAAAGAAAGAAAGAAAAAAAGAGAATAGAATAGAATAGTACAAGAGAGAGAAAAAGAAAAGCCAAGTAATTCTATCGAAAATGATACGATAAATCTCGTGATAAAAGTTAATTGAAGTGACGTACATTTTAATTGTTTGTGCATTTGAGAAATACACGCGATCTCTCACTACCCTCTACTGTGGGGTAAACACACAAACATTATTATTCAATTTTCTACATTTTTTTCTAATTCAAATCCACGCTTTAAAAACACATTATCAAATTCAGTGTTTGAGTGTTAATTTTTTATTAAAAATTAAATTTAAAATATTAATAATAATAAAAAGAAAACCAAAACAAAATATTTCTAAATGAAAATGGCGGAGGAATTACCAATTTTGAAGGGGATACTCAAGGGAAACTTTTCTTATCATAATGCCCGTAAGTGCGAAATCGCCATATTTTATTTCAATTTAATTTCAGTTTGAAAACCAAATGGTCAACGCGAACAACAAAAAAAAAACAAATGCATTTTTGGATTGTGATGCTCATTATGAATCATGGACAAACCATTCAGAATGACCACGCCACCATTTTTTTTTTTGCAATGACACCTCAAACAGCAAACATCAAATATAATGAGCACACACGCACACACACACACACCATCGATACGCTATGATGTCTATGACATCCATTCACACCATGAACACCACTGTCAGACTCGAGTTCAATGTTAAATTGACACAACCATTTTGCTTGCTTTCAAAGCCGTGCCTTTAACCAAAAATTCACTGCCACAACGATCAATGTCCATGAGGACATTCAACATCCGAATTCATGTTTTTGTTGTTGTTGTTGAAATCATCAAAATCCAACATTCAATGTACTTTTCAATAATCTTTGTCCATTGTTTACCTTTAAAATATTACACATACTGAAATGCGACCAACCATAAAACCGTAACGTTCTCTGAAATCGAAGCCAATAAAAAAAAACGACACACAGACACTATACATCATATAACAATAACAAAAAAATCTTTCAGCAGCAGTAGCAACAGTAACAAATCACACCAATACACACAGTCCAAGGCACGAACAACCAACAACCAACAAAAATTATGATAAACGTATAAATGCGTAGACAAATTACAATATGGCATTATAAAAAAAACGCCGAAACATTGGGAAAAAGCAAATGTGTGCCCCGATGAACATGACCTACATTTTTGCAACGAAATCGCATCACTACTCTCAGTTTACCGATTTTTATCGATGTATATGTTTTTGTGCGCTTCTTTTTTTCTCACTCTCTCAACGGATATGCGATCGTTTTCGAATTCGATTTGCTGTGTGTGTGCCTTCTTTTTTGTGTGTGTTTTTTTTTGGTCGACAACTTTCAAAGCATTTGGAAATGGAAATATCGCTTTAAGTTTTTTTCGGCAGCATATTTGGACAAAATCGGTTTGACACAGATAAATTCACCCAAAAAAAAAGAAACAGACGGAAAATAGTTCATTTCAATATCAGAGAAATTACGTTGCCCACGAAAATAGAAGTGATCTTTAAGGTTTTTTTTGAGGCATTTGAAAGAAAAAGCTAATTAGCCAATTGGTTAGCCTCCACTCTATGTCACGTTTGTAAACTATAGTAACAATGTAAATGTTGTCGACATGATCATAAATGTTTTTTTTTTTTTCGTGTGTGTGGTGATACTGCTAAATGCCTTGATGAGCGTGAACACATGGCATTCGCTTGAATGAACGAATAGAGAAAACTTGACGAGAAAATGATGAACAAAGTTTCAAAAAAAAAACAACCAAAATCGCAATTCACCTAGGCATTGAACGCTATCAAATACAATCACAATGCAGTGAATGATATTGTGACGATGCTGTGACAAAGAAAATGATCGTTCGAGGAAGAATGGAAGAGAAGCAAGGGAACAACAACAATACAACAGTCAAAAAAATGTGGCCACTAAAATTTTGGTACGTTTTAATACATGAACGGGTCAACTCTCACCTTCACTTGAGGCTCATTCAATGGTTCAGTTGGAACAGAAGAAGAAACAAGCGAACGAACGAACAAACAAAAAACCAGCACATCACACGACAGGCACACACTCACTCACCGAAAGTCTTCGGACTTGATACACACCAAATCAGAGCACATCATCCAGTTTTGAATGCAGCGTATGTATGAGTGAGCGAATGTGTTCGGGTATCAACATGACCGACAATCTGGTAGTGCGCCTTTCTTTCGTGAAAGTAACACACTTTTTCCGAAATTTCTCATTCATTCACAAATACATAGTGAAATGGGCCCGAACACGCGAGCGAGAGAGAGACACACACACACACACCATCGTCAGCAACAGACACAGTCACGGGCAAACGATGGCAAACTTTCGTGCTGCTTATGCCCCATACTCAGTAATGTTTGTGTCATCGCTGTCATTGTATGCCCGAATTAAGACCGCAATTTACCATCGCGACGACCAAAAAAAGAAAAAAAAAAAAACATTAAAAAATGACAACACACAGAAAATAATAATATCAAAATTAAAATGCAAACGATCAAAATGAACGACGATCAACGTTTCTTTGCTCGGTAGAAAATTGTAGTTCTCGTTATACACACACACACTCTCTCAATTATGATCTTAATTTGAATTGAGCGCCTTCGATGGGTGTGTGCGCGCGCGCGATCACTTGTGTGTGGTGTGTGCGTTTATTCACCTATTCATAACAAGCTAACAATGCGATACTGATTTGAACCATAAATACGAAAAAGAAAGCGTTTTTCAGCACACTGAACAACACGAAATAAAAAAAAACAACACCAACAACAACACAATAATTGCGCCTATAGTGAATGTAAATAATGTTATAATCGTGCGCCAAAAACGTGAACTATTTCTTTCGAGAGCGAAACACACATACACACACGAAACTCAACGGGTTGTCTCTGTTCGACGGTGGTGGCGATGAATAGCAAAACTGCATTTTGGATGCAGGCCAAAACATTTTCTCATTCTTTATAATAGACACATTTTGTTTTGTTTTGTTTTGCTATTTACGTTGGTATTTACGTTTTCTCTCCTCTGCCGCTCGCTATCAATGGATTTGTGTATTTATGCGCGCTGCCTAAACACAATTCGTATCGCGGCAACGAGCAGATGAAAAACAAAATATGAAGATGGTAAAATGTGTGTGCAATTGCATGTTGTACTACATGTGATATTTGCTTTATCTATGCAATGATTGCAGTCGCCAGCAACATACTTATTGAAAGTGAGAGCAGATGTGTGTTGTTGATTCGTTGTAAGCTTTTTTGCCAATGTGTACACACGCGCCTCCGTGTCGCATATAGTTCTGAATCTTTCGATTTCATTTCAGTGTGTGCATTCAAAGTGTGGCCCCAAAACCATCATGCATAAAGACAAAAGAGTGCATATAAAAGCGCAACAAACAGCAGAAACATAAAACGAGTTTTCAACCAGTGCAATTTGTTAGCTGTGTGTGTGTGTGCGTGTTCGTGGCTGGTGCTGGTGTATGTGTTTCTTTATTTTCTTGCCACTTGCACATTTCATGTGTAAATAAATGGCATCATCCGGATGGGTAGAATCCAACCTGTTGGTTCATCAGAACACGTGCCACACTCGCTTTCTGTTCGAACCGCAGGCAAAACAGAACAATTCATCCAAAAATACCATAGCATTTATGTGCGTTTTTTTGTTGTTGTGTGGGTAGAATCGATTCAAATTGCAAATGACAATCACAGCAATTGGTAAAATTGATAAACATTTTTTTTTTATTCGAAACCGAATCGAATGAGTTGAAACAAGAACACGATTCATGTGCACCACACTGTCATCGTCGCAACTATTTTAAGCCACTATAATTGGATGAAAGTAAAGATAAAAAAGACACTTTATTATTTTCCACCAAAATCTGGCATAGCCATAGAGTAGCAAAATAGTCGTTGGTTGACAATCAATTGGTAAATTGTGACAATCCGAATAGATCGACGGAGAGAAAAAGAGAGAGAGAGAGAGAGAGATAGAAAGAAATTCAATGGAACAAGAGTGAAAGAAAAACTATAAAAAATGAGCGCTCGATTTCTAGTTTGCGAGTTAGCAAATGAACGAGTAAGCGAATGAGTGCGCTCGAACGCGTGTGATTTGACCTACTGAGCGAATAAGTTCACGCTTTTGTTGCCACGCTTTATTGTTCGAAAAATGATGGAAAGTGATTTGAAAAAAAAAAACGGTGGGCCTTAATTTCAACGGAATCCAAGGCAGAAAATCAAATAAATGTTTAAAATAAATATGAAATGAAAAGAGAAAGAGAAAAAACGGGACAAGATATAACCGAGATAAAGACGGTGCCCTTCATGCACTTTTTTTTCTAGCTGGTTTGTCTATTCGCCTGTTGTCTTGTTGTCGAAGCAAAACGCTCTTTCGGTTGATTGTCATCATTGTGTTATGCCGTACACTGGTTTTTTGGGTCAAAATTGGTGTTAAAACGAATTAAAATTACCATTGCCAATGCCATTTGTGTGTCGTTTCTTTTTTCTCTCTCTTTCGTTTTCTCATTCTCTCTCACACACTCTTTTCGTCGCATTTTCTCGTTAATTGTCTGGTCGTGAAGTTAGAATCAAAGTACAGATTTTCGCGGCTGGACATATTTTGGTGGTGGTGTTGTTTCTGTGGCATTCGCGCGATCACAATTTGTTAGATACGCACATTCAACCCATTAGCCATCGCGTTTCGATCGAGTTCATCTATATACGGCATTAACTGTATGCGTTGTGTGTTTTCATTTTGAATGGCACTCAGGTTTATGGGTCAAACGCTCAAATGAGAGTATCGCAGCGAACAAAAGAAATTCGTGTCAACAATTTTCTGTGCATGTGTATTCAAAATTTATGTATAGTAGTGTATAACACACGGACAACAACAACAACAAAAGAACAAACAAAACTGAAAGCACCTGAGATAATGGTGAATAGTTAGCGTGCGCGCATATTACCATTTAAACTCATTTGGCCACACCGAATTGTCGATTTCGATTTCTGTAGTTGTGTTTAGCGACAATCATTTTTTCTCAGTTTGCTTTTTTTTTATTTAGAATAAAAATGGTTGTGCATAAAAATTGGGCCGATTTCTATATCATATGGACTATATGTGCATACATAAGATCGGACAACATCAAAAACTATTCGCTCATAGCAAAAGCACACAACAACAACAACAACAACAACAACAACAACAACAGCAAAAAAAGTTCATTCATTGCTCTGTGTAATTCTCTTTGGCTTTTGTTTTGCTTCGGCATTTTGTCGCGCTGTGGTTGTCGCGTTACAACTCGTACACGCATTGCACACGCATATTAATTTAATTTACGGCAATTACCAATGGGCTGGTAATTACGAGTGTTATTGTCTCGTGATATTGGTAATTTTCATGTGTTAATTTCAATAAATTTACCATAATATAATTTGTGAAGATATTCTCACTCTCTCTCTGCCCATTGCATGCGCACTTACGATTGCATTATATTGTTGTTGTTTTATTTTTTTTTCATCTGATCCGACGCTTTGGTGTACCGTTATGTGCACAATTCGCATAAACTTCTGTTTTTTGTTGTTGTTTCTCGCGCGCGCGCATCGTATTCCGTTCCGTTTTGTGAGCAATTTCACTGTCAAAACAGATAACATCGAATGGAGACGAGAGTGCAGAAAATATCGATGAATGTGTCATGCTCATAACAAAATATTATCGTTCAGTGAAACTCATTGACGTTGACCACATGCATATTTTAAATGTGATACCGTTGCTTATGCCATGCACGCAAATGAATATACAAATTTAAAAAAAAAAAGAGAAAAAAAGTCTGATCTATCTGAGAACGGAGAAAGAGTTGCCGTTCAGGTAACAGCAATATCAAAACCGCATAGCGGAAAAAGAAGACGGAGAGAGAGAAAGAGAGAAAATACATGAGAGATTAATGGAAAACAAGATGTTAAAACAAATGCGAAAAAAATATTTCACCGTCCACATGCAAACCAACACATGTGCAACAAGTGTCGAAGCAACGTACTGATGCATATTCAGAGATATAAATGTGACTCGGATAGTCACTGTTGCTTCTCGTTGCCGTTTGTTGAACATTGTCATTGAATAGTCGAACCGAATAACTGCGCGTTTTTATTTTGGCATTACAACACATTAACAGCGGTGCACACAGACACACACACAAAAAACGCCGGCAAAATGCAATTAAACTTGAACATTTCTAGATTGTTTTTCTTTGATTACTTCATTGCATTCGGTTGTTGTTGTTTTCATAATGATTTTCTTTTTGTTTTTTGGTTTTGTAGTTGGCTGTGTGTCATTTTTCATTGAAAATATCACTTATTTATTCATGGGCTGCAAACTTTTTCTTAACGATTTTTTTGGTTTGATACGTTCGAAATTACAAAACCATGACGCATTGCACCTATGGATGATAAAGGAAAACACACACGTTTATGTTCTTGAAGTCAAATTCACAATGAGGATGTAATAAATATGCCACACACACAAAAAAAACCGTATACACACTTCGCGCATACGCCAACATCAAATGCAATTTGCTTACAAACGGCTTAAGGTGCAGTTGAATATGTAAAAATTCGACCACGAAAACAACAAAACAACCCAATATCGTAATAAAATGTATAGTAATAATATTGTAATAAACGTGGCCACCGCATATTGCAAAAGAAAAAAAAGCAGAAATATAATAAGAACGCAACAACGAGTTGAGAGTGGTTGGAGTGCGAGCGCGTGGCAGCTGTCCAATTTTCGGAAACTCTCATTTCAACCATACATTACAGGCGTACCGTCTTTTTTTTCTTTTATTTATGTAGATCAACAATAAAAAAAAACAATATTATATTCGTAAATTTCGTATTGAAACTGACAGAACTTCAATTGAACAGTCTGATGTAAAGTGCAGTGCCTTAAGACCGTACAAACAAAAGACATTAATGAAACGGTGACCATCTGATTGCTGATGTGCGTTTTCAATACATCAGGATTAAAATGTGTGGTATAAGCCATAAAACCATTTTACTTGTTTCGTTTTTGTTTTTATTTTGCGTATTAATTCAGCATCTGATCTTACCTGTCAAGACATGCACACACATACAAACAAATATACGATTGAGAGCCGTTTGTTTGCAGTTGGCCCCTCATGAGGATTTCATGTCTGCTGGCTGTCATACCGTTGAGAAACAAAAGTGATAGTGAAATGAAATGAAATGAGAAGAAAAAATAAACAAACAAACATGCATTTACTTTCAGCATTTCGATTTATTTTATTTCGTGTCGTCATTTTCCATGACTTCGCTTGCAATTTGCTTGTGATCTCAATTGCAAATGCGATAATAAATACAATGTTTTATTGCATCGTAACACCTGTTTGATCTTTTTGACTATGCATCATAAATAACAAGAACAACAGCAACAGCAACAACAACAACAACAAAAAAACCCTGCCAAATAATATTTTGGCAAAACGGCAGCCTCATTTTGCTCATTTTCCATTATTGATTTTATGTGTTGTTTTGTTTTATACAATTTCATAAGAATATTCGGTGAGGATCGATTTTTTAACGAGTCAAGAAACAACAACAACAACAAAACCACAACTATTCACTGGTTAAAATTTTGTTGTGTTCCATGCATTCAAATGCAATAAACATATCAACCAAATTGGCCTAGACGGTTTTATAGGTCAAATGAATACATATTTTGCATTTGATTGACAACAAAACCACTGCTGCCAAATCAGTACAAAGAACAACAACACAAAAAATTACACAGTATTTTGTTACAACGTTTGCGGTTGCTTTCTGTTTCATCCGGTGTGTACTGTCGACATCCGTTAATCATCCCGCAAATTGATCGTCTGAATTTCTTTTGAACGGAACACTTTTCATTCCATCCCATTTCCAATCAAATTGATCGATATGGCATGCGCCAATTCATCCCAAAAATTGCCAAAACTAAAAATTTATTGAATTCATTTTGATGCTCTGACAAGAACAAAAAAAAAACGATCCAATAACGTTAAATGGGTTTTCTAATTGTTGATTTGGATATAATACACAGTTTACAGCTAGATTTTTTTTTACTAAATCGAGGTCAGTTCATTTAGTTCACTTACGGTGTGTAGTAGATTTCTTCTTCGTTAACTTCTTTCACTTTTTCCACTCGTTTCATTGCGATTGTATGCCAGGCTGATGCTGATGATCGACACAGTGATCGTTGCTAGTTTCACCACATCGTTTTTTTTTGTTGCTTTCTTCACCGTATACATCATCCAAGCAAACCAAGAGCGTACGCTTTTTTTTTAAATCGCATTTTCACACAATGTTCAGTCCAGCGAATCGCCAAAAATTAACGCGTAACAAGAAGAATAATTCAGGAAAGAAAGAAAAAAAGAAGAAAAAAAAACACCAACGAAAAATGTTCACTCACCGGAACTGCTTGCATACTTTCAAATTCTAGATACCTTTCGATAAGGACAATTTCATTAAATTCATGCGTTTTTATTTGCACAATGCAAGTTAATGGCCGTATGGCCGGATTTTATACGTTTCAGGAAATGTTTTATGCCGTTCAGCAACTGCTTGTTGCTGTGTCTCTACACAAGAATATGTTGTTGTTTTTATTTTTATTTTTTGTATTCGAACATATTACAATGAGAGTGCAATGTCTGTGTAAAACATCGTGTACAACAGTTGTCAAGCGCAACTTTAGCTCTTCTGTTGCCGAATTTGATTAATTTCATCCAATGAATGCATAAAATCATCCAAGTGAAACTGGCCCATTCTCCCTCTCATATTTGGTTTTTGTATGTTTCAATATTTGCATATATACATTTTGTATGGCACTGGAGATGGATCGTAATCGCACTTCGCCAAAGACTATTTTTCATTAAGCATTTGTCTTCTTGGTTTGTCTGTCTTTCCATTTATTTCAGAGCTACTCACGATCAATTATTTCGGTTACGTGTATTTTTGTTTTATCGCTATTCCACAAAATAAATTTAAAAAATAAAATTTAAGTACATTCATTTGCATTACGGGCAGCACACCTTTAAATGTATCCTGTTGTCACACAATCAACACATCATTTGTTCTATACCAAAAACGACGTCTATAACGCAATAATCGATGTTAGGCGAATCAGTTAATTTTCTATTTACAAATCGCACATGACTGACATGACCGTACTAAACAGTACTAAAGCACAACTTGATGTGTATATTATTTCAATATTATTATGTGTTTGTTGAGGTCAATCCATTTTGTTTTTTTTTTCACGGAACTTGAAACTGTAGCACACTGAATGGGATGTGTACTTGCCGTATTTCAATGCGCTCATTTCATTCATGCTCAACAAATTGAGAGGAAAGAAGAAGAAAAAAAAAGCGAAATTGATTTTGAGGAAATTCAACGCTAACAAACATCGGTAGCCTTAAACACATCAACAATATTCTAGCTTTACAAATCGACAATACACGTTGAGCGCAACAACTGTGCAACGGCATTTAGTTTTTGTTTTTTTGTTGCGATTTGAACGGGATTGAATGAACAAATCAACGTAATACACATTCAAAACGCATAACAATGTATTACAAAGATTGCGTTGTATGTGCACTTGTGTGTTGTTTTTTTTTCTAGGTGTCAGAATTTATATTCGCAAATCGGAACACAAATGTAAACTTTTATTACAGGAAGTTAAACAATTTCGTATACTCCGAACATTTCAGATTCTTGATTTCAATTTTCATGATTACTTTTAAACTGTTTGTTTTTTTGTGTTGTATTACGCTTGAACTAAATTTTCTCATTGTTGTTGTTTTTCTCTATAGCTGTCAGATTTGGCCGTGTGCCGAAACGTGAAAAGGCGCGTATATTGGCTGCCATGCAGCAAAGCACACAGAATCGTGGTCATCAGAGAGCAATGGCCACCGAATTAGACGATCAACCACGATTATTGGCTGCCGTTTTACGTGCACATATGGAAACATGCGAATTTACACGCGAAAAAGTTGCATCAATGCGACAACGTGCACGTGAATGTCCCAGCTATTCATTGCCAACAATGGTAAGTTATTTAGAATTGTTTTTTCTTTTCAATTTCTTTATCATCAAAATAAAACCGATTGTGCGATTGAAATGTCAACATTTTTTGGTGAAGATCAAATCGAACTATCAACGCAATTGAAATGAAATTCGATTGTTTTTTCTTTTAATCGGATAATATTTTAACGTTCTCTCGTAAACCTTTTGCATCATGCGATGATACAACAAGACGAGGTGATCTCTTGCCTTTGCATGTCTTTCAGACAACCAAAACAGTTTTGAAAAAGAAAAAACAACTAAGCGACAGAAATGAAAAAAAAACAACAACAACGAAACTAACAATATTAGCATTAATGTGAGTCGCGAATATGCTATCGAAACTCGAAGGTCATAGTGACTTTTTGAGGAAGAAGCGCAACACGAGCAACACAACTATTATAAAATAAACGTAAATCTAATTTATGAGAAGTGGCTGTGTGGCTACTGGTTTGTGTTGTCGTTGCCGCCACCGCCGCTGCCGTTGTCGATGCTGTCGTTTGTCTCACAGTCCCACCGGAATTACGAGGCATTTTTCCTGTAATACACATGCATGCAATGTGTGTAACATTACAAACGCTTTTAACAATTAGCGATTTAACGATTATATCGATACACTTATTTTCTTTAACCAAATGTTTATTGCCGTTTTTGTTTCTGTTGTTGTTCCTTTCCCATCAACAAATTTTGAAATTGATTATTTTTGTGTGTGTATCGATTTGTTAGCATCCGATTGGCTAGAACAAAAAACAAAAATAATAAATTTTATTTAAATTTCGCTCTTTAGCGACCTTATGTATTTTATATGCTGTGTAGCACGGCACACAATACATAAAACAATATTGTGACTGTTCGGTGTTGGGCACAAAAATTCATTGATTAGCATCGAATTGTACACGAGCGAGCCGACACATTCACAACTAAGCACACCGACTTGCAATCGTCTATGTCTAGTGCTATGTGAACATTGTATAAATGTGTTTTGTTTTTCTCCTTGACAATGAAATTCAAACGAATAATAAAATAACGGGCAACAACAATCACACACTCTCTATAGGAAAGCAAAAAGAAAAAAAAACGGCAGCAAATATATGGCCATGAATCCAAATTGCATATTTACAATGATATGCAACGTTCTCGCTAAACGTAATTTGCATTGTCATGTGGCCCCCTTTGGCGAATATATAGAAGCACAGTGACGAGAGGCTAGATCATTTCGATTGTGATTAGAGAAGGAAGAATAAAATAGCAAATACATTCGGCTAAAATCGATTCCGATGTGTCGAGACTGACCGATACACTGACATTACAAAATCGCACTGTCTCTTGCACACACCAAAAGCACGGAACATTGATTTGGTTTTTTGTGTTTTTTTGTTTTTTTGTTCATTTTTGTTTGACCGCATCGAAAAAAATGAGTTACGAGAAAAACGAACTCAGAGCAGTAC
The DNA here is from genome assembly GCA_030463065.1 of Aphidoletes aphidimyza. NCBI lineage: Eukaryota > Metazoa > Arthropoda > Insecta > Diptera > Cecidomyiidae > Aphidoletes > Aphidoletes aphidimyza. Next base: position 31,036,559 of record CM059997.1, read on the forward strand.
GTGTGCAAAACGGTTGTGTATTTTGAGCTTACACACGCGCTCGTCACGTATCGAATATTGAATGATTCTCATGACAAAATTGTGCATTTGCTCTCAAAAAAAAAAAAAAAAAAATCTCAACCATATCATTCATGCGATTAGGAAAACTAGTAATTCTATTGCGGAATTGAAATGTACGAGTAAAATACACTATAAGCAATCATTTTGTTGTTGTTGCTGTTGGTTCACAAGGAAACCGATTAAATTACATTACAGCTAACTGCTGCAACAGTTGTTTGCTATTTAGCATTTAACGTTTTTGTTATGCTTTTTTTTTGTTGTTGCCTGTTTGCCCCTGCAAAACTTTTCGCCTCGCTCTACACACAAAATGTCATCTTAGTTTGTGCAAAGTTTGTGCTCTTTCATTTTCATAATGTCATCGCCGCCACTCACACCAATTGCATGTGCAACAATAAGCAAATTATTCGTAAATCAATACTGATTAACATTGAAATAAATTTGTTAATGGAAAAAGTCGGAATTTGTATTGCATTCCGTTGCCGAGTGGGCGATGAGCAACAAAACGTTCAGCTTGACTTAGCTCGAATTACGATTCGCTTTAGCATCATCCGATTCAGTAATCTTGGACGAATCAATTCGCCGGAACACATGAAAAACATATATAGGAAAATACATTTCAACATTTCATTTTTATTGATATTGGTTTTTATATTCTGCAACATTGTAGTTTGTTGTGCACGTAACTAAGCTGGTAGCTGTGAATTGTTTTCGGTTCATTCGTTGTGATTTTCATAAATGAACTTGGCATTTCTCTAGCTCAAAGAACTGTGCACACTTTCAATCAATCAATTTGTTTCTTTTTTTTTCTTACACACACACACATACAAATGATCGTTTCGAGTGTTATGAGGTTTTGTTGTTGTTGTTGTTGTCCTTAAACTTTTATTGAGTTTGTGATTCGTGCACAATTCAAACGGGATTTTTCACCTTATTGAAAATAGCAACAAGCACTGATAAGGTGCTGGGCTCGGGACAAAATTGCATTGTCAAGTAAGAAATATGCGATCAGTGCGCGCATTCTTTGGTGATTCCATTTTACTTCGATTGGTCATGAAAGTACGTTGTTCGACCCTCACAAATCAACATGAACTTTTGATGCGATTGTTTGCCCATTTCATGGCCACTTGCGCTCGCTCACACCCATACACAAACATTTCGTTTTCACGTATCATTTCAATTCGTTCGCAATTTCCTTATCGCCGTTTCATTAAATTTATTGAAAATTGATTTCATTTGAAAATTATTTCAACAAGACGCAGCAACACCACACACCACACACACACACATCATGCGACTTTCTTCTTGTGACTGTTTATCATCGGTTGTATTTCGCAATGCATGAAACTCTGGTGTTAAATATGCGAGTGCAAGCAGAGAAGTGTTGTTGCAATGCGCGATAAGACGGCCAATCAAGTGAAAACACCAATGAAATACATGTGAACTTGCACTTCAATCATGCTGGCTATGGGAATAAATAGCTATAAAACGAAGTGACCGAGCTCATCCGAAACATACATACAGCTCTGACAATCGATTTTAATTATTCAATTGAATGAAAAAAAAAATCTATTGATAGCTGAGACACGCGCACATTCAGACTACACACACATTAAATGTGTGGAATGTGCGCCCCAAAACCAAAGCGTGTGCGAGACACCCAAACCGAATCAAATAGACCAACATTTTTTTCTTTTTTTCTGGTTCTTAAATTTATCACAATTTGAGATTAGGTTTAAACTTGACTGCTCATTTCAATGTTAAGCATTTCATGTCATGCCATTACGGTCTTAACGGATTTTTTTGCTGTTGTTGTTGGGGCTCTTTCTCTTTGGGGTGTTGATTGTTTGCCTGAGAATAAAATGTGACTCGTTTACACTGAAAATTCTCATCGCTCACCCAGTCACTGATTGGATCAATCCATTTTTAAACGGACAACAGTTTGCGTATGAATAAAATGATACAAAAGCAGTAGCAACAACTAAAAACAACGATACCTTTGCATTTGAAAACAGCCGCTACGGCAGCAATAGCCATAAAACAAAAGGGACATGGAAAATGAATAGTTTAAAGCCGCATCTTTACAACAATTGTACAACACATGTATGCAAAGTAGATCCGAAAAACTGGGCACCGTTCAAATAATTCCTAGAAGATGGGTAAAAATAAACGCCGGTGACCTGATGGTTGACACATCCAAAATGCATGGAAAAACAACGATTAAAGTTGTGTGTGTGTGTGTATTTATGAGGCGGCGCACACCATGAACGGTCACAGTCATATCATGGGTTCTGTCATAAAATTCTCTGGTTGTGTGCATGAAATTTCCGTTGATTTGACCGGAATGTCTGCCGAAATGGTTTAAAGAAAAAAAAATGGTCAAGAGCAGAGCTCACCAAATCAAAATTAACCGATTAATAAATTCACAGACGATGTTGAATACAAACAATGATTATTCATATTCATAGCCAGCAAAGTGCAGCAAACGGTTCAACGAATGAAAAGGTTGAATTGTTGGTTGGTGTGTCGGTTGTGTTCGAAACAGTCAAAATCAAACCGATTCGGACGATTCGCTGACGTAAAATTGCTATTTAATCACATTCGTAATTCGTACTGTACGAAACAAATGCACGACCATTCCGAATCTATAGAGTGTTGTTGTTTTTTTTCGTCTTCTTTCAAATATAAACGTATAAAAATGCTAGCCACATGAATAGACAAGAAAAAGAATATGCAATGCAAACAGTAAACAAATGTCAAGGCCCAATCGTCATTTTTTTTTTTCAAACGTCTTTGCCGCGTCTCATTGATGTTTTGCGATTGTTTTTCGGTACTGCGTATTCTGCATTTGCTCTTATAGCTGTAGGTGTGTGTGTTTTTTACGTTTTGTCTGTGCATGAGACATACGAATTAAATTCTATGGCAAATAGAAACTGGCGAGATCATCATGCGAAATTGTGTTTTTGGGCAGAATTCGTTTTATTTGATCGATGGGCGAATAGAATGAGACGCGTCTCTCTCTCTCTGTGTGTGCCTATCTCTTTTGCAACAAGTACATTCAAGTCATTTGGCCACAAATAGAATGATAAATACAATGGCGACGGCAAACAACGACAAATTGTACACTCATCTATGTATAATGTATAATATGGATGGGAAAAGCGTCGCAACAGACTTGAAAAATTTGCCACATTTATTGATTAATAAGTCATGTTCAATGTCGTACGCGCGCAATTTCGGTCAGTCGGTTGAAAAGCGCTTTCGATCCATCGTCGTTGCCGTCGTGGTTTTTTTTTTCTTCCATCGAGACAAGATCTCTCGCGCACAATCAATATTCTACTCTCTCTCTCTCTCTATCGCTATCGCTTTGTGTGTTGTTGCTTTGCATGGCATGCCAAACCATGCCAAATTTCGTTAACGTTCACCCAAACATGTACTCTATAGCTAAAGCATGTTCAGTTTGGATCCAATTTTATGCATACAATTCACACGCTTTGCTTTTATTCGCGGCATGAACGCTTTCTTTTGTGCCCCTTTCTCTGCAATCATATCTCCAAAAGTCTTATGGTCCATCCAATATGAAAGACGAAACAAACAAACAAACAAACAAACAAACAACAACAACAACAAATAACGAAAAAAAACACAGTAAAATAAAACATAGTCGACTGAATCTCTCTCGAACCATTTGACTGTTGCTTTTTGCAGTGCTGTCGCTGTGCAAAATGTATGTCTGTGTCTCGAATTTTACTCATTCATTTGTTTCATACATCTTTTCTTGTCGTTGATTGGTGTCTCTGTGTGTTGGTGTTGTTGTTTTTTTCGAGCGTGTGCTTTGCTGGGTCGAAGAATCTGTACCAAAAATGAATCGAGATCACTTTCCAGCTTTTCTTCTTCATCTCTTCATTCGTCGTTTTCATTTCGTCGTGCTTTGTGTGTGTTGCTTTTAATTCACTTATTTTTGCATTTCTCTTTTGAGAGAAAATTTGCGACCAAGAGAACGATAAACCGAGTGAGAAAGAGAGCAATTGGTACATAAAGAATAATAATCACAATGAAAACAAGCAGCAATATTCATCCAGAAGTGGTTTATGTGATTGCTGTGTCGTCATTCGAATTTTCCCTTTTCATTGACACAAAAGCCACAACAAATCACCCATGGATAAAATCGGCCACCGAATTTCATTGATTTGATTTAATTGAAGCGAAATTCAGTGGATTGCGAGAGAGCTTCTACAATAATCTTGATGGTATTTTCTTTTTATTTATTTATTTAATTTGAGTAGAAAGCGATATCCATGGCTTTGATGAACGATCGATGTTGTTTCATTTACAAATGTTCGGTTGAACGGCAATCCACTAAAAAAAACCATACCATTTTCGAGATTCTTTTACAGTTTTATTGCTTGTTTTTGACGTGGTTGGTTTTTTTTGTTGTTGTCTTCATCTCGTTGGTGTGGATGGTTTATGAATTTCATGAAAATGAGCTGTCCAGTCTGCATGCAGCTGCTACCATTTGATGTATACCAACGACCTTCGTTCCATTCGCTGAATAATCACGAAGATTTCACCTTTTTTCGGTCGCTCTCTTTCTCTTTTTCACTCTCTCATTCGACCGCCTCAGGTTTTGATCCTTTTTTCAATGGGTCAATGATTGCGCATAAATTGTTAATGTTTTTGCGCTGGCCACGCTAAAAATCCATGTCCTCTTGCTTGCTCACTTCGTTTTTCTCATGATATTTGCAACCGACCAACTGTCTCGCTGGTCGTTAATTCCTTTTGTTGTTTTTTTTTGTCTTCATCTTTTAATTAAATAGAAGACGGATGCGCGGTGGTAAAACACATATTTTTTTTTGAGGGGGGGGCCATTCATCATGACATTCGAAATGAATACTTCCAATAACAAAATGAAATCATGTCAAAGTCGAAGACAGGCCACTCATTTCGTTGTTTTTTTTGCTTCTCTCCTTGTTGTCGTCTCTCTTCGTTATTCATTTTTGGTCGTTTTTCATTCGAATTTTTTCTTTATTGAAATGGTGGGCCTATGTTAACAGCGTCCGTTTTATTCACTCTGATTCATTGTTATAAATATTTGTTGGCGCATCGAGAAATTTGTGAATAAAAAAACCAAATATATATGTATCTTCAGCAAACCTTGAAAAAAAGGGATCGACACACATACACACGCTCAAATGAAATGTGACTGCATGAAGCATATATTTCAAATGGGTTTTGAAGTGGTAACAGTCTTAATAATAAATTATTCCATTTGAAATTTTTGAAACACCAAAAATTTATCAAGAGAGATAGAGCAACAAAAAAAACACACCAAATCAGTCCCAACAACAATTGTTTTTATGAGATTGAAGATTTTCGAATCGGGTTAAGCTTTTCTCGGCTCATACCTCGTTTACCATTCTGTGACATTGAGACTTTGGTGAACAACAACCGACAAAGAAAAAAAAAACGTAGCAGCAACAACACACAAAACCACGATGTGAAAAACACACACCGACGATGGAAAATTTCCAAAAACCCGTCTCGAAAGAAAATCGAGCCGAACAGCTCCGTATCATTTGTGTGCGTGTGTGTGTGTGGAAGAGAGTGTGAGAATATTTGGCCTAGCACAAACAACCGCCAGACCGATTACAGATTGTATTCATCATCAATTTTAGGCGATGGCACACAATGGCAAACTCAATGTATGCCTGTTGTACGTCCTTAACAACAATTTACACGGACACGAAACAAGACAAAGAAAAATCAAACACACAGAACTGTGCCGTCCTTTTCGCACATCGCCGAGACAAAAAGAATCAAATTTGTATAAAATGTGTGTCGATGGTTTTTTGGCTGTTGGTTTTTGCTGCGTGCGGCCTTTGTGCATGTAAATTCATTCTCAGCCTACATGGAAAATTTGGAGCATTTTGCGAATGAATGTGAAAAATTGGTACATTTTGAATTGTAACATCTTCAACACCTTCAACAATAAAAATGTACCGGCGTCGCGATGACATAAAAACAATGCATAACGCATAACACATAACACCATCACGCACAGAGGCTGAGAAGTACAGAGAATACACCGAGCCTAAACGATAATGAAAAGGACGATGAAAAAGAAAAAAAAAATCAAAACAAAATACAGTCTGTGAAACACATGCCGATCAAAAGCCATTCGAAAATGTATAATTCAAAAGTCAGCTAATAACGTGCACGCTCCAACATCATATTCTAATGCCGAGTCACACACTTCAGGATATAATACCTGGTAACACATAATACGTAGCAAGAGGCCAGACACTGAATTAAAAGAAAAAAATCAAGCACACACACACAGACACACACACGGCACACAACAATAAATAAATAACCTCACATTGCAGAGCAATGGCGTTCATAGTATAGCACCAAATCCGTTGACAACGGTGAGGCGCACTCAAGTATTCGCGTGCAAATGAATGTGTTTGTTGTTGTTGGTTGGTTGGTTGGTTGGCATATACGTGTATGGATGCACGAGTGTGTATATATGTGCTTCGAACAGTACGTTTCGTATATATGTATATATTGTTGAGTGTCGTGTAAGCGCGCGCTATCAGCCAAGGTCAAAAATAGCTGTTTGCAAGGTTATTTCATGCTTTTCAATACGCTGTAGACGTATATCAAACAGTCGCGTTATTCAGCCGTACTTATGAAACGACACTCATCATCATCGATACACACATACAAACACACACACGCGCGCGATAGCCGATTCGGTACAGAACAAATATATGCCTAGAACACCAGCACCACAATTCATCCAATTTGTTAGGTTATATATTTATTTCAAATCATCTTCACCACCCCAAAAATCTTTTCGATCAATTCGAATGGCCAGCAAAACAAATAATAAATCCATCGGCTGTTGTGAGTGGCAAAAAACAGTATATCATTCGTCTCTAATGAATGGATGTTATTGCATTGCGATTGGTTTCTCTCTCTCTCTCTCTCTCGCTTGCTATTTCTTTTTTTTCGGATCTTGTGCGAATCCGAACAAATAAGAATGTCGCGCACAATCTCAATCTTTTTTTGGCAATGTTTGTACGATTGATTCACATCTTTTTCTGTTTGTGCCAGTCTCGTTTCGTTCTCGCCAGAAGTTTTTTTTTTGTTACATGAATACACGACACAGAAGAGAGAACAGAAGAGCAACAACAACAACCCGAAAAAAAGAACATGCCAGGCAAAGGAGCCGTATGAATACGTGTTGCTCTCAGCTTTGATAATGACATATTCCACGACCTTGCAACGATATATTTTTAGACATTAAGTAATAATTTTGTTGTTGTTTTATTGTATGGCTCTCTTTTTTTCTGTTCGTGTGTATGTGTGCGCTGTGTTACGTTCTCGGCACGGCTGTTCTTATGTCCTATCGCTAATTTTGCCATTTCAATTAATTATAATTTATGTGGTATTTGTTACGAGCACCGTGTCACAAATTTTTTATGTGTGTGTTTTTTTTTTCTTTTTGGTCGTGTGCAACTTTACGCTTGACTCATGGACATGGGGCAGGCAAAATGTCTCTCAGTTTCAATCGCGGGTACGGGTGAAATATTGATGGGTATGAGACTTGACCGACGAAAAAAAAAGAAAACAAATTCGCGACAGACCACAAAGTCCGAATTTGATTAACACCGCACAGTCTCTGCATTATGAATGAGAAAAGGTTTCTCAGTCCATGTAGGTGGTTGCGATATTTCTTGTTGGATGTTGTTGTAGTTTTTTTTCTGCTTAATGTTCATTTCGGTCGTTTCTCTATGGCCATTTTCCATCCAAAAAAAAGGAAAAAAAACAAACCGCTGGAGCCATATTGCTGCGCTGTTGGCGCATTTCAATAAATTTTACTTGCCTTACAGAAAATGTCAATCAAATTGTTTTAATATGAAACATGTGCGCGATTGCTATGATTATTCATCTGGACAAGACTCATCATAATGAGCGATTCAGTCACAATGCGAATTTCCCAAACGTCAACCAGGAGAAACGGTTGAAATCACATTGCTTCGTCAATCGGGCTCTCACGTCAATCGATCTCACATTTTTAAAACACTTCAATTCAAAGTTGTTCATTGCTGTGGCTGCTGCTTCTGTTGTTGCGATTTGTTTTTTTTTTCTTTCATATTATTCTTTCAATTTGAGTCACATGCAGGAAAATTGTGATGTGTATGAATCATATTGATGTGAGTGAATTGTAATCATTTTGAAAGAACAACAGCAACAACAATCAACCAACTAAGAAAAGAAAAACACACGGTCGCTTAAAATTGAGGCGCGCATGAAAAGGATAGATGGCGGAAAATTGCGATGTGGATGCTTAAGGCATTTGAAAGAAAAAGTAGAAAGAATGAATCGACAGTTCAGATCATATTGTGTTGTTGAAATTGTATTTAATATTGAATCGGTTGGAGCGTGTGCGATTGAAACGAAAAATGCTACGGAAATATTTTATGTAAGGTTGTTCAAGGTCTGTCTCTCTCTCTTATTTGTTAGCTCACTTGCTCGATTCGTTGGGCGGCCGAGGTTTGGTGCGGCAGAGTTAGAACAACAACAAGCAACAGCAACAATAGCACACACACACACACGCACAACTCTCTCAACTAATTGCCCTATTCATTCGGCACGCGAACCGACCTCATGACTGCTATGCACATTCATAATTTTACTCATTTTAGATTTTCCGTATCGAGTGTTTGGCTCTCACTCGACATTTCCAAATCCACATAGAATTTTGGCATTTATATAAATCTCCTACGGGGACGGGGGAGGGGGCGAAGTCTTAGAAATAAGCCCGATTTTGAGAGCTCAACCGAATGACACTTTTGTGGGTATTTACACTGAATAATAATTGAAATGAATGTTATTGTTTTGGGTATTTTATAATTTAGCCAGTGAGCTTAAGCATTTAAAATGGCTCAGAGGGTATTGCAAATGAGTTTGCTTTTTGGGTGTATTTTCCTTGAAAATTCTAATCGTCCTATAATTCGAGATTATGGCTGAGATTGAATATTACCTTGAAATTGAAATGCCATCGAATCAAATGCTTGTGTGTGTGTGTGTGTGTTTCTGAAATGTCTGATGACCTTTCTCCATCGGAAAAATCGGACTTTCGATGAATCGAGAAAGTACAATTGCGTCGCAAATAAATTCAATTGAATATTCCCAAAAAAAATATAAACAACAACCGGAGATACGGCGCTTCAAGAAAGTTACAGACACGCAACAATCCAATGAGCTCCAATGTGTGAGAGAGTCTAAGTTTTGTTGTTTTTTGTATTTGGTTTTATTCAAATCATTTTGAATGATTTCCCTCCGGAGGGATATAGTATTCCTGAAATTGAAAATGTTAATTATATTCAAAGTTATTTTTAGTGTGTATTTGCGTAGAACTTGAATGATAACATCCGTTTTGATATGATTTTATTAGTATACGCATTCATACGCACAAATTGCTGGTGCTTGCGCTGAACGCTCTTTGATATGATTCAATAGCAAAATAGTCGAATCAATAACGCAATATTGGCAATTTCAAACAAGAGCGCACACTGGAATTGCTGTCGCACAGCAACAGTTTAAAAGAGAGAAAAAAAAACAGTAGCAACAACTTGAACAGAGTGCTATTCGTACGCGCGGCCACGCAGTCAATGGAGTATAAACGCTGTTTAGTTAGCAAAATCCTAAAACGCTCTTGTGCGCCTGCCAGTGGTGTTTCTTGCTCGAACACAGTATCAATGCTCTCACACTCTCGTTTCTCGCTCTCATTTTCTTGATGCGAATGAGTGAGCGAGCGAGCGCGCGCGCAAACGTTAACACGCGTCGAATCTTTTATCACCCAATCATTATATACATTTTATTATTCTGTTCACTTCACTTAACATTGACCTTGGTATTTTCGAATTGTTTTCATTTCGGATCGTTTGTGAGCTACGTCAGAAGATGAATATTTTGTGTTGATATTTGTCTATGTTCGCGTCGTCGTCGTCATCATCACCGTCGATCCACTGGTACATTTGTTATCATGTTTATTAATTTCGATATTCAATTAAATGTGCTTTATTAACGCTATCAGTATTTGCTTATTTGGTTCGGTAAAGCCAAAAATATTTTAGCATCGATGTTTTGAATTCAGCATAAATTTGGAGCATTAAATCATGTTATTGCGTAATCACATCAAAATATTTCCAATTTGATATCGAACTAATCAAAAGATTATCGAACACAAATCAATTACACACGGTGTTGTTTTTCTCATTCACATTTTATTTCATTATCTCATTTCAATGATACGATACGCACGTTTTCACTGATAAAACTTATAATACTACTTCCTGGCAATTGAGTTGGCTTCGTTTGGGAATGTTAGTTACGGCAGCGCAACAAAGTAAGCAACGCAACGGTGAAATGAATGACAGGGGCTTGTCATGTTCGCTATATCATAAGCTCCCCCTTTTATTTATTATCCACTGATAAATATGTCTTAAATTTAAAAAAAAATATATGGTCACACTGTAGTTTCGTATATCATATTAGTCAACATCCGCATAAATGATGACATTGCGCACACACATTGCAAGTTGATTTGAATCGGTGTGGGCCAATCGGTATTGAAACGTGTTCAAATTTCCAGAACCAAAAGTGTTTGTTTGTGAGCATTTTGGCAAAGCTCTCTTATACGTTCATTTCATATGAAAACATTCACTCTACATAGTTCATCGAGCACACGCCAAATGAGAAAGCCATTGGTAACGACCGTTTATAATCTTATATGTCTCCATCTCGCAAATTTTCAATGTCAAATTATTTTAAAAGGAAGAATACACAATGAAAAGAGATAGAGACATAGAGAGAGGAAGAAAGGAAAAAAACAACAGATGAATGTAGGAAAGAAGAAGAATGAAAGACGAACGGCGAAGTGTTAGACAGAGAAAAACCTCCTCGACAAATAAATTTTCAATTTCAAGGCTCTTGCTAGTAATAACGCGTTTTGTGTATTTATAACCATTTTGTGCAAACAACACACAATTCTATATGCTTAGAATGTATAATAATGGCCAGACACATGGCGATCACCGCACAGCCACACACTCTTCGCCGTCAAAATACTGTGACTCTCTTTTTTTTCTCACTCATCGAGCGCGAGAACACACGCTTTGCAATACGTATGATGTGGCTACATATATCAACACATAGCAGCAATGGTGGCGGCGGCGGCGTCGATGACGGCGGATTGACTTTTATACAATCGACACTAATGGCAATTTTAAAGCCATTTGATCAACATACACACACACACATACGGCGGAAAATGGCTTTAACTCGTGTACTTAATATCCAATCAATAAGCGATTGCAAGAATTTTTCATTATTGACGTCATGGCAAAAAAAACTGTTTTTGAATTCAATATGCGACCAATAGGGATATAATTTTGATTTATTTATATTCAAATATATTATTTATTTTTTCGTTCATATAACCGATTATATTGATTGGGTGGTTGCGTGTTGCAGAGAAATGATCAAAAAACCCGATTGATAATTGCGAGTGAGACAACAGAATCTGAGTTGAGCTTTTCAAACAACAACAAAACAAAAAGTGTAGAGAAACTTTTGAAATCCACCCACATCGTACACGTGTATCTAGTTCAATTGATGCGAATTACAGGCACACATCAGTTATCAACGAGATATTTTCAATTGGTTGTCGTGTGTGAGGCGAACTGAACTTTGAAAAAAAAAAAATACTTGAATTCGCCTCATTGAAAAATCACGTTAGAATCACATACTCTCTTCCTGGAATTGAATGTGCTTAACAAAACAAACAAAAAAATTGTTTAAACGTTGTGATGATCATGTCATGACGCATACAGTTAGCGGTCTTTAATTGTTTCATCGCGCATTTTTAATTTCTTTATTTATTTATATAATTTTTTGTTTGTTTCAAATTTTCGATATCCCTTCACTCCTCCGGTCCCTTGACTGTTTATTTAATGATGATTTTATTCCCAATGTTCCTTGTGCACGGGCCCACAAATTGCATTGAACGAACAAAAATTGGTGCGCGTGTACTGTGTTTATTGTTTATGATTTGCTGTATCGACTGCACAAATTACCTAAAACACAATAACTGGCTGTTACGTGTTCTTACCGTATTCCACCGACCACTTGAGCTCTCAATTTTCATTTTCACATGAATAGTCACATTTTATGATTGTCATTTTTTTGCTGTTGTTGTTGTTCCATCACAAAATGTAATGTGTGTTATATTGCGCGCTTGTTTTATCCGAATCGCAACACGTGCGCCAGATTTTCCAAGCAGTGTATATTATTTGAGAGAACAATATTTATCAATGATAAAGGTGATTTTGACGACATTTCTATATTAAATACACTCTTGTTGGTCTCTTCATCTGGACCGCACGGGCGCAATGACAGCCAGACAACAACAAAAAACACCACCGATTGAAAATTGATGACTTTTTTTTTTGATCGTTTGAAATGAATTGGTTTTTGTTCAGTGAATTTGTCGAACAAGTAAATTTCGGTGTTTTGTCGTTGATGCGAAATTGATGTGGATGTGTGTGTGTGTGTGTGTGTGTGAGTTTGTGATGAGGGCGCAAAATGCGCACACGAGCAATCAAATCGAATGAATGGCGAAAATTAACAATCGCAAACGTCAACAATTCTGACATCGACATTAAACAAAAAAAAAGAAACAAGAAGAAATAACAAACGATTCAAGGTTAAGCGGATAAATTGATAAGTATATTTGTACAAACAAATATACAGAGAATTTCTCGAATAAGCTGTGCTGTGCTGGCTGAGACTTAGTCATTGCGAGGCACATTTCTATTTTGATCAGTTCATATAATCGACCATAATATATCGGAGGCGCACAAGAAGAGGACAACTCTCATTCTGAAAGTCACACAGTTTTGTTCAGCTGTGTTTGCTCACTACATTCTCAGCCATTCTCAGCCCATATCCATGCATCGAGTGAATGAGCCAATGAATGCGATACACACAGAGAGAGGGAGAGAGATAGAGAAAAACAAACGAAACGGAGGAAAACAATTGATACGATACTGAAGTAATTTAACCAAAGTACAGTATAGCGAACAATAAACAGCGCACTACTACATAATGCAGTTACACGTGTCGAAACTTACCTAAAAACAAGAAGAACAAAAAAAAATGCAACTCATATTACCTCGCTTATATAATTGCAGCAGTTCGTTGGAATATCATTCGTGTGCTCCAATTGAATTGCATTCAATAATATAGAATGCAAATCTAATTAATTTTATAGCAGTTAAACAATACCAAAAATACAAAATATTTCAACATCGAGCTCATAATTTTGACGACTCATACTTCAATCGTTGTTGTGACATATTTTTCGTTGTTGTTGTTGCTGTTCGCTAATTAATTTGCAAACGTAAATCGCTGTTGTTGTTGCTATTTCTCTCAATCGATCGTTATGTTGCTTCGATTTCGTGTTCAGTTTTTTGTTCTCATTTCTAATGCGGTTTTGCGCAATGAATGTGTGTGTGTGTTGCAACATTTCTCACCACGGAAAAGTCAACAGGATTGTATCATAACTGTAGAATTGGCAAAAATTACTCGGAATTGATATCGCTGATTATAAATTCTAATATTTCCATTCAATTGAATTATCGCTCGTGTGCGGCTTTACAAAATTATAAATGTATGACCTCGACATTGACTCGCAAACGTATTTTCCGTTCTCTGCTCACTCTGTCACATTGTGTGTATCGCTATCGGCCTGAAATGACGTGAACTGACTTGTGTGCTCGCTCGCTCCCGCTCTCTCGTTCGTTCTTAATTTGCTCAGAAACGAAATATTACGGTTATTATTCATATTAACGTTGTCGATTGAATTGTTGTTGTTGCTGTTTTGTGTTTATGTCGTGTGTGTTTTTTTTTGTTTCGATGATTTGGAACCATTTCGTGCACTTGGCAAATTGTCGACTCGTGCAAACCACTCACACATTTACATCCCTATGGCCATACACAGAAAAAAATAGAATGAATGAAACAAATGAAACAAAAAACCCAACAACAAGTGCACTTGTCATTGTATAGTTAAAACTTAACGAATTGCTATACGGAAAATTGACGAAACCATATCAAATTTATAGTAAAAAAAAAAAAAATATGACGGCACGTCATTGATCGTCACACGAATAGAGAGTTTTAGTGTTTCACACATGCCATATGCCGTTCGCACACCATCATTTTTCTTGTAAGGATGGCAGCACAATTTTTCGAAGCGTGTGGCCACTAAAATTTTTGGCACCATAGGCTAAAGGTGCAAAATATGCATTAGCAATCGTTAATCGTCTTGTATTTTATCGGCAATTGCTTATCGCCAATTTTAATTGTTTACAACGGCTTTGCCGAAACAAACATATTGACAATATAAAATGAATTAAATATAAAAAGTTAAAAATACACACGCTTTTTTATGAATGTAAACGAAAAAGAAAACCGCATTTTGATCAATAACAGTAGAGGTGAACATTCAATTTTGCCTTTCTAAATCGAGATCATTCTACAGCAAACCAAAAAAAAAATACAACAACAACACCAACTACCCAAATACGCATCTGCTCGAAATTGAAATTGTAAATAAAAACAAGTCAATAAAATGTTATAACAGATCAACGAGTTCCCAGAATTCAGAGATGACTCAATTTTTGGTGTGTGTGTGTTCGTGTTCACCAATTTTCAAGCGAAAAATGGCCAAACAAATAAACATTTACGTACGCACAAATTTATGAGTAATAACAATGAAGCAATTTGTTGTTGTTGTTGTTGAGATAGCAGAGAAGAATCAGTTAAATGAGAAATCAGAGATTCAATAAAATGTTAACAAGCTTAGAATTTCAATGTGGCGAAATGTGATCAGTGCGTCGTTAGGCGGAACAGAATAAAAAAAAAACAACAACCGTTACCAGCCGAAAAATGCTGATGTGATGTTCTATCGCATACAATGTTTTTTTTTGAGCTGCTAGTCATTTACGCTACGCTACGTTCGACGTGCCGACAATATGCAAATACATTGCCAAGGTTAGCTGTTGCGTCAGAAATCATATACGCGAATATGTTTCTGAATTGTGTACATTCGCGTGCTGTATATAAAAGCGATGGCTACGTTTCCCAAGTGTGTATTTGTAAGCAGTGTGCTTGCGCTGGCTCGTTTATTCTTGCACTGATTCGTTGCTATTTCCTGCAATGAATCGTAGACACTTCACCGATTATGCTTTGACATTTTCAATTCATGATTTCAACTGAAACCAAAATACTTTTATTACGTTCGAATACGTTTTACTGATGTCATTATTTTCTGTGTTTGTTTGTTTCCATTTTTTTAACAGGCATGCCCACTGAATCCAGCACCAGAACTACAATCTGAACAGGAATTTTCACAGCGTTTTGCTCATGTGATTCGCGGTGTTATTGATTTTGCCGGTATGATTCCCGGCTTCCAATTGCTCACCCAAGATGATAAATTCACATTGCTGAAGGCTGGTCTATTCGATGCATTGTTTGTGCGCTTGATTTGCATGTTTGACACATCAATAAACAGTATCATCTGCTTGAATGGCCAAGTGATGCGACGGAATTCAATACAAAATGGAGCCAACGCACGTTTTTTGGTGGATTCAACATTCAATTTTGCTGAACGCATGAACGCAATGAATCTATCCGATTCAGAAATTGGTCTATTCTGTGCAATTGTTTTAATATCAGCAGATCGTCCCGGTTTGCGTAATATTGAATTGGTGGAAAAGATGCATTCAAGACTGAAGGGCTGCTTACAGACAGTTATCTCACAAAATCGCCCAGATGATCCCGATTTTATGATGGAATTGCTGAAATTGTTGCCCGATTTACGAACGCTCAGCACATTACATACCGAAAAATTGGTCGTTTTCCGCACCGAACACAAAGAAATGTTGCGCCAACAAATGTGGTCGATGGAAGAAGAGTCGAGCAAAAGTTCTGGCCTCAGCCCATGGGGATGCAACGATCAAGTTATTGAAGAAGTCACAAAGAGTCCAATGGTGAGTACACAACACTAAACATATTTTTACATATTTTACTCATTGAAACTACGTGTTGATTCAATTCGATTTAAAATTGTTAAATCGCTTGAATACAAAATGCACGCAAAAACCCAGTTACACAAACGAAATTCTAAAACCATAAACCGATATTCCGTCATTGTCATATTTCGATCTATTAGGGATCTGTTTCAAGCACTGAATCCGGTGACACAGCATCCGATTATTCACAATCGTTATCACAGTCGGCACCACTTTTGGCAGCAACGCTAGCCGGTGGCTGTCCAATGCGGCTGCGTGCCAATTCTGGCTCATCGGCTGAAGATGATATCGTTGGAACACATCATTTGACACAAAATGGTTTGACAATAACGCCGGTGGTGCGATCAACAACCGCCGCTCATCACATTCGCTATCGTAAATTGGACTCACCAACCGATTCAGGCATTGAATCGGGCAATGAAAAAGCCGATCACAAAGCTGCTAGCAGTGAATCGTCATCATGTTCAAGTCCACGATCATCGGTTGATGATATGAATGAGGAGAAACGGCCTATTGCTGAAGATATGCCAGTATTGAAGCGTGTTCTTCAAGCGCCACCACTTTACGATACAAATTCCTTGATGGACGAAGCATACAAACCACACAAGAAATTCCGTGCTTTGAGACATCGAGAATATGAAGCTGAAGCTGATTCAGTGCATCATACGTTACACAGTCAGCAACAGCCACAATCACAACAGCAATCACATTCGAGCGAACCACCACAATCGCAAACCATTAGCGAGAAACCAACTTTATCGCCACCACAAACAAATCCACATCAAAGGTAAGTCGTTTTTGTTTTCTACTTCTGAATTTAGCTTTCACGATATATAGTTTAGTTTACGTTAGTTTAATTTAGTTTAGTCATTTTGCCTGCAACGCATTTGCGATCACACTGTGTGATAACCACTTGACCAAAAAACCAATTTTCTAACGTGAACCATATCAATTTCGTTCACTCAATTATAGTCAATTACACATGCATTTAACAAGGCCAAACAGTCATCAGCATAGCTCAAGTGCGCCTACTCATCATCATCAGTCTTCCTTGTCAAGTACACATTCAGTGTTGGCCAGATCATTGATGGAAGAGCCACGAATGACACCCGAACAAATGAAACGCAGCGATATCATTACATCGTATATTAAGCGTGAATCGCAAGTCGAACAACAGCGTGTCAATTCACAAGGTGGACTCTTAGTATGTGCATTGTCGTCCGGTTCAAATTCACACCGAAGCTCCCCACTCAGCGCACCAACCAGTGCAATGCCACCAAAACAATGTCCATACACTGGCGCATCAACGAATCGCTGGCAAAACGGCACATTGTCGGTTATCACAACGACGCGTCACAATACAGGTAAGTGTCATCTGCAAAGTCGGTCGAATCATTTAAATTAATTTTTTGTTTTTCATCAAATTGAACGAAAACAACTCATTTAGAAGATTTTTTGTTAATTTTTTTTGTTCCTTCATTTGATTGAAATCATTACCGTAATTCCATTGAATTTTTCCGCGAATTCAGTTCGATTCATTTTAATATTTATGCTTGGCTTGCATTAAACTAATTTCTTATGTGTTTTTCTCCACTTTCTCTTTCTCTCCCTCTCTCTCGTTTATTTTGTCAATACAGAATCAGCCCCAATTCGGGATGATGTGAATATAATTCAGGATGGTGTCGATGTACGACTCAAAAATGATGTATCATCACCCACATCATCATCACCGCATTCAACCTCATCAACATCACCGGCCATGCCAACCGCAATGGATGAAGAAGACAATCCAATGCTTCGATCAACCATGGTATCGTTGCTGCAACCGTTGAATTTGTCAAAAAAGTCACCGTCACCCGTACAGCATCAGCTATCGTCCTGCTTTTAAACAAACCAACCCAACCAACTGAAGCAACAAAAGTGCGTATAAAAATAGAAACAAGTTAATTTAAAGAGAATTAAAAAAAAAAAACAAAAACACAAAAAATGAAACCACACAAAGAAAAAAAAACTGAAACTTTTTAACTTTGAACAACAAACAAATTTAAGCAACTAAAATGATAAACAACAAACAAAATCAAATGTAGTTGGAATTGTGCTAGAATGTAGGATCCGGGGTGGTAAAGCAAAGTATATGAAAAACAAAAAAAAATTGGTAAAACATTTTTTTTTGTTTCCTTTTTTTGAAAAAAAAACCGTGTCCGGTCCTGCGATTCGACAAAAAATTTATTATAGCACACACACGCACGGTGAGCACAAAATGCGATTTTGTTGTCTCAGAAACGAGAAACTGAATAAACAACAATATGTGTACAGAAAACGAAATTGACATGTGAATTTCCAAAGCCGATGAATAGATTTCGGGGCCTCACGAAAAAGAGCATGCAAATTAAGCGATTTATTGATTTTATCTACTCAAACAAAAACATTAAACCATTTGTTGGGCTTAATATTCATTCAATGTGCAAAGAAACTAGTGTGTATTTTTCTTGTTTTTCCTTACGTTTTTTTTTTTTGAAAAAAACATTTTTGTTGGAGAAGTTGAAAAAAAAATCGAAAGGATTACGAGAAGGGTGATTAGTCAAACCGAAGTGTGTGCATGTGAAACACAAAACATTAATTTATGAACATAAAACACTTTTTAAAGTTAAATGTGGATGAATTATAAACGATGAACGATACAGTAGATTTGATTGTGTTGTCATCGGTCGTTGTCAAAGAATCGCCGTAGAACGACACATTTATGTCATTGATAACGATGTTTAATACACAACGTTTAAACTACCTAAGAATGAGAGTTAGAAAAAACGACATTTATATTATGTAAATTACAAATTTAGTGAATATTTACAATCTGAACCACATAGAAGCGGATTGATTGAGTAAAAAAAAAATATTGTGAAGAAAAAAACACACACACATATACACATTATACACACACACACAAACACATGAAATTGAATTCAAGAAAGAAAAACCTATTAAGTAATTACATTTTGAATCATTTGATTAATATTGAAGTTACAAACTTAGTGAATTAAATTTATGGTAAAGTATAAATGAATAAAGATTAAAGAAAAAATGAATAATAATAAAAAAAAACGACAAAAAAACAAACACATCTAATACACATCATTTGAAGATCTCTTCCCATCAATTTTACTTTCTGTTTAAGTTTTAACAGAAAACAATCGATTCTTTTTTATAAGAAGAACATAAATAATGAAATGCGACAACAAACAAAAATGAATGGAAACAAAAACACGTAGGATTTTAATACTTTTCTCCCTTTTTTAATAAAAAAAAACAAAAAAAAAAAAGAAATCAAATCACAGACAACAAACAAAAACAATGCATACCTTATACTTATTTAAATAATTTTTCATTTTTTTTTTTTTGATTTTCAAAGTTTATTATAGCCAAGGGCCTATGCCTTGTTATTAATCTATGAAGGATGTTAGATTTTACATTTAAACAGAAAACGGAAAAAAGTAGAAGAAGAAGCAAAAAAACACACACCACCCAACTCTTTTTTGTTTTTTTTTTTCTCCAAATCACACATGACTGAAAACAGAGAAAGTGTTTGGGCGAGTGATTACGAGCATTAACAAAATAAAAAAAAACAAACAGATTTAATTTAAACGATAGGCGCTAAACAATTTTCAATGAAAAAGATGAAGGAGAATCATAATCACACTCTCGTTTAGATAAAAAAAAACTACCCAAAATAGCTATTATCATCATATTGAATATACGTACAATTTATTATACTTTTTGATTGATTTGCTAGTACATCGTGAATGAATGAATGTATGAGATGAGATTGTATGTGCAATGTGACCGAATAAATGTGATCGAATGAATGGGATAACTAGTTTATTGCGGTAGACAGACAGGGTTTTTGTTTCTGTGTAGGGGGGCGATAGTTGAGTTGGAAACCTAAACCCAGACACACATTTTAGGGGAATGGTGTAGTTTTTTTATTAAGAATTCCTCGTTCATTACTTTTGTAAATAAATTCATTCACACACTCATTTCAAACCGCAAAAAAACAAGCAAAACACACAATTCACACATATTTAAAGAAGAAAAAAGAAAAAAGAAAACAAGAGAGAAAACTACAACATTTATGGTAGAATGTTTCTTAAAGTTAATAATCCTAATCATTGAATTTCACAACAACAACAACAAAAAAACATATTTCATTGAATTTGCAGACACCCCGCTCACACACACACAAACACACACACACATACTATTCTATGTAATTTTCATTGAAAAAAAATGAACAACACTTTCATTTAGATCTACATAATTAAAACATACAACTCTATTGTAAAAAAAACAACAACAACAATATATATAATATATTTAAACGACAAACAAAGAAAAATCAAATTGACGATGCGTAACATCCGAAATTGATAAAATTCATCTAAGATTATGTGCAAACACATTCAACGTTAATTATTTAAAATTTAAAGAAAAACAAAAAAAAAGTGAAAGAAAAAAACAAACAAAAAAAAACCAACATGAATAGACACACACAAAAAAAAACAAGATCTTTACCAATGGGGGTGACAAAAGTTGTCACTGACAACAACTACTACAAGAACAGAACATGTATTAAAATGTGAGATAAAATTTCAAACGATCGGGTAAAAATGTCCGTTAAATGTGGCATAAGATCGTTCATACTCGACGATATTGTGTAATATAGTGAAGCGAGCGAAATATTTTCTGTTTTTCTGTTTTTTTTTGCAATCGGTTTAAAAAGAACACATAACACGCGACAGTTGATTATTTCTTTTGTTTTTTTTTTCTTTGGTATTTTCTTTCGTACATCAATTAGTTGCTGTTTTATTAATCTATATAGTATATACATTAAAAATGAATGAAAAAATGCAAACGGAAAAAAAATGATGACAAAACATGGATAATTTAATTTAATTTAATTTAAAGAAAACTGAAATAAAACCTGAACACATGTAAAACATAGGCGATTTTTTTTTCTTTCTTGTCTTTTTTTTTGTTTTAAATTTGTACAGTACATGCAAAATGTAAAATGAGTGACGAAAATTCCACACACACACACACACATCAACAAATACAAATAAACACATACATAGAAACGAGAGATATATGGTTTTTACCGTTAAAAAACCGTATTATAAAATGTGGTTGGCCAAGACAAGTTACAAGCGCAGTCAGATTGATTGACGAATACGAAGCGATAAGAATTGCGATTAGTACAGGAGTCAAGCGGAAGCCTTTGTCATTGTTCAACAGATGTCCATATTTAAAACGAAAGGAAAAGAAAACGGCAAACACATCCCGACGAATGTATAACAATTGAACAATTGGGATCGTGCAATGCAATGTGCGTGCACATGCTTTGCCTGTCCGATTACCATCCGAAACCAACATTCAAAATTAAATAAGCGTTTTAAACTCATGCTCAAATTTGCAATACCAAACAACAACAACAAAAATCAATTACAGTCACATTCACTAACCTTGAGGGTTTGTTCTTTTCTTCTTTTTTTTTTGTTCATTGTTGTTGACTTTCATAACAAAAAATTGATGCGTTTTTATTTTGTTTTAAATGGACAATCAAAACCGATAGGAGTGTGCAGGTAACCGCCAATATCAAACCAGAGATAGAGATACTGTAGCAGTTTATTATTTATTAGGAATGGATTGAAATTGTAACATTTTTCCGTTTTCTCTTCAGCAAACTTGTATCTTGTTCTTGTTTCATTCTTTCGTTCGCGAAAAGCTGTAAATCGAATCCAAAAGCACACACACATACATACGAAAGTGTGAGATAGAAAGAGAGAGAAACTAGATAGAAACAGCCACATTACAATACAAACTTTCTTTTTTGTTTTTTAGATAAATTACAAAATATGCATATAATCGAATAGAACATATGGAATTCATCTGTAAGATAGCTTTTCCTATTCATATCTCCCGTAGAAAAAAAAACAACAAAACGTGGTTTACCCCTTAAAAAGGGAAATTTAAACGAAACAAGTAATAAACAAAAGAAAAAAGTGGAATAAAAATGAGTAAAACAAATTAAATCACAACAAATCGTTGATCAAATATTTGAAGAGAAACAAAAGATAGACACACACACACATACAATTCTAGATGATAACAACAACAACAAAAATGAGTCGTGTTACTCTTCGCATCTTCGAAATCGCACCGCAAACGAAATGAATCCACTTCATTTCAGCTAGCATCGTTATCACGTTTTTTTGTGTGTGTTGTTGTTCGTGCTTCGATTTTTCTAGTTTTTTTTTGCGTTTCCTTCAGTTATTTTCTTATCAAATTTTTGAGTTTAGGACAGAAAAATGCATATGTGATGTATTTCTCTTTTCTGTTTTGCTCCTCTTTTTTTATCCACTCTTGCTCTTCGTGCAACGCAAATAAAAAAAAAATATGAATTTAAAACACTCGCATTAAAAAAGCTGATAAACAAAGTAATTGAACGTAATTGTAATAAATAAACGGTGTAAATATTATACAAATGTAATGGAAGAAAAGAGAAAGAAAGAAACAAACAAAAAAAGATTCAGTGGACTAAAATAGATTGATAGGGCATCAGAACCGTAGACACGAACACACATTACATAAGTGCTGATAGTAAATCAGCTTTTGGGTTGATTAGAAAGTGACGAGAAATGCATTGAGTTTGACAGCGAATTTTAACGTTCTTTTTATTTAAAAAAAAAAAATCCAAAAATGATTCGACCAGTTCAGTTGAGGCGCCAAACTATTCTCAACCATAAAAATAAATCGACTTTTTATGTCTCCCGCTCAAATTCAGAAGAAGAAGAAGAGAAAAAAGAAAACAAAAGAAAAACAAGCTCACTGTTACATATTTTGCGAATTCTGTCATACACAATAAAAAACATGTTACTAAAGAAACGGGGAAAAAAAACAAAACAAAACAAAAAAAAGAACACAATGTTGAAAACAAATCCTTGCGAAACGGAGAATGATCGTTCTGTAGTATTTTGAAGTCAGGCAATTGAAAAATTTGAAAAAAAAACATATTTTAACTCAAACAAACAAAAAACTTACTAAAAAAAAGTTAATAAGAAAAAAAATGAACACGTTATAATAATCTGATTGTGTAGATGAATTTCAAAGCTAAATTATTCGACGACTTATTTAATTGTGTTTTTATTTTTAAAAACAAGAACACGCAAATTGCAAAGAATGAAAAACAAAAACAAATGAAACTAATAAAAAAAATATTATACCAAATAGTAGGAATTTAGATTAAAAACAAAGCAAGAATAAAACAAAAAAAAAACAGTTAAATTAAATGAAACTGAACGTGATTGAAGAAAATGTCATTGAGAGAAAGTAATAACGCGTTTAATGCGAACTTTACATTTTGACGAAGAAGAAAGAAAGAGGAAAAACAGCCACCGTGCGTATGTGTGTGCGCGTACTACTGCAACGAAGCGAAATGAACTCTGGATTTTGAACCAAAAAAAAATGAAGTAGCCAATGAGAGAATGCATTTGATACGCTTGCATACAATCAGGGCAATGCAAAATGTATGTCCTGTTGCATGCTGGCAAATCAATGAAAACTCCGTTGGCTTTAAACAAACAAACAAATTGATACAAAATTCAAAACAACATCATTACAACCAAAAAAAAACAAAATCTTCATTAAAAGACAGATCACAAATCTTTTTTCCCCCTCATCTTTTTTGTATATTCTGTATGTGTGTGTTTAATTTTGGATGTGTACATATTAGGGAATAGATTTATAGATTTAAAAACAAACAAACAAAATCATGAAAATACAAAATTTCAAACACAACATTTATTGAAGCAAGAGACTCAATGTTGATGGCTCATAATATTAAAATGAAACAAAAAAAGACACAACAAATATAGCAAAAAGAAAAAGGAAACAAAGGGAAAGAGAACAGTTCAAATCGGATTCGGTAGTTTCTTTCGATTTGATAAATCGAAATGATCAATAGCAAAATCACAATTGGTCAATTTGGATTATCATAATTGAATTATGTTCGATTTAACACACATATACACACACATAAACACACTCAAAAAAAATAACAAATACACATTTAAAATTCGATCGTGATCGACCACCTCCCAAAAAAAAACATAACAAGTTGAACTTGAGACTGCGTCAATACACAAGCTGCTTTAATCGCTCTGTGTACAAAACGCCATGGCTAGATACACGTTAATAAATAATTTAAAAAGAAAGAAAAAAAAACACACAACAAAAACATTCACATTCATTTCAAAGACTCCACACCAGAGTCAACGAAATCAAACTGTTAGAGTAACTAAAATGGAAACAATGAGATAAAAGGGAAAACTGAAGCAAATAACAAGAATAAAGAAAAAAAAACAAAAACAAAACACAAGAATTATAAAAGATAGACGACGAGAAAGGGAGAAAGAATTTAAAGAACACACAGAAAACCTATCAAAATTTGCAGAGATTCCAAATTGTAATTGTTCGCCATTCATTTGGAAGGACTTGACTTGATAAACCATTTTTACTATGTTAAATGATATAAAAAACAAAACAAAACAAACAAACAAACAAACAAACAAACAAACCACAAACTACACTACACATTACAAAATGGTGTCTCTGTGAATGGATTTATATATTAATACCTTAAAATATTGCTATATTAACTACAATCTATTATTTTATTATTATATTAAAGAAATTAAAAAAAAAACAAAAAAAACAACACAAAAAACACACAAAAATCGGATTATCGTACCGATTGGCTGGTTGGATGTTTTTCGCGAGAGCTGGCTCAGCTACTGGTGTTATTTAAAACTGAATATGAAATGAAATGAAAAAAAAAACAATGAATTAAGAAGAAAACAACACTTGTGTCTTTCGCGAACAGCATCCGCAATGATCGGCATGATAGTTAGCCTATTGGATCATAATTATACATACATACTATTTACTATTATTGTTAAGTAAAAAACAAAAAATGCTACACCTTCAAAAAAGAAAAAAAATATTACACGAGAAAAAAAAATGGATAAAAAAATACAAAATTTAAAAATACTGATGAAAAACAAAACATTAAATTTATTATCTATGTGATTGTGTGTGTTTCATGGCAAATATACAAAAAATAAAATGAAAAAGCAAAAAAAAACATGCTGTGTCTTTTCTTTAACCACTTGTTTTTAGTTTTCAGCAACTTCTTTTTTGACAGCTTCTTTCAGGTCGAAATCCCTTTCATAACAATGGATTGGTTAGTATTCAATGTATTCAATGAAAATTATTGCTGCTCTTAACTCTTAACTAAAACCACGCCTTCCAAACATTCTTTAAAAAATCTCTAAAATTCTAATTGATTTTATATGGGAAAGGTAAGGAACTAAATTTGAAAAATGAAATGTTATCTTCAATGGCACAATCTACAGTGTTATAATAGGTGTTATCTTCTAGCTCTAGCTACATTGGTTCTAGTTCGATGGTGCTGTTGCTAACATGCTAAAATGGTAAGTTCGGTAAGTTATAATAGTTCTCATTCCAACCAACAACAACAACAAAATCCTTCAACAAAACCCTAAACAACCTTCAAATTCGTCAGCGTCAAATGCCTCTATCAATTAAGTTCACGTGACAACTTCATCAAAATCATCGCTGTTGATCGTAATTTTGTTTATTTGAGGCGAAAAATGAATTGGCAAGCCCGCGACATTAATAAACAGAAGGACAAAACTACGCACAAATTAACAAGATTGCATCAAAACATGTTGATTGTTTCTGAAATGGGAATTTATTCTGCTGCTGTTTTTGTTGGTGTGGTTGGCTCATTTGAGACGATATGTTCTTGTTTTTGTACAATTTTTTTACTTGATTTCTCTCGTTCTCTCTCCCTCTGTATATCTATACATCATATATATACGGTGCATGAATGTGTAGTCTGTGTGTACTGTATTTTGTTTTTTTTTTCGGGCAAAAATTTAATTTTCACACCAACTGAAGTGATAACGCAACAAAAGTCGAAATATTTGTTGTTTATTTTCGGCAGTCGAAACGATAAAAAAAAAATAATACAATTGTCGAACTCACAAAACGACCGCTCGCGCACACGCTTACATACAGCGCAAATTGTGGCAAGAGAGTGCAAAAGAGATGGAGCATGTGCGGCAAAAATAAGGCGCACACCACGCACATACAAACCCATCACAGGCACTGTGTGTATGAGGGTTTTTTTTTCTTGACAAACGTCTCTTTGACAAACGAAAGCAAAAATTGATATGTGACGAGATTTGACCTTGAATCAGGCGCGTTTCGTCTCCTTCTTTCGCTATACACACACACACACACACACAATATACAACACGTTACTGCTGCTAAATTACCGATTACTCGTTTACCATACGACACTTTTCATCTCCCGGCAAAAATTTCGTTCAGCACCAAAACCATCAATATCATCTTGAGCCCAAGCTCTCACACACGCACACACACACACTCACACATTTAAACCACCCTATTTCGTTCAATTTGTTTTACGAGTTGATTTTTTTCCGATCCACACACTTTCCTATTCCATTTGTCAATATCAGAAATTGAGCAACTTCGTTGGTGCGGCAGAATTATGCGCAAACATTTCAATTGAGAAATAATTCTAATGACCAATTAAGCATTGAAATATTGACTTAGCTTGGCTTTGGATGCCACTAGCATTACAAAAATTTATCGTTTTTTGTATAAATATTTGTATGTGTTTGCATTTAACAGGTATATAACGCTCGCAAAGGTCAACGAAACAATTAATGTTCTATGGATAAATATCCACGGTATCGAACTGAATGGTAATCATGCGTCAAATCGTTGAACTGAAACTAATTATTCCAAAATTGAATATAAACCGCAAAAAAAACTAATTCCCTGAAATGTGAGTGTTCAAGTGGATTTTGAATTCCTATAAACTATAGCTGCGTAGTTTGGCTGAAATTGAAAGCTTTTTCCAATAATATTTTGCAAAAAAATGAACTAAAACTAAGTGGATTTTTTCTAGCTGTTTAGCTATATGTTTCGTTTGCATATTTATTTTTTTTTCGTTTTATTGCGTGTTACCTTCAATTATCGCAGTGTATACTGATGAATTTGACAAAAGAATATATCGTAATACAAAATTTCAATAGATCCACATTGCGTCACTGATGGCAATCACCATTCGCCATTCGCCTTCATATTCAGTTTGATTTTGTTAGAATTCAAATGAAATTCGATTCAATCACGAACAAATGATGCACACAGTTTGTGCTCTCTTCATTGAAGCGAACCTGATACGCAATTCCATTGAAATCGAAAATAACAAAAGTCAGTTGGATGTAGTCGAGGAATATGCGACAACAAGTAAAATTGAATCTGGCTGAGCCACACCATTCAATCGCATTCTGTAGGTAGATTGGAGTTCAGGCTGCAATTTTTTTTTTTTTTGAAGAACAGGAAGAATGAACGTGTCAGTCGAACTTAAGATGTTTGAATTTGTTTCTTGCTTGATAAGAGAGATAAAAATGAACGTGTGACAAGGAAATCAAACAATCGAACTGCATTTATCATCACGAGTTTTGTATGCAATTGAGAAATTATGATTTTGGCGTTGAACATGTGAACACTGGATTTTGTTGATCGATTTTTTGTGGCTTCATCGAATTTGGAACAAAAAACAAACAACAGGAAGTGCGATTTATACGGGTTCTTAGCATAAATATGTGAGGCGAGGAGGAGTGATATCGAGAGGATAACAAAATGAATGTTGAATGAAAAACAGATCTACGAATCGAATGCGTGGCAGCTATTGACACAACAAATTATTATGAAATTCGCTACAATGAAAGGAAATTTTTTTTCAAGAGTGCCCATAATAATCATCATCCAAACAAAACTTATTTACAACATTTCATCAGGCCAGGCAGGCATATAATATGCACGCATAATACACGCGCGCACACACACCACCTAATAACAAATAAAAAAAAATTCCACTAACAAAATAACCCAAGCGAACGAACGAGAATAACATTTTTACCAAGGTCAATGGAAGTTTGAACGCACAAAGGTGACTCCCGGATACCGCTATGTGAACCCTCTTCTTTTTCCAAACGTTGTATGTGCGTGCGTGCGTGCGTGCGTATGTTTTTTTTTGGGCTTTACTTTTTGAACATTTGGTGTGTATTTGCCATAATAAACTAAAGCTCATAAATTCTCAGATGGGCAAATTGGTATTGGTGTACACGCGCTTATCTATATACCAATAGATATAAGTGTACGCATAACAACCAATCGTTTTCTATGTATAGAATATTGTGGCGCTTTTCTCTTTCACTTTCACTTTCTCTCTCTCTCTCTCTCTCACACTCTCACTCTGTCTCTCATTCTATCTCGTACACGTTTATGTACGGTGGTGCGTAAATGCTTTTCGATGCGTGCGCTCTTTAATGGGGTTCATAGATTCGACGAACATGTTGTTTGATGAAGCGAACATTGCCGCACACAGCATAGCAGCAAAGCACATTTTCAAGAGAGAAAGACCAAAGTACAAGGAGGCATATACAGAAATTTTCGGTGGTTGCTATATACTATGGAGTATGTATAAAATGTATATAAAACATATATATATATGTATATGACGATGCGTATACACATGGATAATGTTGACGAAGCGCAAATTTTTTCTTTTTTCGCCAAACAAAAATGGATGTGCTATGTGTCCGTGTTCAAGGTCAAAAACACCTACGCAACCAAAACCTACGCAACAAAAAATTAAGTACGCACTTCGAAATTTGCTGTTTTCGGCCATTTGCTGAATGCTACATACACCGCCGCTCAATCGCTCTTTTTGCCGGTTTATTTCGATGGAAATGTTGTACAAATTATGCATAATATGGAGTTTTTATTCCGGATCGGATCATCATTATTCTCGAAGCTTCTTTTGTTTGTTCTTTTCCCTCAATTGTTCAGTGTTTTTTTTTTCCTTCTTCTTCTGGTTTATTAATCCGAATTTACTATTCCCATCGAGATGAAACCAAACCATTCGGCCAACCAAACTTCATTCATCATCTCATCTCATTTATTGCTAATTAAATGACCAATTTAACTGATTGCATAACTTTTTTTTTCGTTGCTTCAGTCTTTTTATTTGAATACAAAAAAAAACAAAAATATTAATCAAAAGAAACAAATGAACAAATGAAAAATAAACATTTCAACGAGTCAAACTGAGTCATCAATTTTACATGAGGCTTTTCGGTAGTTCAGGAGCCCCCGGTAGCTTGGTCATATAAGTGGATTACACTTTGATATTCTATTAGCGAGCTTATAACTAGCCCAAGGGTCAACTACGTCGATGTTGCAACAAAACTTCTCTCAAGTAATTCTATACTTTTCGGTGTTGAACACAGAACATATTGAAAGAGAAAGAGAGAGAGAGAGAGAGAGAGAGAGAGAGAGAGAGAGAGAGAGAGAGAGAGAGAGAGAGAGAGAGAGAGAGAGAGAGAGAGAGAGAGAGAGAGAGAGAGAGAGAGAGAGAGAGAGAGAGAGAGAGAGAGAGAGAGAGAGAGAGAGAGAGAGAGAGAGAGAGAGAGAGAGAGAGAGAGAGAGAGAGAGAGAGAGAGAGAGAGAGAGAGAGGAGAGAGATGAGAGAGAGAGAGAGAGAGAGGAGAGAGAGAGAGAGAGAGAGAGAGAGAGAGAGAGAGAGAGAGAGAGAGAGAGAGAGAGAGAGAGAGAGAGAGAGAGAGAGAGAGAGAGGAGAGAGAGAGAGAGAGAGAGAGAGAGAGAGAGAGAGAGAGAGAGAGAGAGTGAGAGAGAGAGAGAGAGAGAGAGAGAGAGAGAGAGAGAGAGAGAGAGAGAGAGAGAGAGAGAGAGAGAGAGAGAGAGAGAGAGAGGAGAGAGAGAGAGAGAGAGAGAGAGAGAGAGAGAGAGAGAGAGAGAGAGAGAGAGAGAGAGAGAGAGAGCAACAACAACAAAAGCACCACGTTTTTTCTTAGCAGGGCAGCAACACAAATTGCCGACAAAATTGTTATAAACCAAAACGATGAACGCCTCGAAATGGAATATCTACGTAAATGTGTTATGTAATCGGGTGCTATACTGGAGGATCCAATTTATTTCAAACGCAAATTTCACTGAAATATGTCATGAAAATGTAACATTGAGCTCATTTTCAAAGACAAATAAGAACTTCTTTGGTTACGTTACTTGGATTGTTTCAACGAAGAAAAAAAAACGAAAAAAAAAACAAAATCGAATTGAACCCAATTTTCCCCCGCATATTGTGTGAATTTGTTGAATAGCGTTCAGAAACGTGCATCATTTCATCTATTTACCCACTTCTGTTTGAAACATTTTGATAACATGTAAATCGAAAGCAGAGAAATTGTAGAGAGAGAGAAAAAAAAAACAAAACAGTAAAAAACAACAATTAATTATTCACAATATGTCATTCGCATGTGGCTAAACAGATGAATAGATCTTTGTCGGTATTTTGTCGGTGTCTCACTCACACCTTTCATGTGTGTGTGTGTGTGTTTGGATTGACACCGGCCTAACTCAACACACAATAAACAAGCGTTCAATTGACTTTTTTTCAAGCTATGCTAATCGAAACGTGGTCTGAAAAATGATTTAGCACGATTAAGACGAAGTAGATCCGTTGCAAAGACATTTATCACAGTCCATTTTTATTTGGCCGAAGAACAGTTTGTGAGCGGATTGTGTGTGTGTGTGATGCAATCTGGCGATTTCTCAAGGATACATTTTTATTAATCAAAGCAGTTAATGATGACTGAGATGTGTTGTTGCTCACTTGTTTCGTCTTGCAAATGTGTGCGCTTTGTTGTTGTTGCTGTTGTTTGCCACATGCGAAACAGATTCACACCATTGTCAGATCATGTTTTGAATAATTCAGATCGTTTGTGAGTTTAAAAGACAATTTTTTTAGTTGAATAAAGTAGACGCACTTTTATTTGAAGGTTGCGCAAAAATAGTCTGCATGCGTATTCTTGATTATTTGCTGGTTTGGTTACCAAGGACAATGAGACTCCTTTGCCACGTTCTTCTTCGCGCGTGTTTTTTTCTCTTTTTTTTTATTCCTGTTCAACCAAATTAAATAGCCACGTGTAAATTTTATATGAATGTGTGTGTGTGTGCTTTGGGCTGTTTTAAAAATGAAAAAACAAATTTAAAGCAGTTCAATGGCATCAAAAAGCGTTTGAACTCTACAGCATTAGGTCGAAGAAGACGAACCGAAAAAACCAGACGAACAAAATAGAATACAAAATTCTCGGTATTATTGTTGTTGTTGTTTTTTTCTTCTTCTTTGGCTTTGTGTGTTTTCATCATCAGGCAAGAAAGGAAATCGAAAGACACAATTTATAGGCCAAAGCGATTGTGAAATGAACCAACGGCTGAACCGCAATGTTTTATTTCTTTTTTTTGCTTTGTTTTGGGGGGTAGTTTTGAATAAAGACTTCAAACGAATGAATTAAACTTGAAGCCGGCACAAGTTTTCATTCGCAAAGATTTTTGGTTTTTTGTTTTTTGGATGTGCTCAAACTTCAAATGACATTGAACTTGTGTGCGAAACCAAGAGACACAGAGAGAGAGAGAGAGAGTGCATGAAAGAAACAAAGAAAAAAACATTGGTTCCATGCTAAAAGAAATTTCAATGTCAGTCAGTTTGCAAGCAAGCTATTTGGCCCATTCTATCGAAAGTCGCTAATTGAAATGTTGATATTGAATTTGTTTTGTGCTTTGACAATGTCAAATGATATTAAAATCATATTATTTTCCATTGAATGTCGAAAAGAATCGACACTATGGAATATTGTAGCAAATAATCGGTATCAATGAACGTGCAATGACCGGGCAATAAACGCGCGCAAAACCAACAACAAATCCGTACGAGAATTCATATCGCCAAAAAAAATAACAACAACAGAAACACAGAAGAGTAACAATAAATAGTAGCAAACAACAATAACAACGACCACCAATTCAGGCAGTAGTGGTTTTATACGCATAAGCGTTCAATGATTCGGCAGATAATGTTTGAATTGTGTATGTTCATATTCGGGTGTCATCACCCGGGTCTTATTGGTAGCCTGAGAGATAGAAAGAGAATGATACGGAACGAAGAGAAAGAGAGAAAGAGAGAGAGAGAGAGAGAGAGAAAAGTTCTCGTGTTTTATTTTTGCACTGATGTGCGTGCATGCGGCATGTGTGCGCGCGCCTCGTTTTTTTTATGTAATCTCATTTTTGCGTAGAAAAGGATTTTACTCAATGTCGAGTTTCAAATGTTGCGTTGGAAATTGGCGCGAACGAGATGGAGCTGAGATTTTTGGACATAGTAGTAGCATACCGAATAAAAAAAAAATAAAAGCACATAATCGAAATCGGTATCCATGAACAATATCCACATTCATACACAAACACATATTTACGTTGGCTAAGCAACAGCGGCAAAATTCTCCGTGTTGACTGACAATGCGTACAAATGAAAAAAAAAACACCAACGAAAAAGAATACACCAACAACAACAAATGAACAGTATGTGTAGCAGAACAAATACATAGAATATGGATTGTCGTACTCGTTAGCAGGCTCCATGTTTTAGTGCGCTTATGTGTATGTATATATATTTTTAGAGGCAATGACAGGCGAAGGAATATTCAAGGTTACCTTCGGTCAAGGTTATAACTTCAATATCAGCCCTTGCCTCTGTTTTACTCTCCCGGTCTCATTCTCTCCGGTCTTCTGTTCTCTTTCCCTCTTGCGTTATTCTGTCGCATGCTCGCCTTTTTTTTGGTTGGTTGGTTGGTTGGTTGGTTGGTTGGTGCTGTTTCCACGCCGAGAATGCGACTCAATTCGGAATGAAAGCGTGTGCGTGTTACTTTGCGGCTAAATATTGTGCGGTTCTTAGCATTATTGTTACTGCCATTGACGCTGCCGTGCCTCCTCTGCGTCGTCACTCCAATTTCCAAATGTGATGGATCCTCTTTTCAAGATCTGGCCAATTGGATTTTCCAGCGTTTATTTTTTGTTTTGTATTTTTGCCACTATTCAACTCTATTGCTACTCGAATGGCTCGAGTTCGCTTTTTGCCTTCAGAAAATACCAATTTAAATGTCCACAGTTTCATCAGCAACAAAAAGTCACATAGTACATACCATTTGAACCATTTAATCACTTTCTCCTAACACACGCACACGCACATGCACACGCACTCACATTCACTGCCCATAGCCTACGTACCAAATGTATTTCGATTCTGATTAAATGTGGAATTTGTTCATTTGTCCGTTCCCGAAGTGTTAATGACACTTTGCCACTTTGTTTGCCTCCCAATGCGTTCAATTTCATGTAATATCTCCGCTTATTGCGTTTATGTCATTATAATTTCTCAACCATACTGTTGTGTTCAGCTATCACTGAATGGTTTTCTTTTTTTTCATTTTGTTCGCAAGCACATTCACATAGAAATTCTATGTGATAGAATCAAAGGAATAAATGCGGATCATACGACAGTGTCATATGCATTAAAAACGACTATGAGAAAGTGAAATTTTGGGTTTTGGTTTGGTTTGATTTGGTTACGGGTCCGGGTCAATCACAAAATATTCTGTAGATATTTGGCCAATTTTGTTTATGACATCTTTTATTGGTCGACCAGATCAAGGCAACAATTCTATATACAATTAACGAAAAAGGAGATATCGGCCCCGCAATTTTAATCAGGAATCACATTAACATTAATGACATGACGACACATGTCATTTCATTATGAAGTGCTGACATATGCATTTATTGGTGTTCATTTACCTCATTTGGTTCAGTGTTGGGTGCTTTTGTTGTTGTTGTTGTTGTACAAGATAAAAAAATATCGCTCACTCGCGGTGATACATATGCCTTATCTGAATGCGAATTCGATAACATGTCAAGACGGTCGGTCAAATTGCAATTGATAAAAATAAACATTCGGAATTTCATTGTCATTATGAGTCATTGTAATATGCAAAAAGATTATTGACATTTGTCTGATTCAAATCGCTCGTGTGGCTGCTCAACTCAATTGAATGTCGGCATATATTTATAGTTGAAAAAAAGAAAAGAATGATGGAAGAATGAGTGTGTGTGCATCTGTATACGTCTCTGTGTGTGTGTGTTGCGCGCAAAAGTGTCCTCTCAAGAGCATCACACATTTCAATCTTGGAAAAATTGGTGGTCACTGGATATGAACTCATCGATAGTCGGCGATATAAATAGGAGCACATTTTGGGCCTTTCGTCTTTACGCTTCATTCGGGTATCTTTAATTTTTTGAATTCGGCGCGGGTCTCGTTTGATATTTATTGTTCGCGTGGTTCTTTTGTTGTGTTTTTTTGCCAATTTTTTTCTGTTTCGTTATTTCTGACCAGATTTCTTGTGACGGGGCGAACACATGCAGTGCACCAAAAAAAAAAACCGGCCAAAAGATCTATTCGTTCCCATATGACTTTTCGTTTGAAATGACATACAAATTGCTCAAGCGAACCAATTCTTGTTTGCTGTAAAACCAAAACAAAACACCAACAAAATCGCACACATTTCGTTGTCATGTCATATATTTTGGTGCTATGCACCCATTGCACGATGAGCCAAAAATGGAATGAAATAGCCTTGAACTTGACCACAAGAGTCGCATTCAGCATTCGATATGAACGAGAAAGTGAGAGCAAAAGAGTACGATTGGGGAGAGAAAGAGAGAGAGAGAGAGAGAGAGAGAGAGAGAGAGAGAAAGAGAAAGAGAGCGCATTTAGTGGCCGATGCACATGCACAAGGTCTTAGCTATATAGAATCGCGCTCGAACACTCCAAATATAACACACCAAAAAAAGAAAAAAACAACCAAAACAATATGCTGAGTGAATGAACTGGTGTGCTGCGCTCGTTTCGCTGCGCCCGATGCAAAACGAAATCGATTAATGAACCATTTGCATTTTCGCATTTGTGTATTCGAAACTTTGTTGTTGTTGTTGCTGCGATTTTGTTCATCGATAAAATGGCCAAAATGCATGCAAATTTCATGCTGACATTGCATTTTGAATTACGGTTTTAGTATTAACCATATACCAATTGAAGGAATCAACTCGAAATCAACATGGACATTTCTAGAAAAGTTAGAAAGGTTGTTTGGTCACTATGATTTTAAACGGGGGGAAAAAACAAACATTAAACACTCACATTCACTCAACAAACGGAATCAGATATTCCAGTGTATATCAGTTATTCATGCCTACAGTTGAATTTCAATAGCAAAACACGAACCAAGAGTCGACACTGGACATTTCAGTGGGAAAACTGCATTTACCCAGCAAAACAGAATAAACACAAAAAACTGAAAATCGCAATTTGCAAATACCACAAGTGTCACTTATACGCTTCAAATTGCAAACTGTTGCAGTCTCATAAAAACTGTTTACAGTTTGCATATTTTTGTATTGTGCTCTGTCGGTTGTTTTTGTATTTATTCTATGTATAATTCTGTATGTGTTGATTTGTTTGCAAAATTAGATTGTGATCATTGATCATAATGTGAAAATGGTCTGATTTCATATATGCTTCACAATCCAATATGCCAAAGCAATGATCTTGTTTATTGAATTCATTTTTTTTTTTTTTTTGGTTTGTTCATTTTCTCTCATTCATTTGTTTATGCTGTCATCATCAAAGACACACAAACTGTAATTGAAAGCCATTGCATTTATGAAAATGTGCGCCTGTTTGCTGTTAGAAATCAAATCGGCCGAGTCAACCGCGACATGAGTTCAGTCGGTATAAATATTTTGTATATTTAATCGCAAATGAAAAATTGTTGTTGACGATTGCCAATTTAATATCGCATCGCCACGGATGGTGTTTCATTTTATGAAGCTTGTTCACAAGTGGAATTCGATCATCGGTTGATGTTGATTTCATAGAAATTTATAACGACAACAACGAAAAAAAAATGAGCAACACCGTTTTCAAAAACCAAAATAACACACACACACACAAATAATAATAACAGATTAAACGCCTTCTTTTATTTCCGTTCGCTGGAAAGAAAAAGAAAAAGAACAACAGCAGCAGAGAAAAAAAAGTGAATTGATAGACGTTATTTATTTTATGCACGCATTCATTTTGTATGTTCTTTCGCTTTCGCTTAATCCAATCAAGAATGAGAACGTTTTGCGTTTCTTTTTTTTTGTTCATATTGTGTGTCGTTGCTTTATTTTGCCCAGCTACAAATTGTTGTTTTTTTTTTGTTGCATTCATTCTTTTTTGTGTTTTTTTGATTTGACGGGAAAAATTGAATATTCAGCTCGGTTCGATGTGTCAGTTTACGTAAACAATGGCAAAAATTATTCAAATTACGTTCACATGTATCATGCGAAAAGAGTGTCTTCGTGTGGTGTTTTATTTAGCTCTGTTTCATTGTCGCTATCGCCTCACTCAATCTGCATAAGTTAAATTTTTGATGGGTTTTGATAAGTGGTTTTTTTTTGGGGCTGCATTTCTAAAATATGAAAGATGTCTCAAATACTTAAGACTCTCAAACTCTCAAGTCAATTGTGTCTGTGTGTGTCTGTTAAGTTTTTATAACGAAAATTGGTTCGCTATAATTGTTTCAATTTCTTTCCCGTTTTTTTTCATACGCTTTTAATGAGTAGGCCCAAGACTGAGAAAATTGTACGCGCGAACGAATGTTTACCTTCACATTGTCGCCATCATTTCAATAGATTCATTTAATTTTATGAGAGACCAAAAGACCGGAAGACTTTAATTTTTTTTTTTGCATTAACCGTTAAAAAAACAACCGGAGTGTATTCTTTTTGTGGCTGCTGGTTCATTTTTCAGTGCGATAAGCAGTTAAATATGTTGCGTGCTAAATTCACATATCTTTTTGTTGCAATCAACAAAATAACGGTTATTTCCTGGATTTGTATCCTCTTTTTCGTCCCATAAAAATGTAATTGACCAACAGAAAGTGATAATCAATTTACCACCGCGCGATCAAACGCCCGACTGCGCCACCATTATAGGTGGACGGCAAAAAGTGATCAGACCATTATTTTTTTCGGCATATTCATTGAGAGAGCAAGGGAGAGAGAGAGAGAGAGAGGGAGCGAGAAGAAAAACAGAATGTGGATTTTTTTTTCTTTTTTGAATTTACACTCCACCCGAAACGGTAACAATTGCAAAATGCATTATTCATAACACAAATAAGATAAAAATTATTTAATGTTATCCGCACTATGCACCTGTTTTTTTTTCTTCTCGGCATATTCAATTGCGTCGGATGGCTACCGACGCACTTGCATTCAGTAGCACGCATCAGTGATCGACAGGCCGAACTGAAATTGCTTGTAACCGTTTTGTTCTTTTGACATGTACTGTTGTTTGGTGTGTGCACATTTTTCTTGTAATTTTTCATTTTTTGTTTTGCGTTTTTTTTTTTTGCTTTCATTTTGGTTTGGGTATTGTTGAATGATTACATATTACATGATACATGAATCACGTGAATTCTATCTCTATGGCTATGTACTAGCCACACACTGTCTGGCATCATTCATTCGATTGCTATTCACACATTGAAATAGCCAACTGTTGAGTTGGTCTAAGCAAAACTCCGTTTCAATGGAAATAAGAACGTATCGAAGTGGAAATAAATGAGATGGAAGAAAGATATCTATATATCTTTCTACAAAGTCACAAAGACGTGCAGCACTATGGATTGAGCTGCCTGATAAAAATCGCGCTATTGAATGAAAGTAATGCGGAGAGCGAGAGAAAGAAAACAAAACGCAACAACAAAAAAAAGATGGTTTAATAAAAATTGAAACGAAAACAGGTCACCGTTACGCACATTTAACAATGAGAGCAACCTCATGCTAACAAAGCGTAGGGAAAATTGGTGTTTTAATTCAAACTAAAACTGACCAACACACAAAACAATGTACAAACTTAGCGCGGCATGATTTCAATCGGACCAACAAAAAAAAAGCCAACGAATGGCACTAAACAAAATCGAACCACATCATGAAATTCTCGGGACAATTTACATTTCACAATTGGACATCTGCCCTCGCCATTTTCACTTTACACATTGCACACGGCTTTTATAATCCCTTCAATTTTTGTTTTGAGTTTTGCTGTTATCTATGAAATGAATCTGTTCTCAATATTCTTTGCGAGAGTATACGGCCATTTCTCGTGTTTGGCATGTGAAAGAGCTGCAGCGTTCAAACAATGGAATTGCTTTGAACGATTCAAGCTTAAACTAAATTCATATATTCAAAACAAACAAACGATTTAATTGATTGCTCACAATAGCTCTCTGATAGATGATCTGGGCATTTGCCACAATTCAATTCAAATTGAGCTCACTTGAATTTTTGGTTTCTTTCTCTTAATCTCTCTCTCTCTCCCTCTCTCTCCCCCTTTCTCTCTCTCTCTCTCTCTCTCTCTCTCTGTCTGTCTCTGTCTCGCTGCCTCTTTCTCTCACTCTTACGTTCGTCGATTCAAAAATTGATGCGTCGCTAAATGCTAAGCGTTTAAATGTTTACCAGCAAACCGAACAAATCCACTTGAAATAGATTCCATACGCATGTGGAATGAACGAAAAGCGAAAACTGTGCCACAAAATTAGGTAAATGTACTTTCTTGTTATGGCTCATTCAGCTGTGCTGCTACTGTTGCTGGTGCTGCTGCTGCTGCTGCTGCTACTGCTATGTGATGGATGCGAGTGGCTGTAGCTTAAGCGATTTTCGATATCAACCAACAAACTGCCACAATGTGTGTTTTTCTTTCAGAT
Organism: Aphidoletes aphidimyza; assembly: GCA_030463065.1. Lineage (NCBI taxonomy): Eukaryota > Metazoa > Arthropoda > Insecta > Diptera > Cecidomyiidae > Aphidoletes > Aphidoletes aphidimyza. Next base: position 31,075,680 of record CM059997.1, read on the forward strand.
ATTATAGATGTTACCACATATATACTGTGATTTTTTTGTTCAGCTCATTTTTTTCTGTTACTGTCAAAGTGAACTAAAATGAATTTACAAAAAAAAACAACAACAACAACTAAATCGAGCACAAATTTATCGTGCACAGCCGCCAAAAAACCTCCATTTGCTTTTTCTTTCGACACCATCCACACACTTACTCGAATATGGTAAAATACCTGAACGCTTTCATGCCAACATTATCAAATCACATGCGTACTGAAGAGGAGCGACAGAAAAAACAAAAAACAAAAACAAATCGGCTTCAGCAATTTCAGCGATCAATTTAAAGAAAAAGAAAATCAAAAACAGAGAAGAAAGAAAAATATCCGTTGCAAATGCAAGGAAAAGAGTGAAAAAGAGACGATCAGATGAATTGGAAGAAAAAAAACTGCTGCATATGTGCGCTGGATCGGTACTGGCTCTTCAGGCCACTCGTTACCAATTCCAAAGCGCACACAAGAGAAAGAAATCAAGCAAGGTAGTGATTCGAATGAGTACCGAGCACGAATGATAAGCGCAGAGAGAATTTGAAAAGTAAAAAAAAAAAAACGAAACAAAAAGTGAATCTGAAACTCTCGATTTCTTTTCGAATTTCAATTCAGACCGAGCGAGAGATCAGCGTCTGGAAATCAGGCCACAATTTTCACTTTGGCTTTACGGTTAATCGTCTTTAATCAACTGAAAGCTGCACTTAGCTTGCAACATTCATTTGCTTCAAAATCAAAATGGTATTTGGTTGTTTTTCTTTCTCTCATTCATTTGAGATTTATGCACCAGTTCTGATGTTTATCAAACACACTGTTCATGGTGACTTTTAACTGAAATGTGACCGTCTTTTGGGCTGCACACACTCACACACACAAAACAATGCACAGAATACACACCAGACACAGAAATGCGTTGGTGATTCAAATTTGACATGTGAAATCCAAAAAACAAGTTTTCCGCCTTTTTCCTTTTCATTTAAGTCCAAATTACAACGTGACACAACGATCATAAATTTGTTCGTATTTGTCATAAATTGCAATTTTGTTGAAAATGAGAGACAAATTCAAGCCAGAACAACGATCAATTCGACGAGCACAAGAGAGAGAAAATTAATAAATAAAGACTGAAAGAGAGAGAGAGAAAGAGAGAGAGAGAGAGAAAAAGAGAGAAAGAGGCAATAGAGAAAATTGAGCGGAACAAATGACGATAAAGAGAATGAAGCAGAAAGCGAAACGCTTGAAAATAGAGAGAAATGAGTGAGAGAAGGCATACATAGCGTATATTGAATCGATGGCAACAACCTCTGAGCCGCGTGTAAAGCTATATGCTTATAAAAAGCAGCAAGTAGGTCGTGTTGTGCGCTTATTTTGAGTTTTGTTGTTGTTGCTGTTTTTTATTTAGTTACATGCATACATTATGGAGACAAAGATTTACAGTGATACATGCAAAATACACATTCAATAGCAGCAATTTCGCATTTGTATTTTTGATGTCTTGGATGTGCACTCATTTGTCGTCAGCTGAAAAAGTGACGTACACATTTGTGCGAAATGAACGTGCAGTTAAAAGATGCTGCACTGATTATGTTAAACTTTGACACGAATAACACATGTTAAATGCATAGAAATGTTGATGTTTTCAAGTACTTTAAGTCTCCAGTGTTAATTAATTATTATTTTTTTTTTTCAAATGTTAAAAACACATTTAACATTTGAATGAACTGCGATACCTTAGTTCTGGTAGTAAACCCATAAATCTTATCCACGTTAGCTACTTCAACTTTGTTGAATAAACTAATAGGTATTATGGGGCACCTTTCCAATCCCACTTCAAACTATCCAATGCAAAAATGCCTTTTCTATAACATTTTTTGTTCGTCAAATAGTCAAAATGTGATTGAAATTGGAAAAAAATAAAAATGTGTAAAATTAGTCAATAATATAATCAACAATTTGCATAAATGGCTGATCATTGGAACATTATTCGCATTTCATGTTTATTTGTTGATTTACAGCGCACACACACACACACAGAGAGAGAGAGAGAGAGAACGAGACCCAAAACGAGTAAGTAAAACCGTATTTGTGTCCATCGTGTACGTGTATAAATCGGCTGGTTCAGTGGCAGCAACCGTTGGAAACGGCAAAAAATTGCAAATCTCACTTTCTCGGTCAATGTACTGTTGAGTGTGCACCACACACAACACACACACAGCAAATGAGAAATAGACAGAAGTGAAAACAAATTGTACGCGCCGCACGATTAATTTAATTATTGACTTTTGTGAAGTAAAAGTGAAATGCGGCATTTTTGTTGTTGTTGTTGTTATCTTTTCATTCGGTGTTTTGTTCTCTGTTTTTCTTTCTTCGTTGTGGTTGCTTGTACAAAAGCAAATCAAAACAGAGCGGCGGCCGTAACGGACATACATACTATATGACATTCATCCCGATTGCTCTGTCGAACACAAAGAAGTGTAGCACAGAAATAACAACAGTGCGCCAAGCGCACAGCTAAATCCATTGCAGTACAATTACTTTAACATACAATATCGATTCTGTTTGCGAATTCGTCTTGTTTTGGTGTTTTTTGTTGTTGTTGTTTATATTCACTTTTCAATTTGGTACGGCTTTTAATCGGATTGGCGTTCAATATATCCGCGCGTGCATAATATTTTTTTTTTTTTGTTTTCAATTTCAATACTTGTTGAATTTGTTTGACACAAAAATTGTACATTTTTCAACCATTTTCACCACGCGATTTAATCAAAACAAGCACATTTTCCCCTCACATGTGTTGTTTAAAATTTTAAGGCCTTCAAGTGTGCCATACTGTTTCCATGTTAAACTGTCATATCGCGGTGTCTCATTTCACTTGGCAAATCAAATGAAACATTTGACAAATTCAAATTGAAACTCTGTGTATAATTTCCGATTGAACTGTTCGGCTTGAACAGTAATGAAACTGTTTGCTTACCTGTTAAGTACAAACACAAACAGTTCATTTGGTTGATTTTAAAAATAGACAACAACAAAAATCGAACCGAATTCATTCATATTATGAAATCGCATCATAATGCAGGAATGTGTGACATTTCTAAAAATAGATTAGGTCAAAGGTTTAATTTGCTATTTGTATTCATGCGCCTTGACTGACAGCTAGGGGGGAATTGCATGCAAAATTGCTTTAATATTTCTAATGTTTCACTTCGAACTAAAGAATGCAATCGAATTCACTCATATTCACGTATATTAACCAGAATTGAGACAAGTGAATGTGTTGAATATTTTGACGAATCTGTGAATTTGTGTGAATATGGTGAATCAAAAAACTAGTTTTAACAGTAATGTTGACGTCATACACATTGATTTGTTACAATAAATGAATGAGGTTATGTATATCACATCTTTGTTCAATGAATAATTTTATAAATTTTTTTGGAATAAATACAGTAAAAGTCATTTTCCAAGTGATTCTTAATGAAAAATTAACTATACTGCAACTTTTTTTCTATAAATGTGATGATATTTTATAGTTTTTTACCGTAAAACAAAAAACTCTTTTGAAGCGATATTGAAAAAAATATTCCAGAATTTGTTTAGATATTCATTAAATTCACCAAAATGCTCGTGCATTCTTTTAAAATGAGATAGAACCTAAATATTCTTTGAAATTCTACGAAAAAGACTGTGCAATTACCCCCTAGACTGACAGTCAAGATCGATATTGAACCCATTTTCACACTAAAATACTACAAACGCTCCGCATAACATTTGCTCATTTTACCCCAATATTGACCATGTCAAACTAACGTCTGGCATTTTTCGGTTTTAATTTTCACATTATCTCTTGTGGTTTTCAAGCTAAAGCTATTTAAGTTGGAACAAAAAAAAACGTTACACGGTTTTTAGAATCCAGTTTCGACGAATAAAGACCGTTAAAGCGATTCAGTGCCTTAAAATACCCTTAAGCAATCTGAATGTCCGTTTTTTTTTAAATTGTCATGTACGTTCAAAGAATGAAACAAGTATTTGTTTAACGTTTGTTCATCGCTAGTTATCTGAAATGTATTATTATGTCTGTGTAGTATGAATCCCTTGGATGCAAATGAAGCCATGTGTGGTAGGTAGGCTCTTGAATGTTTTACAACAGCAGTAAAAATGTCTCCGAAACAGGTTTTGATTATACATTAGCTCCATAAAGGACTAAAAACAGATGTTTAAAACATTGAATAATGTAGCTGTGCACATTTCAAGTCAATTGAATCATTTTAAAAGCATAGAGTATATATTTCGGCAATTCCATTTTTACACAAATTGGTCCATACCGAAGCGGGAACGTTGCGTTTCGCATGCAAGTGGACTCAGTAAACTGTGTGGAAAATAATGGTGTTATTGACCTCAGACGGTTGTACAATTCCTATATCTCAAATGGTGGCGCGCGTGGAATTGTTGCTGAAATTCCATAAAGCACGAATATACATATATATATATATATATATATATACATATGTAATGCACAACAGCAAAACAGTTTACCACTGAGCGCAGCGTTATTTTATACGCGGCCAAACTACCATAAGCTAGTAGGCAGACCAACTGTGGCTACTCAGCAAACAATAACAACAACAACAACAACAACAACAACAAAAACAACAACAGCAACAAGAAATTAACATCAACGAGAAATTCAAATAAAAAAACGGTTTATTTTTTTTCTCTCCTGTCTCATGTGCTTTACAGAGATCAAAAACATTCATTTAATTGATCGCGTATGTTCAACAGGCACACATATGAACAAAAAAATACATTTAAAAAAAAACGACTTGACACACTTTTCACTTTCGATTATACAATTGTTTCTGTTGTTTTCTTCTCCACGCACACTCAGTGAGATTTGTTTCTCTTTTCTTTTCATTTCAGTGGCATTTTACATGTTTCATTTTCGCACGTTCATTTCTTTGTTACTGATTGAATGCTTTAGTTTTATAAACGAAAAGAAAAACGAAATGAAGAAAGAAAGAAAAAAAAACACCATTTTTGAATTTGTAACAGCGACAGCAGCAACAGCAACAGTAGCGAACGACACAATTTGGTGTCATAGAAAGAAGATGATGACTGGTCTTCAGTCACATGAAAAGAAAAGCGATCAAATCAAAATAAATAAGTGACTGAAAAAATGTATATACAAAACATTAAGACATTGTGTGCTAGTGTTGGCTCATTTGATCTATGCTCAACATGCATGAAAAGTGTCGATGATAGCATCGAACTTTAAAATTTATGCGAATCATAACTTTTCACTTTAATTGAAGCACACCGAACGAAAAAAAAAAACAACAACAACGACAAACCAACGACGAAAATGAAACAGAAGTTCACTTTTACTTTGGTCGCAGTCCAAATACGATTTGGGCCATTTCACCAACCAAGCTCGCGATCGGTTTTAAAACCCAAACAGCCCTATCGAGGTGAATGACTTTGTTCACGTTCAATGTAGTTTTATCTCTTTCACAATTTTGTGTTGACTTTACTTTGAACCAACGCATTTGACGTGTTGATCCACATTCATTTGGCGTTCAGTGAATTTAGCAAGATTTGAACCTCGAACATCGAACAAAAACTTGTATTTTTGGTGGTGGCATGACTTTGGCCATTAAGGAAACGTAAAAACAGAACCTTTGTACTTAAATTACTACTCACAACTTTATGTGTCGTATAAAGTCTGTCGGTTGACGGCCCATTTTTTTTTAATGCTCATTGCGATTAGCCAAAACAACACACCAAAAATGTTTTTTGAGTTCAGTTTTTCTTTTATATACTTTTGACCAATTTTTTTTTTTTTTTTTTTGAATTTTGATCGTTTTCATATCACACAATTCTAATAAATATTATTATATAATAATTAAATTAAAATTTGATTTGAAATGTAGCAAAAGAAGGGAAGAAACTCAACATTTTTGTTTTGTTGGATTTCTTCAACATTTTTGTTTTGTTTCATTCTAAACACAACTGTTCAATGAACACAATAGATTAGACATAAATGCATTCATTAAAAAATATTCCAAGTTCGGTATGAATTGCAATAAAGCTTAAAATGCCGTTTTCCGCTTCGATTAATGTGAATGGTTTTTTTGGTGTGAATTCAGCATGGCCATTTGATGGTATCGATAATGTCGTTCGGAATCCACGATGTTTCAATTGCTGAAATCCATTAACTCCTTTATCTTGATAAATCATCACCATTTCTTCTGCTCCACTTCGTACGGCTACGACTAAAATTGGTTGAACATTAGATAATTTGGTGAATTCACAATGTAGAACGATTGAATTTTCGAATTCAATGTCGGAATAATGTTCAAGTTGTGCTCCATTTCCACCAATGCTAGAGATTACGATGAAAAAGAAATTTTAATTTTCGTTTATCAATTTAACATTTTGTGCATTTTGGCATTAAGCAACAACAGCAACAAAAAAAATGATGTAGCAATAAAAACGTCGGAAATTATTTCGGTAAAATAAAAAGAAAAAAAATGTTACCGATAAATGCTGATAAAGCTTCCAACATGGTTTGGTCGACCGAACGCATCCACGTGCATGCTGACTGCAACAAATGCACGATCGCCAAACTTGTGTGCCGCCACTGATGTTAAATTATCGAATTGCCGCCGATCTGTGTACTGTTGATGGTTTTGCGTGTCATACCAGCGACTTTCGATTTCACCGTTAATAAACCATACAATTATTGCATTCACGTATCCACTGATAATTTTGTAAATTTCACTCGATCGCTCTGATTCAACATGATGCACTTTCAATTGTTGACTTTCGCTATCAATAACATCCATGCAATGCACATCAAACTGTGTTGCATTGAACTTACTGAAATGTGAAAAATGTCCAAAGCAAAAACAAAACAAAAATTGTCATTCGTTTGAATTCGAGATGATTTGCATATTCAAACATTTATTCTATAGAATGGTTGTTAAATATGGCTCACCTATAAAGAATGAAGCAATGACGCATATCCAAATCGAATGGTTCAATGTTGGTTTCAACGTCTTGGACCATTTCATACACAAGTTTGGCCTTTTGTAAATCATGTGTATAATCATAAAATTGCTGCACAAATTGGCCACTGGTCATGTTGTGCATTTGAATAACCAGTAAATGCATCAGGTCAGTGCGTAGCGCAGTTAGACCAATGACAACCATATTTTCCGGCAAGGCTAACGGTACTGTTATAAAATAAACAAACAAATTTGAACAACAACAAAAAAACAAAAACCAAATTGAAATGATATTTTCTGTTTCTGCTGTTTCATCAGTGAAACATGTTACACCAGTTTTTGATGAAACACATGTGATGTCCAGTGGACACGATCCACCATCAAAAATTGAAGTACTTGAATAAAAAGACAAAGTTAACATGTGTGACCACTTACTGTTGCTCGGTTGCAAGGTCTTCTGTGTTGTGTTCCATCCATAAAATTGAATATTAGATGTGTTAAATGCAACAAATTCAAAATCATATCCGACTAGTTTTTGTAACCCTTGTAGGTCGTTTGGTAGCGTTTGTCGAACGACCATACGTTCAAAATGCTTAAACCGATCACGTTTGACAAGTTTATCGACAAACACATCCAGTTGATTGCTCGCCTCCCGGTATTGTTGACCATTGTGAATGGTTGAAATGATTTGATTGATATCGATGCCATTCAATTGGCTGTTTACATGTAAATCATCAATTTTCAAATTGTCCATAAATTCAATATTTGTAAAAATTTCACCCGCATCAATTTGTCCATGTTGTCCTTTTTGAATAAGATTTCCAAAAAATTCGCTCACATTCTTATCATTGATGAAATTCACCAGTAAATTATCAAATGTGAGTGAACTTAACGAGTTGCCCATCGATTCATTGCCAATGGTTATCGGACCGTTGAGCCGCTGGGGCACACTTTTCAGCAGTACAGTTTGTGAATTGAATGTCATATTGTTAACCAGTCCCAATGCCTCAATGTATGATATAACGGGATTTTTGGCATAAACTGTACCTTGAATGGTATAGTTTAAACCGGTCATAACCGCATTACCAATCCAATCGGCCATATCAATTCCCTGTAATGTGCAACCGTATTGACAATATAAATTATCGATGGTAAGCGATTGAAAACGTTTTGGTGCACGTATTATATTCGGTGTTGAGGTATCCCATAAAGCCACATCGGTTGCCAAATTCAGGCCATTTATCGTGGTCGATGTCAAACTGCCTGAAAAAAAAACACAAACACCAAAAACCACAATACAACATCGGAAATCAAACGCCAAAATAAACGACAAACAACATAATCAAATCAACACAAAATTCAATGTCGAATTCATTGAAAACAGAGCAAATTTGTTTGTTTTTGTTATTTTATTACCCAAAAATCGCATCTCATTGACCGTCCATAGAGCTCGAATGTATTGAGTGTCATTTGTATTTTTCAAAACATTCTGATCGAAATCCGTGATATTCAATGTGATATCGCTGTAATGAAAAGAATAGACAAAAAAAAACGTGCCGTCAACAATCAAGTCGATAAGAAATGAATATCAAGGGAACAGTTAATTTTGGATTTGCAAAATGAAAGCACATTGAGCAATCCATGCAGCTCCATCTAACGGTGCGCTTACTAATTTCAATCAATTTACAACATTTTGACGTTGACAGACACACATTATGGTGTGTGTTTTGATTTGTCAACATCGCTCATTTTCCATTGTGCATAAAGATCCACTTGCGAAAAAACTTCTCAACAAAGTTCTTGAGCAAAGAATTCTGTTGATTTCTATCGGTTGCTTTTTTATCAGTATAAAAATTCATGTAAGTAAATTTTGTCGTATTGCAAAATGCACCACGCAACAAAAATAGCAACTATTACCATTTTTACATTCGATTTAGTAAAAAAGAATTCGATGTTATTTCGACTGATAAGTCAACAATTTAATGAAAAAAAAAGTGTGAAAGGTCCCTACCTATTGGGAACTTTTATCAGTCCGTCCAGTGAAAGTGTATCAACATTCAATGAATCTTTGAAATGAACACGTCCTTTGAAATTAATCGGTGCGGTGATGGTTTGCGGTTGGCTTAAACTCAAGTATCGTGCATTTAGTTCTTGTAAATCGATATTATTGACTGGGCCCTAAAATGCGACATGTTAAACATTTCTTTATTATCTTCTAGACATGTTTTGATTGTGAATTGTGTATCAATAAAATACCGTTGTTGTGATGGGTTTCTCAAAAATCACCGTATCAAATTGAACATCCGATGTGAAATTCACGTATTGATCATTTGCAAACCAAGTGGTTAATCGCATGTGCTCGAATGATTCGGAATTTAGATATTCGGGTGTTAAATAGTCATTGAAAATCACATCACCTTAAAGAATGAAAGAAAGATGATAAAAATAGCATCACGTTTCGAATCAATTGAATCAAACGAGAATTTGTCTACGTCACATTGGACTATCGTTACCTTTAATCGTTAATTTTTGTGAAGCATCCGGTGATGGTTCAAGTAATTCGCACATTTTCGATAGACTATTGCCATTAAGTTTATCACCAATCGATAGAGTTCCATAGATGTCAACATTCGATGCAAATGTCAATGGTTCATTGAAATTTTGGAGGCTATCTGATTGACTTAGAATTAAATCGTCTGGAAATTGAATACCCGATAGCTTTCCACCAAAATTCAGCGACTTTTTGAAAATGACATTGTCTATGAATGGGGGGAGAAAAAACACGATGCGTTTATTGTTGAAAGATGAAAATGTGATTTGAGTGTTTAAAAGACAGACACTGTCTATCCAGGCAGCCAGGTATAGCCAGGCATAGCCAGGTAGTCAGGTATGACGCTATGAAGGCGACAAATTACCGAATTCAACGTTTTTCATCGGAATTGGATCAATTTTCGATACGGTGTCAGCAACAAGCTCTGGAAGATCATAACCATTGAGCAGACCATACAATTGGATATTGTCGTTGAATGTAACATCGGTAAATGTTTGTGGCACTGTAAATGTCTGCAAAATAAACAAATCAAAATTACATAATTTTCACATGTTAACAACAAGTGTTAGAATGTTTTTTGTTTTTACTTGTGCTCCTGCGGAGAGAAGCCATTGATGGCCAAAACTTGAGCTAGGTATATCGTTGATGCTATCAGTGACAGTGAGATTATTGATAGAAAAATATGAATTGAATTGAATTGGTCCCTGAAGTGTTAAGCCATTCTTTAAATCATCAAGACGTTTTTGTATTTCTTCAGTTGTTTGACCAATTTGCCAAAAATCACCTTCAACTATTAATTCATCAATTGTAATATTTTGAAACCATTTATCAGTTGTGATAACGATGCTTTCATTTGGTGTATTAAAATATGAATCATCCAGCAATGCTTGTAAATTAACACCAAAAATGGTGTTATTGATAAACAGATGATCGATTTCAACTTCGGTGCCATTTGCTACAATTAAATCGCCATGAATGGTAACATTTGCATTAATCTCTTGATCAGTATCATATGTCAAGAAACGATCCATTGATGTTTTTCCAAGAATTATTTTATTAGCTCGTACTCTAAATATCGGTTTAAAATAAAAGTTAAATAAAAAAAAAAACAAAAACATTTGACACCATCCAAACGGTAGTAAAATCGCACCGCTGCACTTACTTGTTAGCAATAATACGATTGAATTGAATACTTCCAGTGACAATTTGATTTTTAGCCGATCTCTTCAACATTGTATTGTTCAACATTTGTAAATTGACGCCATTGATTTCAGTTACATCACAATCACCGTCAACATTTAAATCAGATAAGAAAATTTTTGGTGCGCTAATTATTTGCGGTTCATTTGAATTGCCCAGAACTAAACTTTCAATGGGAATACCATTGATTCGTGTTCCCGCCATAACATTATCAATACCAATTGGTTGCAAAAATTCTAATGGCACATCAATGACCGGTTCGTCAAGCCGTAAACCATCATCCAGCAATTGGGCCACATTATAACGTAAACTGCGACCAAACATATTTTGAACTTGCAATAAATTTTGAATGGTTACATTTCCGATAAATTCAATATCACCATCCAGCACAATGTCTTCGTTGATCGTTACGATTGGTTTGATTTTACTTAATACCGGACTCGTTATGTTTATTTTACCTTGTAAAATAATCGGTTTGAGTAAATTAATCGATTGAAATTCTTTGTAACCTCGTATCACTTGCACACGTTTGCTTCGTTTGAATAAAATATCCATTTTACCATCTTCAATGAGAATTTGATTTAAACGCTGCAACACATTCAACCGATTCACCTGAAGGCTTTTTGTAAACCGAATCGGTTGTCGAATGAGCAAATTATCGACACGATTATGTGCGATTGATTGAATTTTTACATTTGATATTTTACCATCAAATGTGCGCAATGACTTTGCCCGTAATGAGCGAATATTTACAGGCGCTTCGAGCACTTGATTGTCAACATTTGTACGCAACGCATTTTCAACCAAATAATTAAAATCCATGCCATTAACACGCCCTTCAACGATAATATCATTCAAAATGAGTGGCTCAGATTCATTAAGCGGTGCATCTCTTTTAACACGGTTATCACTTTCCAATAGCTTCGTTTCAATTGCTGTAAAATTCTCGGTATTATTTACGATGATTAAATTATCAACGGCCAATGTATCTAAAACCAAATCTGAATCAACATCAAGCAAATCATTAACACTATGACCATTGATTTTCTCCGCATAGAAATTGCCTGAAACGGTTAATTCTTTGACAGTCAATGTTGATGACATTGCAATTTGTTCGCGCAGTAAATCATCATCAAGCGGAGCAGATTTCAGATCATTTTGAAGCATTGAATCATTCAAACGTTTCGGACGACGAACAGTTTCCTTTGATATAATCTCTTCAGCTCGTTGCAATGATTTTTTCAATTTTGCAAAATCAATTGGAATCGACGTACTTGAAAGCTGAAAATGTGATAACAAACATTGTTCGAGAAGGATTTCAATTAGAAAATATTAAGAACGATCGGCAATTGGAAATGCAAAAAAAAACAAACCGTTTCGGTGTAAATCGTTTTCACATTGGTATTTGCAAAATTCATAACGCCAAATCCAGGTGGTGGTTTGAGATTCTATGAAATTTATTGATCAATTTTAATTTATTATTCAATTTGATTCGTTATTCAAACAATCGCATCGGAACATGACTTACTTCAATTTCTTGATACGTTTCAACGATTCGATCTGTTCGGAGTTTTTCTTGGACGCCAGCATACCAATTATCGAACATATCAAAAGCCGTACTAAAATCATATTCCAATTTAACTTCAAATTTAACTCGATATAAATTCGTTGCATCACTAAACATTTCCGAATTGGCTACAACTGGAAAACAAAAACAAAAACACCACATTTGCCACATAAGTTGATTGGTCAGAGCACAAAACCATCAAGAATCATAAAGAACACATTACCAAGCACCAAAAAGCTATTGTTCATATTGTACGTTCTCATTTTGGCTACACCTCTGCCAAGTGATCCACCGGTGAATGTGACTGGCGTTTCATAAAATTGAAATCCATTAAACTGATAGGTTTTTGTGGCGCCTTCATTCATTGACACTAATAAAACAAACGCATTCTTTTCTCCCTATTTCATACATGGGCGGTTTGCGTAAAAGCAATAAATTAGCTCGACAAAATAACAATAAAAAAAAATCGTTGACATATTTTTTTGTTAATTTGAAATGTTTACCATGTAGGGTTGAAATTGTGTGACCTCAGCATCAAACGGTATAATTTGCATTGGTACAAATTTTGCATGTTCATAACGAAAAACCACTGCATTCGATGTGCTTACCGAATCCTCCGTATCACCATACGTTCGATATGAATTTGCAATGATAAGAAAATGATTGTCATTGATGTGTACATGTTTAATATCGATGGCACCGAATGTTTTAATTTTTTGTGTTAAATTGAATTTATGCGTATCGATATCATAGTGAAAAATCATTGAATGTGTTTCAATATTTTGATGTTCATCCATATAATTGGCAACGGCCACATAAATTTGATGTTCAATTAGAAATGGTTCGACTTGCATTGCATTCATACATGGAATATGATCGATTTCGATAAATGAAAATTCCGACAATTTCATTATTGGACAATGTGGTTTCTCATGTGATTTGCCATCACTTTGAAATGTTTGCCACATTAACAGTTCATTGTGATATTTCAGAAAATGCATTCGATTTTGATGTGGCCGCACAAAGTATTGAATTGGTTTGACTTGATCATCTTTTAATTGGAAAATGGGTGATCCTTCGGTAATATCATCATAATGTGCAGTCTTGATTTCATTGACCACTGATATATAACCATCTGTTCCCATCGATACACAGTCCATATTCTTGGCTGAACGGGTTTCATATGAAAATACTTCAACGTAATCATAGAGCGGATTGTATTGACTGCCAGGCTAAATGAATATGATAATAAAATGGATGATAAAATCAAGGTCAACTACAGTCAATGTGATTATGACTGGAACACTTACGACTTTACGTAGCACCTTTAACATTGTTTTTGTATTATTTTTTGACCCTTCAAGCGCCAAACAAACTGCATACAAATTGTTGTTGACCTCCATTAGACAAATGTCTAGCGGATATGTAATCGGTATAGTAGCATACTCATCAAATCCACTCAATTGAAATGTTTCTGAAATTTAAACCAATTTTTTTTTGCTCAATTTTTTTTTTGTTTTTACCGAAATTTAAACAAAAACAACTTTAGATTTTCGTTTTTAGAGTTTTTTTTATAAATAATCGAGTTTTTTATTCAGAAAAGTTGCAATTTGCCTAATATTGTGTATGTTTATTTTATAGATTCCATGCGCGAAACTGTCCGCGGTGAGGTGCCAACCAAATGGATGACGAAAATGTGCTAGCAACACAGAATCTACTCAAGCAATGTATAAGAGAGCAATGTGATGAGGTGGAAATGTTGCAATCAATATTTTGTAATGCTGGTGAAATGGAAATTACAGATCATAGTATTCTAACGGATATGTTTGATTATCTCGATGAAAAAAGTGATCGATTGGATCACAAATTGGATTACACGATAACAATGCGCATTTTTGGTGGTCAAACATTAGAATTACAATTTGAATTTCCACACACATATCCACTCTTAGAACAACCGTGCATGACAATACGAACAACACTAAATGCACCCAATAAATTGCACATTGAAAATGAAATCAAGCGACAGATTTATGAATACATTAGCAGCGATGAAGTTGATAAAACTGTAGTTTATGTGTATCCAATTGTAGTTTGGTTACAAGACAACATTGAACGTATAATTGCTGATGCTAAACCATCGACCGAACCAAAACAATCATCAGACCATGTGGATGCAGATTCAATGATCGAAATGGAACGGCTATGGATATACTCACATCATTTAAAAAGCACTCAAAAACGTCAAAATATTTTAAAATTGGCTAAAGAATTGGATTTAAGTGGCTTTTCAAAACCCGGAAAACCGGGCATACTTTGTGTTGAAGGTGTTAAAGAAAATACACAAGAATTTTGGAAAATCATACGTCAATGGGCATGGCAACGAATTACAATACGAATTAGTGAAATCAAATCCAAATCACAAGCGAAATGCAATCAATTTCGGCGATTTAGTCAATTCCGGGAGACTCTTTATGGTGAAGATGAATCGGATTCCGTGGCTCCGATAAATATGACTGATTTTATGAAATTTTTGGAAAATCACAATTGTGGTTATGTAAAAAAAGAATTGTTTTTACTAGAATAATTACGCATGCCCATTTAACACCTCATTGATGATGTGATTATGTACATTTGATTTCGGTATTTTTTTTATAACTTTGCATTGAAAGAGAAGATGTTAACTTGAGCAAAGTATCATGTAAAAACAAAAAACAAAAAGTCGATGGAATAAAAATTCGTTTGATAAAATACCTTTTTGAATCATTTTGAGTAGTTTTGCTTTAGCTTCAGCAATTTGATCATCATGATTGGTGGTGGTGGTGGATGATTCTTTCGTCACAATAAACGGCAATAATCCAATCAGAATACACAGTAAATGCAGTAAAAACATATGATTTAGTTTAAAAAATGACTTTTCCGAGCGTTTAGAGCCCATTTTTGTTGTTGTTGTTTTGTTTTATTGATTCTTAGATATTAAGTTATAATGAAACACACCACATCATAGCACATGGACAACTTGACTTCGATTGACATAGTGAGTGAATACTTAAGTAACGGATTATTTCAACGTGTAGTTGACTTAATGCAGAGTGAAATGTCAAAATGAGCCAAATCAAAATAACAAATGTTTGCTGGATAAGTTCAAGTCAAATTATGCTTATTTTAAGTCAAAGTACGCATAGTTTGTCCAATTTATCTTCGTAAACAACATATAATTCAACTACATATTAATGTTACAATCGGCATGGAAAAATGACAACAAAAAAATAAATTACAATTTTTTAACGGATTGTACTGTACTGTTGAAATTCGGGTGTTGTAAATTTGCCAGACTCTTCCAATGGATATTTTCGTCCTTCAATCGGTGAATGTATTCGAATTTGTCTCATATGTGTATCGCGACCATTCTGATGATTTGATATGACAGCTATTTGAATCATAAATGTTCGTATTGGACGATTGCGCACATCTTTAATCGGTATTTGTACCCAACCTGTTGATGAATTACAACAAATTCCCATTGTTTCACATAATTTACAAAACAGTATCAATTTCTCAATATGAACTAACTCAATCCGATTTATGGCATAATTTACCTGTTGGTTCAACCAAATCAACAATTTCAATTTCTTGTAAATCATTAAAATGAGTTCCAGACCGGATTGATATTCGACTTGGCGTATAACTTTCGTCCAATTTGTAATCAGTGTAAATGTAAATTTGATTAACCGATGTTTTACGTTGGAATTGAATGTTTACCAAATGTGGAAGTTGACCATCCGATTGCCAATATGTGTCCATACAATTATCACGCAGTTGCTCTACACCGAATCCTTTATTTTTTGTTTTTGTTGTTGTTGTATTGTTTGTACATGAAACGAAATCGATGACATATTGTGATAATGTGAAACACATTTTACCACCAACGGTGTTACCAAATTACCTGGTTTACATGATGATAGACTCCAAACAGCCTGCGCTCCAACTTCGGTCACATTTCCCGTATACTCTTCGTTGATTGGATCATTATCACCACCCGATTTTGTGCTCATTTTCTGTTTTATTTGAATAGAATTTTAGTTTGGTCGGTTTTTGTCGCAATCGACTACACAAGTTTCAACTTGTAAACAAACGCATTTCACTTGAACATAGTGCAGATTGTCATCGATGCGATGGCGCTGCCAACACTTGAGGGACGTTTTGCTTTTAGACATTATATTTAATTTCTTGAGACTGAAGGTATTCACTCGCATTGGATTTTTTTTTTTAAAGCTAAATCCTGTCTTTCGATTTAAATGCATCTTAAAAAATTAACAAAAACAATGTCACTGAATTTTCTTTATTTGAAAAATGTTTGAACGTGGCTAAATTTAGAAAAAATGCTCATAGTTATCGAGAGTCAAGAACACCGATTTTTATCTAGTTAATGACCTCTTCCACCAATATTTTAGCATTTTCAAAATTATTTATTCCAATTCATAGGTTTCGACATTCATTCTCCATTTCAAAGAATTCAAATAAATCGGTTAAATTTAGTGGTTTTAAGTACATTCTATTGTGATGGTGGATAAATTTCAAAGTTATTGACGACTAAGTAAATTTTTAATAAACGCAAATATCATGAAATTTTCCATTGAACTACAAAAATTGAAATTTCCTAGGTCATGACTTTTGGTAAATTTCAACCGAATTCTTAATGATTAGAAATAGAATTATCTCTTTGTTTACCATCACAATTCACTTTATCAATTGTTCAACGAACAATTCTCTGAAATTTTATTTCATAACACACACAAAAAATTGTTGCAAACTAAATGTAATTAACAATGCGAGTGTTGAAAATCCAGTTTTATTGTTCTTAAGGAAACAGCTGTCTAATTGACTGATTGTCAATTGTGGCTTAAGCAAATGCATTGCATATTGTTATCAGTAAAATCGATAGTGTGAAACAACAGCTAATGGTTCTTTTCAAAAATAGAAACACATTCGTGCACATGATAGCAGTAAATTTGAATATTCGTATTTAAGATATGTTAATTTAATTTCTCTTTTTTTTATTATAAGCTCACTATGACTTTTATTACATCTTTGAAAATGAAATGAAAATAGAGATAACATTTTTCAAGCGAAAAGAATCTTACAAAATAACAAGAAAAAAAATATCAAGTGAGGTCATTACTAATGACTCGATAGTCGCTCGATCGTTTATCCAAAAAAGTCACCAAAAATTCCATTTAAAATGCCTCTCTGGTTGCAGAATCGACTTGGAGCATCAACCCACACTAGATTCGAGATACAACATGTTTGTTTAGTCAAATTAAATGCAATTTTTTTGACAAAATAATAAAGTGATTTTGAATAATTTGTTACCATTGTAGAATTGATTGCCTCGCGATTGTGCCCACAATTGTTCATTTGCAATTTTTTTCTTTTCACCACTAGCAAAAACTAACCACTGATATTCGCGGTCAATTACGCCATTCAAACAGCAACGTCCTCCATTTATATTATAGCATATCGAGGGATCTGGAGCATCGACCCAAACTAAAATATTCCATTAAATCCAAAATTTACCAAATTTACCAATTTACCAATTTAAACTTTGATAAAAATCCAAACCATTCTAGTTCTAACTAACTAAGATTCTAACTAGTGACGTTTTTTTTTTTTAATTCAATCACTCACCTTGAAGTAAGTTTCGATTGTATCGATCTTGATTGGCTGCAATTTTGGCATTTACATTTGGAAACACTTCGGCCTTATAAAAGGATCCATAGAGGTAGGTGTATGGAGAGAGTGGTACGTGAGCAAGAACTGTACAACCGCTGCTTGTTTCAAATATATCACCCCAAAAAATTGCCGTACTCGAGCCAATGGCCACTATTTTATAAACAAATAACCAAATTATTTTCGATTCCCCTCATCGATTTTCGAAAACTTTAAACATTTTCTCAAAGTAAGAAACTAAATCTCGAACTCACCAGCCAGCAGCACAGAACAAATCGTAAAAAAGTGCATGTTACAAATGTTTCACCTCGACCAATACTAACTGATTATTAAGTAAATGAACGAATAAAAACCAAAAAGTATTCCAACGATGCGAAAAATACTATAATTGAAAATAATTGTAATCACAACTTGAGTTGGTTGATTTCAAAATCTAGAACGAATATTTGCAAAAGTTAATTAATAATCAAGTTTTTTTTTCAGCTGATATTTTGTGTGCTTCGGTATTTACGTTTAAATCGAGCGTCAATTGTTCGTTATATGTATTCACATTCGATGCAACTGTACGACTAAGCGTGTACCACACGCTCATTATTATTTAACAGCATTTGAAATGCTTGTGTTGTTCCAAAAGGTGTATCTCCTCGTAATAATGGTACAGTAAATCACAATTAATGTTCAATGTCCCAATGTATTTTTGTTACTGTGCCTGTTTTCATTTGGAAGTGTTTTTAACAAAATATAAAGCCAACCAAATCCATATTGAAACTTACGCGTTCGTTCTACATTACGAACTCTTTTTGTTTTGTTTTTGTGATTCTCCTCCAATTTTGTATGAATTCTTCTTTTTCTATTTGTCATCATTACGATGATCTTTTTTGTTTTCAGTTCAAGTAAATTTCATCTTATTTAATGTGTGATGATGTTGTTTTTCGTGTGTCATAGTTTTTTTTTTGTCTCTCCTTCAATTCAAATTGAATCTTTCGCCATCTCATAAACCTCTATTCAATGGAATTTCGAATATGATAACAGCTGTAACGTACGTTACCTGATAACGAACCTGATAATATCGAATAAAATGTGAACACCAAAGTGTGCAAATATTACTACATTTGTTTAGCTTACGGTATATTTTTTTCGCATTGCTATTAATTATTGTCGTTGTAAATGCGGGTGTTATTTATTCATTTTTGTTTTATTCGACTGACATCGATTGGTTGAGTTGAATATTCGTAAAAAGAAAGAAGCGGTGTCCTTGTCTAAATCGTGGCTTTAAACTCAACGAACCTGTTTGAATATTCCTACCTTGATACATGTTAATATCCTCAATCTTCTATCTTTCGCAATCACAAAGGAAAAACATTTAAATTATATTTGGTTTTTGTTTTTTCTTCAAATATTTAAAATGGCACGTAAACCCATTCAAAAAGATTTCGTTTTTTAATCATCATGTTCTCTTTATTTGAAGAGCTTAAGTTTGTAACTTGTTCCATTCTTCACTTTGATTTTCATCTCATTAATCTAATTTTCTTTTACTGTTTTGTTTTTCATTTAAAATTGTTGTTTTGCTTCGATTTGTTTTTTTTTTCGAATAATTTTCTGACTTCAATTTACAATACCTCTACTTTCTCACCCTCTCTCTCTCTGTGTATCTCTCTCTCTTTTTTTTTCTCTATTAGGAGATATAATTTCTAATGATCTAAATAAAATGCAATAAAAAAAAACCAAAAATTTATTTTTTAGTTTTGACTTTTTTCCGTAGACTTTCTTCTTCGGCGACTTTTTGTTGTACAGGTGTTAAATGTTGTTGCATTAATTCATCTTGTGACATTTGAAAATTACTATTCGCCCAAATATCACGCAATTTTTCCAAAATCGCACCCATTTTACGGCCACTGTAACCATTTTCCGCTAAAATGGAACCGTTGACGGGGAATTTTGGCTGCTCCCAATCAATTAATTCATCATAAATTGGCCGTTTGTCATTGTATTTTAGCAGCTCGAGAACAAAATCTTTTAATAATTTAAACGAACGATTTCGTTGTGGCAAACACATTTTCTGGTAATATCTATTATTGAATAGAAACAAAATCATATATAAATAGAATCTATAATTATTTGATATGTTATTGAAATTGAGGAAACAAATTTGGTTTTTTTTTCTTCAAATGGAATACATACAGCAAGTCATTGACGTCACGTGAAATGGCCTTATGTTCGGCTAAGAAAAATGCCATATCGCGTTCATATGCGGACAATTTGAGTCGTGAGTGTAGACAAAGTGCGTCTTCTTTTGAATTTAACAGAGTCGATAGGATTGTTATCGGATTGATTGCAACATCACTGAATGTTGTTTGAAGTGTTTGTTTTATACGGAACAGATCATTGCAATCGATTGATGCTGGAAAACCTGGATAACAATAACAAAATAAATTGATATTGATGATGTTTAAGAATGTGGTGGGAAAACATATCATTTTGAAATTGAATGTCCTGTACACACCTATGTATCTGCCTGCACCACATTCAATCAATTTTGTAAATAATTCCACACGATAATTGCCAAGCAATGTTTTCTTCAATTCGTTCCAAATGCGTTCACCACTGATCTTCTGCAAACCTTCAATATTTTCGCAAATGGCTTGAATGGTTTTTGCATCAAAATTATTCGGACTTTCTGATATTCTTCCGTAGAATCTATAAAATGGTAAAAAAAAATAATATTTAATAGAAGGCAGACAAAAGCAAAAGTAATGTGTCAAGGTCATCCTCAAATGATTGACTGTTATTGGCCAAAAGAACTTAAATGCACTAACCGAAAGTATCTTAAGATGCGTAAATAATCTTCTTGAATGCGATTGGCTGGATCACCAACAAAAACGACCCGTCGATTTTTCAGGTCATCGTAGCCAAAAAAGTAATCATATACTTTGCCATCAAAACCAAGAAACATGGAATTTATCGTTAAATCACGTCGAGCGGCATCGAGTAGCCAATCGGTGGTGAATTCGACTTCAGCATGCCGGCCATCGGTTCGAACATCGATACGTAATGTTGTCACCTCAAAATTTTCTTCATCATTGATTCGGGGTGTGATTGTTCCATGTCTTTCCCCATTCGAATTGATCATCCGAATATTTTCTTTGTTAAACATTTCAATCATTTGCTTGGGTGTTGCTGTTGTTGCAAAATCAATATCGGTCGGTGTAATGTTCACGAGTAGATCTCTGGTTGGTTGGGTTGGTGAAGAAGATGATGTAAAATTTCAATTTAAAAAAAGTGAACACAAACAGATTTAAATAAATCTCAAGGTCAAAATGGGTTGTCAAAATAGCAAAGATGCCGCACCGCCTCCATGCGCTTACCTGACTGCGCCACCAGCAATACGAATGTCATAATTATACTTTTGAAATATTGCCACTAAATCGAGAATATTCTTTCGTAAAATGGATTTAAACTGTGGTGTGTCCAGTGTGACGATCACTGGATCCGCTCGCCATTTCAAATTTGCCTCCATCTCTTTGTATTTGGATGACACGTTTTCCGTTCGAATTAAATTCGTTCTATTTTCTGTACCGCTAAAGCACCGGATTGCGGAGCAATTTTCACATGAATCATAAAATGCGCTGAATAATTGTTGCGGCGGTAAATTCTTATTCGATTGTTTTGTTAAATTGGACTGGTTGACATGCACTTGTACAATTGATGATGATGAGGCGAAACTTCGTAAAATTATTTGAAATTTCTTATCGGTTGCATTCTTCCAAATATTATGAAACTGTTTAAGCATTATTTGATTTGTTTTGTTTTGGTCCACAAAGTTTGCCGAAATTGTCTGTTTTTTTGTGTGTGTTTCGTGTGTTCAATTTAAAAGGAATTCCTTCACACATCAACTCCAACACTTTTGATTGCAGTGTTTTCTTTTAATTTCCATGCACAATATCGCTTTTCGTTCGACTCTTGATCAAAATAAACATTATATTTTATGATTTACCAACGATTTGTGTGTGTGTGCGTGTGTGTATGTGTGTTTTTACTTTTGCAGCAAATGCACTAAAATTCTTTGATTAATCAAAACCAAGCATTTCACCAAAGTTTTATAGAATTTCCTCAGCCGTCAAAAAATTATGTCAAAATGTGTTTCGTTCGATGGTGTTGCGTTTTATGCCAACTGCTGTACTAGATTCTCTCATTCGGATCTGAATTGACACACGCTCGTTTGAAGCTTTCGGTCATCGAAAATAGCCACATGAACTTTCGAAATTAAAGCACTTTTTGACATTATCTTCGATTCAGTTAAATTGGAACAATTTCATTCAATTATTTACAATGTAAACTTCACATTTCAATTTACAACAATCTAATTAAGTTCAAGGCCACGCACCTATTGGGACTATACATATTATATGATTACGGAAGAAATGACAGATTCACTGTATTAAGAAGTGAATCCATTTATTTATTGTAAAGTTTATCGTATCATTTTTCATCCTTTAAAAATGGATTCGTTTGAGACCAGATTATTGACCTAGATCAAATTATCCGGTTTGCATCGATATCTAATAAGCTTAGAGAAGATTCGTGTAAATGTTGTTCACAATATTATATATCACTTTATTTAGTCTTATGTGTCTAAAGTATCTCCACCAGTTTTTTGTGTGTTTTTGTGTGATTCTCGCATATTAGCTCGCATACCTTGGTTGTTAAAATCCTTCGTTGATATTTGGAGTAGAATAAATAATTGGCAATTTTTCACCCTGTTCTATATGTTCCAATATAGAATCCTCATTTCTTCGCATTTTACCCATGATTCGATCGCGATAGTCGTAACCAAAAGAATTTGTATAGTTTCCGGTATATTTCTTTGTAATCTCAACAATGTCTTTCGATTGCTTCAAAAAATTGCGCCGTCCAATCGTTTTTTTTATTGATAAATTCAAAATCAGCTCAAGTGTTTATAAATCAGAGTCAAAATACTTTGGAATATGCATGGGCAGCAAAGAAACTCGAACGTTGTGTATTGCATTTGAATTTTTTGCGTCAATTGTTTGGTTTATCTGTTTTTTTTTTTTGTTTCATTGAGTCTTTAAATCTAAAGAAGCATTCCCACAAATGATTTGATTATTTTATAAGATTCTTGACAAAAAGGATTTTGAAGACTTATTGCCATTGTGCACACTGACGATTAATCCAATCATAATCCAAGTGCAAACAATGTCAATTTCGATAACGTTTGGTGTTTATGGAGTGATTTTGAAGAGGTATTATAAACAATCGAATCCAGTATAAATAAAATGTTGATTATTTTATGAACTGCTCGATCATATATTTGGCACATCGATTGATATTCGTCAGTCCAACCAGTTTCTTGAAGGCTAGCATTTAAATCGGTGTAAAAATTATATTTCGTCCGTAGCTCTTCTGTTCCGGCTGTGAATAGATTGGTTCAGCATACTGAGAATCCCAATTACTGAGAATCGTATAACTGATCATTTGGGATATTTGTTTTGGTCTAACGTGTTCTCTCTTTAACGTTTAATGATTTAAACTGTTGTTTCGTGGATTTCGTGATTCAAGCATACATTTTCCGTTTTCCAGTTGTAAGCATGAATTTTAATTTAAATGTCACACAACTTCATTTTTGTTATTATTGTCTACTGACAGCTCTCTGGTTATACACAGAAGCGTTAGCACATTATAAACAAACAAAAAATTGTAGTTTTATCATTTGCACACACGACCAAAATGATCAGATGTTACTTGCGCTAGTTGACACAATGAATGTTGTTGTCATCTACTTTATCATTATCATTATCAATGGCAAATATATTTAAAGCTTACTACTCTAAAGACAACGATCTATTCCAAGTGGACACACAGTACTCGCCTATTTCAAATCCATTGCGGTTCGATTCGCTAATTGAAAAATCGAAATCGAATTGTGTGTCATTGTCTATTTGCCAAATAAATTAACCACTCTCCTCGTCCCAATTTCCTGAATCTCATTTTCAAACCGAACACAAATAGAAATAAAAAAGTAAAAATTCGAACGACGCGTTTTGTAGAATTTATTAAAATAGGTAAAACCAATTGTGTCAATAGTTTACGAAAAAAAAAAAATCGTTTTTCATTTCATTTTTAATTTTTTATTTTTTTGTACTAATTTATCCGATCGAATTTTACACGAAATTGTTTTTAATGTAAAGTGTATTCAAATATCGAAATATTTGCTTATCTTTTTGTCAGTGAATGGAGAAATAATTATTCACGCCATAATAAATCATGAGAACCACTTGATAAGCGTCTTATTAAATACAACTTTACTGTTTGACGTCGATGTTTCAAACTGATGAGAATGATAATCAAGCTACACCTACGTACACTTGACGTTAATTCATGTAATCTTTCATATTTTTTGTTGTTGTTGTTGTTGTTAAATGTAAGTGAGAAAAGAGTTTTCATTGACTGATTCGAGATATTTCAATTGTATGTGTGTTTCGAAGTAAAAACAAGAGTATCGATATTGACAATATCATATTGTATTGTTTTTGGTGACATGTGTTGTGTGGATTTTGATCAATAACAAAATGTTGTATTGTTTTCAATCACATGAAATGTACCAGCCAATCCAATGGAACAAAAGAGATCGCAACAATTTTAGCAGTAATTCTTGTTTTTTTTTACTTTGCTAAGCAAATGGTCGCAGTTTATATTTAAATGATATAATTCCAAGAATTGTTTTTAATTTCTTCTCTACATTCGATCAATAACAATAGACATTGATCGATGAGTATAACTTAAAATAAAATTTGAAAAAAAAATGAAAATCATTGAAATGTGACCCGTAATTATTGTCGGGGGATGAGTAAGCTTCAATTGAGAGTATTTTTTTTGTTATAATTCACTTTTGACGCATATAAAATGAAACGAAGCACTTTATCTAAACCTAATTGACTTGGGTGCTTAAGCTCAGTTAATATTTCTGATAGAAAAAATTCAGACAGCCTCATTTCGATATCAACTGTGTGGGTGTTTAAATATTTCTAAAATTATTACTACTGCGTATGCAGTGTGTTTTTTCTTATCAATAAATGCATTCGTCATAAGAATTTCATAAAACATGAAACAGTTCAGATAATTGTAATTGTAAATTTAGATTTTGCATAGCGTACATTTTTTGAAATAACATTTCATAATGGTCTTTGAACTGAAATTCTTGGGAATTCCCCGTTCATACACATGGTGTTTCATAAAGTCATGCTAATCTGTCAACGGTGGATTGCTGGGCTCTAGACGAGAATAAAAGTCAATTTTTGTGGGCAAATTTGAGGTTCATGTGTAAGCTTACCTTGTCCGAATTTTCCAGCCCTGTCATAATCCTAATA
Source organism: Aphidoletes aphidimyza (assembly GCA_030463065.1). Lineage (NCBI taxonomy): Eukaryota > Metazoa > Arthropoda > Insecta > Diptera > Cecidomyiidae > Aphidoletes > Aphidoletes aphidimyza. The sequence continues at coordinate 31,101,140 of CM059997.1, forward strand.
GGAAATCCCAACGATTAGGCGGTAATAGTCGTTGAGAGATTTCCAATTAGGATTAGTGTTGTCAACGAACAAACCACAAGATCCACAAACAACGAGAAGAAATGGTAAAAAAAGAGATTTTTCGCATAGTCTGAATTTTGAAGTGACATGATATTGATAGGAATGAATCCTAGGATTCATTTGAGGCAAAAAAAAAAACCAAAAAAATGTTTGCGAACCCAAATTTCGGCCGAAAATCCAATCCACGAACACTTGTTTGCGAACAAACTGTTCGTGATTAGATTTTCGGCCAAAATGGGGGTTCGCGAACATTTTTTTGAGTATTTCTTGGCCTCAAATGAATCCTAGGGTTCATTCCTATCGATATCATGTCACTTCAAAATTCAGACATTGCGAAAAAACCTTTTTTCTCGTTGTTCGTGGATCTTGGTTTTTGTTCGTTGACAACACTGAATGTAATGACTGATATTTTCCAACATTTTTTCATGCGAGGTAAATTTCATTGAAAGAACTCCAAATTTGCGATTTGTGTCACATTCGATGACTTTTATTCTCGGCCTTAGCCCAGCAATTCGACGTTGACAGATTTAAACGACCTTATGAAGAACTCTGTACATGAACGATAAATTCCTGGGAATTTTAGTTGAAGTCATATCATACGCAAATTCGACATCATTGTAAACAATTGTTTGTTATGAAATTGAATGCATTCAAATTTGCCTTTTTACTTTGTGCAGTGGTATTCTTTGAGCTACACCAGCTAGATGGAACCGATTAAAGCAATTTTATTTATCACGTTGATTTGGTTGGCCACCACACAAGCCAAGATTTATCCAAAATGCGATTTAGCACGCGAACTATATCAGAAGCATGGATTCAGCAAGACATATTTGTCAAATTGTGAGTGGTGTTTTCTAAATTTCTTTTGAATAACCATTTTCTGTAGTAATTTTGATTCGACTTAAATTCCAATTTATATTCTTATTTTCACAGGGTTGTGTCTGATGGAAGCTGAAAGTGGTTTGGATACAAAGAAAGTAAGACCATATCCTCCAAATGTGGACCCATCTAAACCATTGTATCAAAGCTATGGAATATTCCAGGTAAAATGAATTCAATATTTTCTATTCTATTCACTTCGGGTATTTAACAATTTGTTTCCACATTTAGATAAATAGTAAAACGTATTGTGGCAAAGGTTACGTCGGTGGCAAATGTAAAGTTCGATGTGAAGGTATGCCCATTCCATCCATAACTCCGAGTAATAATGATTTACCTCACAAACTAATTCAATATCATTTAATTGGCCATATTCAAACAGATCTGTTGAGTGATGATATTAAGAAATCGGCAATGTGTGCACAAATTGTTCTAAACACAGAAGGATTTAAGGCGTGGAAAGGATGGGAGAAATCTTGTAAAAAAAATCCAAATTTACCATCACTCGGTGATTGCTTTAATAAGCCTTTGTCCGCTGTGATCGCCGCTTAAATGTATTTGACAAATCTTAGATTATAAATAAAACATAAATTGCAGATTGCAATTGACATGCAAACAAAACAAAACAGAACAACTTATTTAATCATTTCGAATTGTGTGCAGGTTGCATTTATACCAATGAGTGTTGCCATTGAACGTACCATCCGTACAAAAGCTACTACTACAAATATGCCGAATGTCAAATCGTTTGACAAATAAGCAATCATTTTGCTTGGCATTTATTTTCATTTGAAACTCGAACACACATTCATTCTGGCAAAAGCAAACTCAAAACTACAAATAATTATCCACGCAAAACAATTGCAAATCTAAATTGAAGAACTAAAGGGGAAAAAAGGAAAATTTCTTGAAAATGTCATTCGATACGATTCCAAAGGATTTGAGAGGTCTACGTGCGTGTTTGGTGTGCTCATTGGTCAAGGTAATTGAAATACATAACAATAAATTATTTGGTTTGGTTTGCCAATTGAAAATCCATTGTAAATATTCGTCTCGTTTTAGTCGTTTGATCAATTTGAGGTGGACGGTTGTGATAACTGTGAGGAATTTTTGCGTATGAAAAATAATAAAGACAACGTATACGATTGCACGAGCAATAATTTTGATGGTTTGATTGCGGTAATGAGCCCCGAAGATAGTTGGGTCTGCAAATGGCAACGTATAAGTGAGTAAACATTTTTGACATCGTGTTTTTTGCTAGTAGTGAAATTAGAGATGAACTTTATAACTATTTGAACTCTTTGAATTTGTTGAATTCATTGAATTCAATCAAATGAAGCAATGAGTTAAATTACTAATTGTAGTATTGAACTGAATGCTAATGCAATGTTCATCTTTTCAGATCGTTTCACCAAGGGAATTTATGCGATTTCTGTGTCAGGCCGATTACCAAAGACGATTGTTAGAGACATGAAGAATCGTGGCATTCCATATCGTCCAAGAGATACCAGCCAACGATAAACATCCATCACAATTGAGACGACAGCTTGTGAACACTCACAATGCATAAAATATATATTTCATAGGATATATCAATTGATTTTATACAATAATGTCGTAAATTCACACACATTTTTCTATATGAAAGGCATAACAATTGAGTTAATTTAAGGCTGAAATATTACATGTAAATTTTAAGAATAAAACAAACAAAAAACTGAAAATCATTTTTCCGAAAACAACTTCAGTGTGTTATTTTCTTGATTCAATTCAAAAAGAGGTTATGTTATCGTTTTGACAGTAGCAACCGATTCTAGCGCTTGCAGTTCGTTAAAATGACAGATACTTGTGAATAGCTATCTAAGCATCGTTGTACACATTGTAAGGCGAATCGTTTTTTTTTTTACCTTTCAATGACAACAAATAGTTAGTTAGTGATTTTTAAATTTTACATTGTTTATTGTTAGTTGATTCAATTAAAATAAGATGAGTTTTAATTTTGGTAATACGAGTGCAATTGGAACAAGCACACCAGCCAAACGTAAGTTGCATGAAAATAACATCTCCCTCCAAATCTGATGATGTGATTTTGGTTATGTTTGAATTTCGATGTTTTGTTTTTTTGGGTCACTCGTTTAGCCGCTTTTGGAAATTTCTCATTCAATACACCGGCCACAACTGCACCACCAGCCTTTGGTACACCAGCAGGAGCGCAACCAGCCGGATTTGGAGCAACGCCTGGATTTGGACAAACTTCATTCGGGGCACCAAGTAAATGATTTATTATGTTTTCTTTTTGGCGTGTGTGTCATATTTCTGTGCTTAGTTTATCATTGAATGTTAAAAACAATGAATTTGTTAATTGTTAAAGCCTTTGGAACGCCTGCAACATCAGCACCAGCATTTGGTGCATTTAATACAGCCACAACATCAGCAGCCACTGGCTTGGGTGGTGGTTCTTTTGGCGGTTTTGGTACAACAGCTCCAACTACTTCAGGTAATTGGATGGTTTTTTCTTTTCCGAACGCAATTCTATGACAAAAAAATGTGCTTGTCATATTTTCATGTCTATGATTTCACATTTAAAGCACCAGCAGCATTTGGTGGATTTGGAGCATCTTTGGGCGGTTTTGGCACTTCATCAGCAGCTCCATCGTTTTCATTTAACACACCATCATTTGGAGCAATTGGAGCACCAGCCACATCAGCAGCTGCGTTTGGAGGATTTGGATCGTGTAAGTAAAAAACATTAGTGACTGAAACTCCAAGATTGAAGAAGGAGAAGGAATACAATTGCAAACACAGCTAAAAAAAACGATCTAATCTTGAACTGTGTGACGATTTTTTTTGCTACAATTGCTGTGTGAAAATGATTTTTTCATAGTCGAAACTAGTTGTAATTGAGATAATGTAAAAAATGGCTTAAATTATTTAGCATTTTTTTGTTTTTTAAATCAAAATATTAAACAGCATTCGGTAAACCAGCGCTTGGAGGTGGTTTTGGGACATTTGGTCAGCCAAGCACATTGCCACAACTCGGCCAACAGCAAACTTTAGGTCAACAGCAACCAGCATTAAATCCAGATGAAGCATTCGCCGAATCGATTTATAATGTATCAATATTCGGTGATGAAAGAGATATAGTGATTGCGAAATGGAATTACTTGCAATCGATGTGGGGCAATGGAAAAGCATTTTATGCCAAAAATCTACCACCCGTTGAAATAACACCACAAAACGTATGCAAATGTCCCAAATTATGCCAAAAACTTGTGATCAGAAAACAATAATTTATATGTATTTTCTTTGATTTTTTTTACGTGCAGTTCTTGTGTCGCTTTAAAGCGATTGGTTACAACAAAATTCCCGGCAAAGATAATAAAATGGGTTTGGTATCATTGACAATGAAAAAATCCGAAAGTGATATGCGAAATCAACAAGAGCAATTTAAATCGCAATTGCATCAAATTTTCGGTAATAAACCAAATTTAACGGTGAATGTGGATAGTATTGAACCATTATCGGATGGAAAATGTCAAGTGGTAATTTATGTTCAGGAACGGTCACAAGTGTCAAACGAAATTAAGCGTATCGCATCGACCGAAGTGAATAATTTCTTAAATCAACCGATGACAAAAAATCAACTCACAAACTCTGGTGTTGAAGAAGTGATTCCATTGATTTCACCGGATGAGGATCAACTCAAAGAATATCTGGATAAACCACCAAAGGGTATCGATCCACGCATGTGGAATCAAGCCAAACAAGACAATCCCGATTCAAAAGTATTCATACCAGTGCCAATTATTGGATTTGCCGAATTAAGACGACGTATCAAATGCCAAGAGAAAGAAACCGAAATGCATTCGTTATACATAGCAAAGGTGCGAAAAGATTTGGAAGATATGAAACAAAAACACATCGATGCAATGGCCAAAATATCCGCACACAAACGCAAACTTGCCGAATTGGGCCATAACATTTTGGACGTAAGTTTGACGATCTTTTCAACAAATTCAGACTCAACCCAGAATGTTCATTCTTTATTTTTTTGTTCGTTCAACTGTAGATTATTGTGAAACAAGAAATCACCCGAAAAGTTGGTGTCGCCATGTCCCCCGAAGAGGAGAAATTGCGCAGTAAATTCGAAAATATGCAAGCACTAATCTCAGCCCCAACACAATACAAAGGTCTATTGAGTGAGCTCCTCTCACAGATGCGTATGCAACGTAATCAATGGAATCTGTCAAATCCTGTTGATTATGCTTTAGAACCAGGTTTGTTCATCGAAACGCATATGATTTTGTTTTGTCATTTAAATGCCCAACTTTGTATGATTAATTGTATTCCATTTGTTGTTGTTGTTGTTGTTTCCTTTCTATCTCAGATTCCGTTGATGAAATGAAAGCATTCTTATCGATGCAGCAGAAGGCAATGTCATGTCTCATCGAAACCGTCAACAAAGACAAAGAATCGATAAAAAATATTCAAGAGAAATTGGGTGAACTAGTTAATTAAGGAGTCAAGCATTAAGTGAAAAATATGCAAGACCGAAGTCAATGTTTTTCTTTTTTTAATTTCCAGTTTTAATGATAAAATAATTTGTTCAAAAATTTTTCTGAAAATTTGTCAATATTATTGGTTTGAGAATCACCAATAAAAAAAAAACTTATCATAAAGTTATTTTATTTGATTTTAGTCTTTTGAAAAACTTGCTCCAGCACTATCGCCTCCATCACTATTATTTTGTAGCCGTGGTAACACTTCCATTGTTTTTTGTACATCAAACACCCATTCGCTTTCTTCGTGTTTGTCTGGTGTTGAATTGTCAACCGTATCGGTGGTGTCATCCTCTTCGGTGAGTGTATCATCAATATCATTGGTTTTTTGTTCACCATTTGATGACATTCGAGACACACGTTCCAATAATCCGGTCAAATGCCGTTTAAAGCGTTCAAAATCGAATGGTGTTACCTCAATCACTGGATCATCGTCAACGGGTACATTTTTATTTTTCCTCAACGGACCGATATAATTTAAAACATTCAATCCGGCTGCCGTCATCTCTTCCCAACTCTACAAATCACACACACACACACACACACACATATTCAAAAATGTACGATTAAATTAAATAATTTATAACCTTGTGAAAAGACAACAACAACAAAAAAAACACGAAACTATAAAGCAAATAAACATCATCTTTCACCTGCTGCGGATAATCCATTACGGTACTCATTAGTGCTGAACACAATGTATCACAACCTTTTGCAGGCATATCAATTAATTTAATTAATTGATTTACAGACGACAATCCACATGAAAGATCACATTGCAATCTAAAACCGAATTTCAAAAGTAAACAGAAAAAAAGAAAAATTTATAATCAAATTCTCACGATTTATTTGAATGAACACGAAATACGATGAAAGGGAAAGAAAAATACCAACAACAACCCAAAAAACACATGTTATAACGATAAAAAAAATAAAATTGTGAAGCATACTTTGTTAAATTCTGTTTTGCATTGTCTAAAGACTGTATATGGGTCATTAGCTCATGGTGTGTTGATTTAAGGAATGTCAGTATACTATCGATTGAACCGGTTTTCTTGTCATCTAATTTTGTAAAATATCGCCGTTCAAGTAATCGCATGCGAATTGTGCAATGTTTTAAATTTTCCTGTATTTTTTGTGTGTGCATGTTTGTGTTTGTGCAAGGAGAGAAAGAAAGAAAAAAAAAAGATTACCATGAACCATGAAAAATCACGTTCAAATCGAACAAATACAAAAAACAAAAAATAAATGTCAACATACCCGTATGGTTTGTACATTTTGATAGGATTTATAGTGAGCATCGACAAGCGTAATCAAAGCACTTATTGGCAATGGTGATGAATTCAATATACGAATCGATGATTGAGTATGTTTTTCAACTCTTTCGATTAATGCTTCTAAAATTGATGCAATCGTTGGCAAGTAATCCGATTGAATTCTATGTGTATTCGTTTGTTTGTTTTTTGGTAACGTAATAAAATATCGGAGTCAAATATTCAAATCACTCAAAAATTGTAAATTGAAAAAAATATTCCCAAAATACCTGTATCGATTTGAATTCTTTGCGGCAACAATTGTGACAATTTTTCCGGTATAAATTGATTTGAATCCGACCGCATTGTGTGACGAATCGATTAAAAATTCATTTATAAATAGCTGCTCCATACTGGGTACATTGGGTTGATTAACACTAATCGTTAGCTTGAGATTGGATTCTTTTTGTGGTGCAAACACTTTGAAAAACATTGTAAACGGTAAGGATTTAGACTTTTCGATGATACGTGGAATCGAATGGCGATTTATAAACGATGTGACCACTGTGACCGTTCGACTAGCAATATCACAGCAATCGCCCATATAAAAGTATGTTTCCACATGCTCATCTTGATTCGGATTCATTTGCTGAAATGAATGAATGGGTTGGCTAGCTATCAATGGGGCTGAACAATAAAATTGCACTTGTATTTGGTCCAAATGTGTTTGAGCGTGCAGCTTGACAGTAGCTCGTATCATTTGCACATCATCCAAGGGTGCGGTCATATTTGTTGCAAATTTACAAGCCTCTAGCGTTGAATCAATAGTAAAATCCACAAATAAATCACGTTCAGCATTTGCATTGATTGATGAAACATCGGTGAAATCGATGCCGGCTTTAATTTCCTTTTCCAATTCAATCAATTCGCGTTGGGTCTTTTCAAAGTTAAGCTTTTGCATATTGAGCGGTGGCACTTGAAACATTTGTGGATCCGAACCAAGGTATGATACATCAATTTTACCATTGTCACACAGCGAACATATGGCTCCTGGTAATCCGTTGACATTTGTTCTGCATATTGAGATTGGAATATAGGCCAATTGAGCGGCCCATATCAACTGTGATGTGTTGTAAATTAGAATTGTTCCACTTTCTGACACTATTGTGATGATTAAACGGGCATCAGGCTCTGCTGAATGGAAGAGAATATGAAAATGTCAATCAATCGATCTTAAACACACACACAAAGAGACAACTGAACGAGGAGTCAATGCCATACCGTAGTACCATCCAGCAACAAACGAACAGAAGCACATCGGCACATAGTCTAAACGCTTCATAAATTTTATGCTTGATTTATCCGAGATTCCATATAATAAATTTTCGCACAAAATCAAAATCATATTTTCTTTCCTGTGGGTAAAAAAATATGTTTGCAATAGCATCAATTGTGAAACTTTGTACCGAGAACAATACATCCAACCAATTTCAGTTCCAAGCTTTTGACCAACATTTGATTCACTTTTTTAAAAAAAAGCCCAACTCAATATAAATGACCTTGACTTACTCAGAAATTTGCTGTACTTGCATATCAAGTACATATTCACCAATGCACACCGACCAAACGGGCACCGGGAATTTATTATTCTCAATATCAATGGCTTGACCCAGATCTTGATATCGATAACACTCTAAATCGCAATATGATGAAACTATTAGAAATGTATCGGTTCGTGGATTAAACAGCATTTTCGATGGAATGTGACGTTCACCAGCCAACATTGTCTCATAAACGATACCATCCTGTTCTAAAAATGTGATTGTACTGTCCATATGGGTGACACAAAAAAATTCACGACTTTTGTAACCACCAAAATGTCCATGGCACACCGAATATGCTGGCCTACTGAATTTATGTTCAAAGCATAAATTCAATTTGAACTGCATGCCTGTGGAGATGAAAACAGTGAGGTTTTTTTTTAAATTTGAAAAATAAAAGTGAAATTGGAATGTCTCTGGATTAAAATCCAGAGCAAAAGTTGCTTTGTGAAACAGTGAACATACCATGTTCAGCAAGTCCTTCAGTTAAATGCAATGCATAAACGGACACTTTCAATGGATGTAAAATAACCAGTTGACGTTTGCTCTCATTTGCAGCGCCTCTAAATGTAATAATAAAACAAAACACACACGAAAAAAAGAACACAAAATCGCAAAATTGAGGATAAATAGTTTAAATTGTTCACATTGCTGTTTTAATTTGTATTTACATGATGAATTTGCCCGATGACAATTGCAGTATTGGGCTAGATAGTTTAATTTCGAGCAGTTGATCGGTTGGCCGGAATCCAGACGTTGGCTCTTCATCTTCAGTTTCGTCCAACATTAAGGCATTTGGTTGAAAAACACTGACAAAACCCGAATGCGATGCAACAATTACGTAATCTTTTTCATTATCTTCGATACCAAAGCGGCAACAATGCAACAGCTGTGAATCATAATTGGCCTCGAAATCTGGACACTGAGCTGACCACCATGTGCACACTTTGAACAGTGACATTTTCACGATATACAATTTTACTTTCTATTGAATTTAATTGATATTTATCTGAATTAGGAAAAATAAATCTGATTGCCTCGATTTTCAATGGAACTTGTTATCGTGTGCTTTTTTTCTCTCTCTCTCGTCAGAAATTGATCAATTTTAACTTCTCACGTAAGTACGGCTTTGTTCAATTATTCAGTTCACAATTTCCATGGAAACGCTTTGTTTAGAAAATGTACGGTTGTTATGGTGATTTGTTGATTTTTTTTTTTTCGTTTTCGTTTCGTTTGGTGAATATGCATTTTGGCGGTACAAATTTCAAATTGAAAGCAAAAACAAACAACAACAACAACAACAAAAATTTAATATGTATTTGCTCGTAAGTTAGGTTGTTATTGACTTAAGACACAAACACAAAAAACAGTCGTTGCATTGATTCGCTAATTAATTCGAAGCACATTCGCTCAATAAAATTGTCAATTAAAATTATTACGTGTTTATGAGCAAAAATGTACAGCTCAATTCTTGGCTATTGACAGTAGCCGAACAAATCGTGCAAGCAATATTCATTGTAATTTTACAGCACACAATGCACAAAGTCCAAACATACACACAACACAAAAAAAGGCCACCGCATTTTGCACCTATAAAATTGTGACCAACCAGCCATTAATTTCCTAGAACAAAAGCAAAAACGCTTATGGTTTCAATTGTTTTGTGGGCCAATTTACTATAAATAACGAGGTAAAAATACACACATATTCGATGTGTCGGAACACCCTCCTCCTTCCGTCGCACGTTTTTTTTTTCAGTGAGAATCGACCAAAAACCCAATGGACAAAAATATGACCACATTTGGTGTGAATTTTTAATTGGAAACCATTCATTTTATGTAATATTCAATTAAAACATTGGCAAACGTCACATGGTTTCTTCACGTTTTGTCAGAAACTCATGTCGTTGGCGTAAGCTGGTTGTTTGTTGGTTTATTTTTTGACGCATTAGTTTCGATTGCATATAACATCGCAATTTGGTTTTCCTTCAATGGAAAACGAATTATAAATGTGGATTGGTAAACCAATTGTCGCATATGTGCGAATTTAAAAATATTTCATCCTAAAGGATGATTTCAATTGCAAATTGAAGACGTAATTCAGGTTTAGCTGTGAGATCAGTCAGAAAAGATGTCCATTTGAACTGATTGAGTTGTATCCGAATATCTATTACATTCTGACAAATACGATAATTTAAACGACTTTTATGGCTTCGACAACAAGGTTGTTTCTATTTGTTCCGTATCAGCGTATTGGTTAAGAAAATCGTCATTTCTGTCTTCGTACACTTGTTTTTTGTTTTTTGTTCACTGTAAATCGATTTTCACTGTGTTTCTTCGGTGAAAATTAACCATTTTTCGAAGTAAAGTTAAAGAAAACGACTAAAACTTACTTCAGTCGTCTCATTATTTGCACTGCGATTTGATTGACTTACGAATTCGGTTGATTTTCTTTTTGAAACGAGCATTTCAGACTGTGATAAATATATAATTAATAAATTCGTAAAATTGGATATTTCTTTAGTTTGCAAAATTGATCGAATGATGGTCGTCTTCATTTGATCATTAAAATCGACGATTTTGGTCTTGAAATAAAATCATTTCGGCGGCAGGTGACTGCAATCAATCGTTTACAATTTGAAGCTGTAGTGCAATTTCAAGTTTCTCAAGTTATTTTTTGTTGTTGTATTCAATTTAATTGTCAATTCGACTCGATTCGACAATTTCAAAGTTTGTTAATGAATACGTGCCCAAATTTATCAACCATGGACAATTATCAGATTGCATTAGATGCATGGAGTCGTCAATATTCCAATTGGACAATCAATAAAATTCCATTACGTTGGATGTTGTCGAAACAGTGTTTGGCCAGTGATACAATTCCGTTCAATGAAATCGTGTCAATTCCGTCCATAAATCAAAACACATTGTTGGCAAATGATCAATACATATTTTCGATGGTCATTTTAATGGTGATACTGTTGCTCTTTCGACGGGCCACCACATCCATCACCAAAGATGTTGATTCGGTCACATATTTATTCAAGGATTTGATAGCATTACTGAAATTACTGCATTGGAAAAATTGCGATTATTCGAGCCATGCATTCACCACCAGTTGTTTTTTAATATTTATTGCGGTGCTACCACTTTTGCTGACACTATGGCTGTGCATGCTGTGCTATCGCCAATATATTCATTATACGATTAAAGTGAGTTTCACCAACAATTTTCTCTCTATCTCCTTTGTTCGTATGCGTTCACTTCAAATCTAGCTTCGAATGGGGAGAAGAGCGATTTTTCGTTTCGTAATTTCACTTTCATAAATGCAACTAAATTTTGTTAACTTCATTTGTGTTTTTGTGTGTTTATTTTTTGTTTGTTTTCTAGAGAAAATATGGCGATAAATTTCGTGGTTTTTTGGATGGATCCGATGCGGTGTGGGCACTTGAAGATGATTTTGCAAAAAGTGTGATAAATATTATGGCATTAGTGGAAATCGATGAACAATGCAAAAATACGGACACCGATAATAATAGTGCGGTTAATATTCTATTGGCATTACGAAAGCGACTTGCATTGCGTTTTCTCGGCGAATATAAACCATTCCCGAAGCTATTTTACAAACGATGCAAACAGCACGGTTACTCATTCTGGACCAATGAAAATGAATGCACAATCGAAGATTACATTCGGTAAGTGTCTTTATTACATTTTTGGCACATTATTTATGAGCTGCATATGCAAAATATTTTTATTACGTACCATGTACCATCATCGGTTCAATATACGATTTATCACGCCAAAAAAAAGAAAAACAAAAATTGGAACACTAACAAATGTGAATGTGTGTTTTGTGCTCCATAGGTTTATGCCAGATGTACATGAAGCTGAAAAGCACACCGATAACAAAAAGTATATTGAAACGGCATTTGGTGTTCTATGCAATATGCCGTTGCTGTGCAACCATTCTGCTTCGTGGGAGATTCTCGTTTCAAAACGATGCATATCTGATTACAATACGGAGGGACATTTAACTGCACACATTCCCGTAACAATTCAAATGCACACAGTGCACATCAGACACACACACACACACATATTTTCCGTGCAATTTTTCGATAATTTAATCAACACATTTGTGTTGGGCGCATAAATTGTTTTGAGGTTTTCACATGTTCGTTTTTTGCACAATTTTCAGGTCCTATTTCGAATACATCATTCACTTGGCGATGGTGTTGCATTGCTACGGCTCTTTCTCGAGACCATTGCTGATCGTGAACAATCCAAAAAGAATCTATGGGCAAGCGTACGGTCACGACAAAAACTGAAAACTCACCTCGAAAATGATTTCACACCACCAACATTTGAGCAGAAATTTTCCATTTGGAAATCCATTTCCACATTGAATGCAAGAGAATTTCAACGTTTGTGGAATCGTTTTAAGGCATTTTTACACAATCAAATGAGAAAAATTCTCATTTTCATTATGTCACCGGCTTCAATTATTCATCAAGGTTTTTTCAAAAAAATCGATGAAAATTGTCTACATCGACAGAAATTGAAAGGCGAAAAGGTAAATTATTTGGTCACACCGCGGTTTTCCATTTTAATTTGAGTTGATTTTGGTTTATTTTACGTGATTAGATTATTTGCTGGCGCTTCGAAAATGACGATGACCTTGATTTACTTGACACAATGAAATCAATTAAACGAAATTTTCAAGGTGTTCGATTTTCTGATGTGCTTTTGTCAGCCTTGTCAATCAGTTTTCAAAATTACTTTGAATCAAAAGGTGATCACATTCCAAATACTATGACTGTTGTCGTACCAGCACGCATCGAAGCTGAAGGTTAACACTAGTCAAAATCATTCGATTCAATAGGGACAACAACAACAAACAAACGAATAATAAAAATGATGTCCTTTTTTTCATAGGTGCACAATTGAAGCTGCAAAATAAATTTTCAGTTGGACTACAAACATTACCAATTCGTGGTAAAAAATGTACAAGAAATCAAGCATCACGATTCCATTCAAAAATGATGGAGGTGAAAAAGTATTCGGATCTGTTGCGCAGTTCACCGGACTATTATGTAAACTTAATATTCTTTTTTTTTGAAATAGTTAGATTCATTCGCTTATAGTTTTATAAACGATTAAGAAATAGTTCAGTAATCGCTGCAGTAATGAAATGGTGTGTTTGTGTAAATAAATTGTGTTAAAACCGCGAATTTACTTCCAATTTACACAGGTAAACTATTGGATAATGTCATTTTTAACATCATTGTTGCCGGAGTCGATGCTGTCAAGCCTAACCGAAAGTGTGCATAGCACGATTGCGGTGAGTAATTTGCCCGGTCCACAGACCATCACATACATAAGCGGCTATCGGATAAGCAATATGACCTTTTGGTTGCCACACCGTGGCTCCACCGGCATCGGTATATCGATTCTATCGTATGGATATAAACTTCAACTCGGTTTGATTGCTGATCGGGCGGTCATTTCGAACCAATACGATGCACAGCGTATATTAGACGGTGCGGTTGATGAAATACGACACATGGCATATAAAAAGTACAACCTCAAACGAAATAGTGTTGCCTTCTAAAAACAAAAACCAACAAATGTATATTTCATTGATTGTGTACACCATTTTCCATCTCATTTGACAACAAAACCAATTGCAAATCGTGCTTAGGGTTTAACAATCCAATCTGGCATAAATAAACAAGGGAATAAACGAATTTTCAAGGCACACACACAACCAAACACACCAATTGATCGGTTTCTATGCTTGTGTGTGGTTTTTTTTTCTTCGGTTCCACTTTGCATAAAATAAAAAGGCGTTCAGTGTGAAACATATTTTCTCTATTTGCTAAAAGAAAAACAAAACAACAAATCAAATAAAGTATTGACTAACAGTTGTGCCGTTGTTTTATTCGTTCGGTTGATATTTCAGGCGATCTACGATGTATTGTAATTTTATTGTGATTATTTGATAGTTGTGTGCGAGTGTATTGGTGCGCGTTTACATGTTACAAAACAATGCCCGTTTGATCCTCAGAACAATGCAGCTGCAAAACCAATAAATTGTAACGGAACACACAAGTTACAATTCCTATTCTTGAATACAATGCACTGATATGCGACTCAATGCACCAAATACTGAAAACGAAACAAACAACACAAGACACACACACACACACACAAAATAAGAGCGTTGCGCCGTATAAATTCCACTGCGAATATTTTGTTCCGTTTGAGAAATGTTCTTTATCGATGGAAAGGGTAAAATACACCGACCACTTTTTGTTGTTGTTTGCTTTTTTTATTGTTTTTTTTTTTTGTTATTTGCTTCGTGTGCACAAAAGACATCGAATGGATTTATTTGAAATTCGTGTTCAATTGCTTGCAACGCAGTTTAATGGTTTTGTAGGCGGTATTGGTGTCGAACTGAAACATGCACTTCGTGTAAAGTTAAACGATTTTCGTATTAATTTCGACATTTTTACGAGTTTCTTCCGTGTATTGCGCGTTGTATTTTTCACTCTTTCTCAGCAATCACTTTTGCAAGCAATTGACATTTGTGAATTCGATTGATGGGATTCATGTTTTTCTGTTTCTCTGTTCGTTTTTATTTTTCTTCTCTTCTCTTCACGAGAATTCTAGGCGTTTTCTATTTGTGTGCATTTTTTGTCGAGCATCGATTATTCCTCCCACACTTGCTTACAGCTCCTTTGTTTACATTCGCGAAACAAAAAAAAAAATGCATTCAAATCCAACAAAATGTTTTGTTCTCTTCAATTTCTATGGCCATGGCCATATTTATGATCTGTTTGATTTACATCAATCACTAATTTTCGTGCACCTGGTTCGAATGTTGTGCACGCCTTCTATTTCAATCGAACACATTTTTAACTGCGTTCAGAATTTGCTTATTTCTTTTTAAAATTCTTAATCACTGGACCACACAAATGTGATTATTATTGCTTCTGTATCTGCCACCTGATCGCAAATCGAAAAACCATACCTTGAAATAAATACACATTTTCGACGAAAAAAAAAAAAAAAAACTTGCAATTTAACCCGCAGATGTTGGCCAATGTTCAAAGAAATCTGTTTTCAAAGTTTTAAATGAAATAAAATGAGCAAGAAAATGAACTCATGTTGATGGCAACATGGACTAAATGAAAAATCTCATAAATATCGCCAGAAAGAAATTTAAGGCACTCAAAATGGATAAGTTTTCCACTTGTTTTTTGTGCGAACGTTGAAATAAAGAAGAAAAACTTTGTAAATTATCGAAACAAAAGTGGCATGCACAAATGCACATACACCACTGCTCAAGCAGTAAAAAAGACAAAACGAAAAGAATTCATCGGTGTCGCAAATGCTTCTGTGAAATTTGTAAAAGAGATTTCATTGTATCTTGAGCATTATAATCAAAGACTCGTAGAAAATACGACGTAGACTTCTCGGTGAAAATTCGACTTAATAAAAAGCGAGTTCTTTCCCGTTTTTTGTTTTGCCAAATTCAATGTTTCTTCCAAATTTAAATGGCAAATGTATGTGTGTATGAGAGAGAGAGAGAGAGAGAGAGAGAGAGAGAGAGAGACGAAATTAGGTTCAAGGATACATAAATGTTAAAGTTTAACCTTTGGCTTGCGGTGTTGAACTAAATACTTGAAAACTTTTCATTAATGAACATTTTTGTGACCAAAGCCAAGTTTAGATTTATCGTGAAACCTGCATCCAAAGGAGACTTGTGATGGAAAAAAAGCAAAGTCTAAAATCGCTTATATCAACCAACACAAAAACTGTTGATGCCGTTTCGCATTTTTTTTTTCATGTTTTTCTCCTTCCAACGATAATACTTGTTGGATACATTCCAATTGATATACTTTTATAATCATAATTTTGGTATCTTTGATTCAAGATTAACCTGTATTTTATAACAATTCTTTTCATTTCGTTTTATTACTATATGGAGCTTTGCTCATTAGATTTACACTGTAAAACTCAATAAAGTGTATTATTTGTACAAAAAATCGACGATTAAAAAATTCAAATTTTCCAATTTTGGTTTGGTTCTTCTTAAAACGTTCTTTTCGTCGGTTAAAATTTAAATCAAGAATTAGTGATAACGACAACAATAATCATCACAATCCCTTTCTTTCTGTACAGTTAGTTTCGTTATGGAATCAGAAAGACACTCATTGATTTCAAAATTCCATTCATCAAGCCAAACTCACATAATGAACTTGGGAGATGTTCTTAGTTCGTCATTTAACTAAGTTGAAGATTGAAAACAATTCATCACTGGTAAAGGCTCAAACACAAACAAAGAAGTACTCGTTGTGTGTGTGTGTGTGTGTGTGTGCAAATATTGAATATTGATTGAAAAGACAAAAACCAAAACCAGATTTATAACGTGTAACAAAAACATAAACGCGCATCACATCTTTTGACACGGTCCAATCGTCGACTGAATGAACATTGGAGAAAACACAGCGAATGATATGTTGACAGTGACATAATACACTTCATGAAGTTTCATATCACTTTGGCATTCATCATAGATCACAATTCACTGCACATGCCGATGCAGACCGATGATTTGATTGACGCTCGCACGAGGGCAACATGTATGATCGCTTTGAATTAAAGAGTTTATGCACAAAAATGCGTTGATCATCGCAAGGGAAGCGATAAAGTAGCGGTAGCGGCATCGTTTATCGTGTTGTCTGTCGAAGCTCGGCGCTGGTTTGATTCTATGGGATTTTTTGTTGTTGTTGTTGTTCTAATTAACAATTATTCGTCGGCAAATCCATCCAAACTCTAACATAAGAAGTGTTTAAACGGCCCATCCAGACCCAGTTCAACCTGAAGCATTTTATCATTTACTTCCATTTATTGATTTCCGTTTTTTTTTTTAAATTTTCATCGCGTATCAATTATACAGTATGTATCGTGTATCATGTACTGATTCACGATACGCGGACTGTTCATCAATCGAAAAAGACAACAACAACATGAACAACAAAGATATCCAGAGAGAAACAGAGAAACAAATGAAAAGGAGACACCAACTCAAATATCGTGATTGGAATAACAACAACAACAACGAAAAGAACATTCCATAAGAGAAACATATAATCGATTTAAGGAGCAACATAATCACAAATCATGACTGAATCACTAAATTTGGCGTCCGAGACGTTTTTTATCGTGTGATCGAATGCATTACATTATCGAGAAGCCAAATAGAATCGTGAACAAACACACACACACACCACAAACAATGTCTATTAATCATTTTGATCGACGTATCACTGTTGCCATTGCTTCAACTAAACCAAGTAGAAAATGCACGCAACAAATGAAAACAACAATAAAAAAACATGTCACAATTGAATTGCGCTCACGTGCAATCGCTTGCAACAAGAGACTTCAGCGCACTTTTGTTCGATTGCTAGGGCTCAAGAACCAGAACTTCTTAAATGGCCATCAAACGTATTCGGCGCACGATGAATGTCAGTTATTTACCTGATTGGAGCGCCAATCAATCTCATTAATCACTTACTTAATTTCAATGCACATTCGGATTTGAATGTGTGCACTCCATGTGCAAATGATGTTTACCGTTTCACATTTTACAATGATGAACACACACACTTCAGTAGTTCGAATGAGCATTCCAAAGATGGCTTTCAATTTTGTTCTAATTAAATGGAAAATACCTGGACCGGTCGATTTTATGGCATGAGCCAATGTGAACAGTGGATTTCGCACGAGCTCACCAGTTATTTGTATCAAAGTTATATACCCAACTTACGCGTAGTGGCCAGTTTGTGGCTGCGATTTTCAACACCGATAAACAGCATTGCTTCTAGCCCGTCATTCCTTTTAAGCGCCACATTCATCCTGAATTTGCCACATTTGGATCGCAAGCGATACAACATTTAAACTCAAATAGGCACACATTCTTCGCATACCAAAAGAGGTAAATTGAATAAGGCGAAATTAATTTAAATCATCACTTTCACAAGAATTGTGCAGTTATGCTTAGAAATATAGCTCTTTTTTTGCAAGCGAATTTATTCCGCTCTGCACACGCTGCTTCCGCATCATCAGCTGCTGAAATTGAATAATTATTCTGTTTTTTTTTTCGCTCAACACTTTTAACCCATTATTGCCTCGCTTAACTTACCCAATGTGTATTATTCTCTGGCCATTGAAACTGCCAGTTGGACAATAATTGGTTAATCTTTTAACTAGGCTTGCTTTTGCACTGTTATATTCAGCACTTTTTTGCACGTGTCTCGTGTCACTAATTAATTTTCATTAAAAAGACTATAGAAATGTTGTGTTTTTTTTCGTATAGGATCCAGATAAGCCTTTAAAGATTGTTAAGATTTTAATCGATTTTAAAATGAAAAATCAATTCATTCAATAAAAGTTTTCCATAGATCTGGACCGTTCGAAAGTAAATGCAGTGGATTATTTTAACTCATCAGCGGCCTGTTTATAAAATTAACAACAGAAATGAATCAAGAATAGTGAAAATTTCATCGAAATTTGACATAACCAAAACTGAAGTCGTGAAGAATGTTCGTGAACAGTTTAATATTCTTGAATATTTTTATTGTTGTAAATGCTCAAAATGAATTTTCACAACAATTCCAACAAATTGCATGACATTTTAATTTTTCCATTTTATTTATGTTGAAACTCGGTGTTATTAAAGCAACTACACCGCAGCAATGATTTTAATCGAAAAAAATTTAAATCTAAAAATTGCGCTTCATATTCAGAATGTTCATAGTATGTCAAGTGTCAAACATTGTAACCAACTTCATGTTTATTTGAATGTTTTTACGTCTAATCAGTCATTGCCGGTGTTTATAGTTTTTTTTTGGGTATCCAATTTGTTAGTCAATTTGATGGAAATAGGTGCTGTGCTTTTGTTTTCCTATTAAAATTATTTAAAATAATGTTACGTACATATTAACTATTGGAAAATATATCACATAATCTTCAAGTTTAAATGTCATTCATCGCAAAAATAAAAGTTCAATATGAAAAGTGATGAATTTGATGCTGCAAAGGATTCGAATAGACATCAACAATTTGAAAAACTGGATAATAGTTTACTGTCCATTTCCATCAATTGCACCGATGTATTATTCGATTGTTTATCACTCACGGAATTGGCCGCATTGAATTTAACATGTAAAAAACTACAAGAGCTGACCAATGATTATTTTCGACGTAAATATCCAATGAAATGTATGAAAGCTGTCCACACCGATACAAACAACGTTATTTATCGATCAAAAGATGAATCATTACAACCGTTTGCTAAAACCATTTCAAATTTGGTGGTGCTTCCCAGTACCAAGTGTTTTCGCTTTCTTGACACACATCACAGCAAACACGTTTGGTCAATTGCATTTTATGATGGTGAAATATTGGAAAATGATGCGGCAATAATTGCAGCGATTCTCGAGAATGTTGAAATCATTGAAATTCAATACGGTAAATTTGGTGGTGAATTTTATGACACCATGCTCAAGTACTGCACACAAATGAAACAATTGGTGATCAAATATGGATTTGATGAATGTGATAATAGTGGAATAAACGATCAATGGTTGCTCAAATTGTATCCAAATCTTGAACATTTTCATTGGTCACCGGCTAATCTACCCGAACATCTCGATATATTTTTTCGTCAAAATCCAAATATTCGTAGTTTCAATTCGGGCACATACACCACACTGAATATGACGGAATTTATGTTACGCACCGGCACAATGATCGATGAACTTCATTTCGAACTCATATTGGAATTGTATGGAGACGATTCGGACGGAATGGCACTTATTCGATCGAATCTAAATACACTGTACGAACGTCAACAGTTCAAGGGTTTAATGATTGAATTTGATTTTTGTAGTCAACTATTGTATCCAGATTGGGCAACATTACAGTATCTGATTGGCGCTTACATTGATTTTCCACGTGAACCGGGCTCAACCAAAGCACTTTCAACACTGATTCATCTAAAGATGCTAGTTCTAGGCATTAACACAATTTTATCACCGGCAAAAGCCAACATTTTATCGAAAACATTGAACAATTTAGAAGAAATTTACATTCAAATCAATTCGGTTCATGTGTTGACAGCGTTTTTACGCAATTCCATTAAATTGAAGAAAGTTTACGTCTATAAAATGGGCCAAGAGAATGGATTCAACACAAAAATTAAAAAAAATATGATTTTTACACAGAATATCAAACGAATGAAATTGAATGGTGCATGTAAAACAGTCATTTATCTTCCAGATCAAGCATATGTGCAAATGATGTGCCAAACGGATAACCTGAACTACAGTCTAGTTGAGATAAAACGTTCAGAATCATGTGCTGTGAAGCATCCGTTTGCCGCTACCAGAATACGCAAAGATATGTGTGAACTCTATGAAAAGTTTTGAATCGTTTGTTGTGATCTTTGAATACTAAATGTAATGTTAAAAATTCGAAATTAATAAAAGAAAAAAGTATTTCTGTATCTTTTTATACTAAATTAATGCGTTTCGACTGTCGAACTTTTTATTGTTTGACTGTGTCTTAAGCGAGGTGCAAAAGCGTCTGAAGCGATCACAAGTATAGCTACTCGGCCAGAGTCATCCTGAAATGTCAACTTTATTATTTGATTCGATGTTCAAACTGAACAATTGGTATTTAAACTTAAACCTAAACTGAAACTGAATCTGAACTCACATTCGTAAGCGTCTGATCAAAACTGAATGAATGGTATCAAAAGTGAAATGGATAATTATTTCAATGTATTTTGATGCTTTATTTGATTTGCGGTTGGTCTTGAGTAAGCAATGCCTCTTGTACATTTCGAACAAAAACAATGGAATGATTTGTTTGCAATTGCAGTTGCTTAATCAATGGGTTATTCAATTTCATATCAAATATCATTTCAAGTATTGTTCATCTCAAGACTTATGCAATCATCTCATTTTAAAAATTATACAAAAATGATTTCAAATTGCCATTACAATATGATCAATACTTATAATTTAATATATTTGAATCAAATAATTTTATTGAACAAAAACAAGCATTCGCAATATCATTTTCCAAAGGCAAAGAACAATTATTTGTATTTTAAAGTTTCTGAAAAAAAAACAAACCATAATAACATAGATTTGCTGAGAATGTCCAAATCGATTTTCGAATTAGATTTATTTTTGGCTTCCAATTGAGTCCTGACACTGGTTATTTTGGTTAATTGTTCGCATTGAATCGAATGGGGTTTGGTTGAATATTGTTGGTGGGTGACCTTCTCCGATCAATCTTGACACTCGGATTCATTTGCATTTACTTGGCGCACTGTGTACAAAATGTACAAATCCATTGGATTTCAACAAGGTATCGTCATAAAATGTATTTTTGTTTGCATTCTCACATTCTTTCCCTTCTGCATGCTCATTGGTTTCAGCTACTTATTCATTTGTTGGTTGTTTGTGCATTTTTATTGCATGGTCAAAACCATACATTTGCGCTGACAACAACGCGAATTTCGTGAATGTACTTCAGTTAGTGGTGCTCACGTTTCGTTTGTTCCGAAATTCATGACAACGAAAGCGGAAAAAAAAGACGAACCAATGAAATGAGTCTCAACTCAGTGAATTCTTTTCGATGTGGTGACAATGTTTCAAGTGTGCTACTATTGGCCGTTGGCGTTGTGCTCATCGCCGCGGTCTGAATTCTTGAGCTGCATTCACATGTAATTATATAATATGTCGAAATGATTTTTGTATGGCATCTTTTTCGACTGATTTTGTTTCTCGCTCTCTTCGTCTCCTCTCTCTCTCTCAATCTCTCTCTCTCTCTTACACACACCACATAGTGTACATACTATTTTGCATATACATTTAAATTGGCTCAAGACGATTCTGAACGATGACCAAGCACCAGAAAATTCACACACAGAAAAATTCATTTCAAAAATGTGGAGAGAACTCATAAAGAATGATTTAGAGACTCTAATCGCCTTTAAAATGCAACGTTTACAACGGTGCACTAGTAGACAGTACTGTCGACGACATTATTTCGCACTCCTGGTTCATAGGCCCGCGTATTATTTGCATTTTCGAAAGACTTTAATGCTCTGTTTGATCATTGTAGATGATCTGGCCTACTAGATGGCCGTACGCACATCGCACGAACGATTCTATGCTTTAGTGTGTAATTTTTTTCTACATTTTTCCATATTTTCTATTCATTTCGTTGTTATGATGTGCGTTCAGTTTATTTGGAGACGGATGACAAGACGTAGAACAATAAGTGTAATTAAGCACATCATAAAAATCGACAAGAGGTAGAGCGCGAATAATCCGCAGTCCTACGAACATACGGACGAAAGAGATAACAATACTGTGCATGCCCGAACTGCCCAAATGTTCAATGTTGCACATTGTCAACTGTGTTGATTTGTTGATGGATATCAAACACAAATCAAACACGATTGTCCACTTTTGCCATTAAATTTATAGATTTGCCAAACGTTTGATAAAATATTCAAAGTGTTTTCATTTTATCATGCATGAATTTTATTCTAAATTATATTTTAGTCTAAATTTCCGAATGCTTTCTTTTGTGTGTGGCCAAACCAATATTCAATGGTCTGTAAGTTTCGCGAGATAAACATAAGATCGTGACAGATATTTAATTATTATGCGTCATTCTC
Source organism: Aphidoletes aphidimyza (assembly GCA_030463065.1). Classification (NCBI taxonomy): domain Eukaryota; kingdom Metazoa; phylum Arthropoda; class Insecta; order Diptera; family Cecidomyiidae; genus Aphidoletes; species Aphidoletes aphidimyza. The sequence continues at coordinate 31,124,264 of CM059997.1, forward strand.
CAATTTGATAACCAGCTGAACACATTCCATCTCTTGTACATTTTATTATTTCGTTTCACTGCAAGCCAACTGTGTGCAATTCACCTTTTGTTTAGGAGTGAACATCGATGGAATGCCATTCGATCTTCCGAACGCGTTGTTTAAAATGGGTTTAAGCGATGGCTTAAATGCATTTTAATTACACGTAAAATATATCGCCGTGCAAATGCGATTTCCTTTATATTTCTCTTTATTCTGTCACTCGTTCGTTGTTGTTGGTTTTTGTTTGTTGATGTTGTTGTTGTTAGCGATTTTGCTTTTGTTCGCAAAGGTTTATTGTGTTTGCCGTTGTCTTGTTGTTGTCCGTTTCATTCGTGGCATGTCATTAACGATCAAGATAAGTGCTTTTAATGTTCTATGTGGATCTCTCTCTCTCTCTCTCTCTCTCTCTCTCTCTCTCTCTCTCTCTCTCTCTCTCTCTCGCTCTCTGTCTGTCTGTCTGTCTCTACATTCTCCTTGCTTGGACGACACATTACAATCACATTTCAACGCCGTTGCATTTGATTCACACAATTTTCAACCGGGCGAAAATATATTACAAAAAAAAATAAACAAATTTGCTCATTTAAACAGGAACTGTACAACTCACTAAAATGCACAAATTATTTATTTGTTCTTCAAAGAACCACTTTCAACTTCATTCTTATCTAAATCCAAAACGCTAACAACGGAACGCGCTTTTATTTTGGCATCAAACGGATTTTTAATCTAAGGCAATTTCATACACAACATTGAATGTTTACAAACGTTGTTATGAGTTCATGAGTAATCAATTCTTCAAGCGATTTGCGTAATTATTACAGCACATTGCATCACTTCAATTCTTTCAATATTGATTTTTTTTTCCCGAGTCTCGAAGAATTGGTTCTCGATAGTTTTGTTAGTTCTCGGCACAAAAACCGCCAAAACACTCACATTTGCCACCGCGATTTCAATAAAATTTCAGTTTTATTGTTAAGTAATAATCAAGTAGTCAAATGATGCAAAAGTTTTTCAATAAAATGCTTTTATTTTAGCAATAGAATTGCTTTCATTCAAATCTTTCAATCGATTTATGAACAGCAGACATTGACGTTGTTAGTATGCAAATTAGAATTTTATCAAGATTATCATTGATTTCAGTGCGATATCTTGGACCAACATTCTTAGTATTCAACCAGCTTCTTAACCAAAAAAAAACAGCAGTAGAATCCGTAAGTCATTAGCCACGGACTCCGTGCCACGGAGTAGTTGTCTAGCATGGATGGAGAAAGTTGAAAGTGTAAGTGAGATAATTAGGGATTTTTTACGAAGAAATCTTATATCGGTATTAAAACATGTTAAGCTATAAATATATTTAAAATGGTTTCACCTTATATGGGTTTCAAAGCATTCTTTCATCCATTTGTGGAATCATTATCAATAAAGAGAAAAAATATTAAACTATTACCAAATTGTTTTTTTTTATTGCAATTGCTGTCAACATTGACAACTTCAAACAAATGACTATTTCAAATTCAAAGTATTTTTCCTTATTTTAAGACCAAAAAAAAAACATCAAAATATCATTGAGAGCCCAAAGTGTCTGATGTAGACTACAACTTGTAGTCCATGGAAACGAACTAAAAATGGGGAAAAAACAAAAAATTTAATCTCTTATCTTAACGTCGGACAGTCTTTAATAGTCAATAAAACTAGCAGTAAACACGTTCTAATGCTCGAAATATTCGGTATGTCAATTTTTTAAGTCAAAATATTCGGTAATGACAACATTTAGGTGAGGTCAAATGACCATCATTTTTGATCACTGTAATCTGATAAATGCGCATTTGTGTGTGTGTGTGTGTGTGTGTGTGTCAGACAAATATCGGTTAAATAACAACAACAAGAGACAAACATTTTCGAAATTCTTTTGCTTTGAAATAATTAAAACCGGTAAATAAAAGAAGAGTAAAAAAACTGAAATGGAGGCAAACAGAACGGTAACGAAAAAAAATGTGTTAAAAATAAAACTTTATTAAGCTGTTTCGATGGTAGCATTTTGAAATTGATGACAAATTAAAAGTTCATCGAATGACGATGATTATTTATGGATTCCAAATTCGATTTGAAATCACTTCTCTATTTGAATTTTGAAGAAGTGTTCGCTTGAAAATTTTGTTCGCAGTAGAAATACAAATGCAAGCATTAGAACAGCGCGCGGTTCATATGCAACATTTGGAATCATTTCAATTGATATTTATTTGTGCCTATATTTAGATCGATTTATCTGTTTGCATTTTGCGAAGGATTAATGTGTGTTTGACTATTCTGAAATGGGAGCAAATGTGTATACGTTGTAGCACTACGTAACACTGTACAGTTAAATCGCTGTGTGTTTGAGTATGTAATGTGTGGCTGTGCACACGGTGAGTGTGCAGGCGCATGATAACAATTGAATATACACTAGGCCATAAAGGTATCGAATCCCACTTCAAAAGGTCCGATTCTGGTGTGCAATTGCAACGTGAGGAAACCAAAAAAAAAAACACACAAAAAACGATATCAAAAGCATAAATCTTTCATGGCATCGTGAAATTCATTTGGTAACATTCAATTGCAAACTATAAAATGAAAGAATATTATTTGTAGTTTGGGTATGCTCCAGATAGCACTTTTAATCCTATCATAAAAACGCGATTCACATAACCAAATAGCATAGAATACGAGCGATTTTTTTCGTTCTGGTTGGTGTATGTGCTGCTAATCGAAATATTAGGAGAGATCAACAGTGTTTCCTGTGGCTTTTTATATCGTTTTATTTCAAATACTGTGTCGAGAGCAAAGAGAACAACAACAACAACAACAACATCCATTCACCATTCTAATCTTAACGACAAAAAACCTCAAACATTTTGATTTTAGAGCATGGTGCACGTACATCGGTACGCTTGTTTGGCGCTTATATGCGCAATAAATGCTCATGTAATTGGAGACCGTAGATAATTTTACGTGACCAAAAAGATAAGGACAAAAAAAAACAAAAACAATAACAAAAATGCAAATGCCGTTGCAAAATGTCGACCTGACAAGAGCCTCCATGTAAACGGAGAGTTGTAGTAAAACACTGAAGTGCCGAATACCAAATAGTAGCGTGAGCAAAGACATCGTATTCGAAAATAATCAAACGAAAAACAACAACAACAAAACCATTGAAAACAGTAGCCAGTTGTTGTTGTTTTTTCGTGATAATTTGGCTTAGAAATGTTACGGTTTGAATGGATTCAGCTTCAGCAAATATGAATCAGGTGATCTGCATTTTATGTTTAGCTATTTTTAGATTTGTGCCGTAACCGGATGAAAAAGACAGAAACAAAAATCGCGCATATCACATTTTATCAACGCCTCCGGTTGCCGATATTAGTATATTTACAAAGTGAACGCCTTTAAATGTCTTTCTGTCGTTCATTTTTGGTCGGGCAAGAAGCTGTTTTTTGTTTCGTCCAATTTCGTCCAAAATTTGAATTTAAATTCCGGATTTTTGATTTTTGAGCTGACACTGCACATTGCAACAATACTTGCCGATTAATAAAATATTACCCAATTTCAATAACAACACACACATTCATACAAAGCAATTATAAATACTCTGAAAAACAGAGAGATGCTGAAAATGCACCACCCATCTTCACGTAGAGATTATTAAGACTCAAACGTCTGACTCGTTTGCGCATTCAATCTCAAGTGAATCGCTCAGTAAAAAAAAAATATAATTAAATAAATAAATGAATTACCATATCTGGGTTTAATAGATGTTTACCAAAACCAGTTGACGTTGAATGAAAACAGTATTCCAGCCAGCCAACGAATCGGATCTATCACGGGGTTTGGGTATGTGTGCGCACTCTCGTGAGCGCTCATATAAAATAATCAATCGAATCGAAAGAGAACGAGCCAGCGAGAAAGGGAGATAGAAACAAAATCTGAGCACAAAAAGCACACACTTGAACAACAACAACAAAAAATACACACAACAAACTACCTGAATCCCAATAAATCGACCAATTAACGTAATTAATGACAGCAGTTAAACGATTTTAATTATCATCATGTTGTACAATACAATATACATGCATTTAAATAGATTTTATTTTCGTAGTCGGTGCGCTCTGGTATTCTGTGATGTGTGTATTCTCGTGGTACAAGCAAGCATACTGCGATTCGTCTGTGTCTATGTACTCAGTGCACAGTACATTAATACATTGTACGCTGTTTGTACAATGTACATTCAATCGATGTAAATAAATTTTCGATTTTTCGTATGATCTTTCTAGCTTCTGATTACTTAGTGAGTGGCGCGCGCGCCACGCTCTCTAACAACAAATCCACTGCACACATAAAATGACAGAGACAAAACAATTTTCCCGTACCGTAAAAATAGAGGCGCTTACACCATTACCGCATCGCTTTTATTTTGTTTTGTTTTGGTTTGCTATTGGATGCAACAAAATGCGCAACGACCGATATATGTACATGTGCAGCTTGAAAATGTTCCATAAGCGTGCGCAAATTTCACAAATCAAATTGCATACAATGAGCAGTTAGAAACCAATAAAAATCGAATTGCTGGGTAATGAATTTAAATAAGAGTGATCGACAGCAGCCGTAACCGTAACAGTCAGCCACTTAGTGAGTCTCGGCGAGGTTGAGCACGATTTGAGGGAATGAGATGCTGTGTGTGCGTGTGCATGTACGTTATGTGTGCGCGGTGCGCACTGTAATACACTTCGTTTATATTTGTTAAATGCGGACGAAGATAGTTTTATTGGTGCTTCAAACTGCGCCAAGCATTTATTTTATGGCCATGTGAAAATGTGTGATCCTTTTCACCGAAACAGTTGTTGAGATCAGCTTTTCATGGAAATTCACTCTCTCCGAGCATTGGAGATGCGATATATTGAATATGTATATACATATCGTCTAGCCTTTTCATGCCCCCGGAATCAACATACTACTAAAATAAATGGCCTTTTCTCGTGCATAAACAAAAACCAAAGTCAATTCAGCCAAAAGAATTCACATCAACATGAATAATTTCACATTAAATATTTTCACTACACAACAAGGCATAACACAAATTTTGAAGCCACAACATCTTGCACACACACACACACACATGGCAAATGGCACATGGCACACGGTTAACATCATCGTCGTCCATTCAATTTGCTGTGTACTCGTAACAGCAATAATTATGTGAAAATGATCAATATTCGGAGCTAAATCACCCAAAGTGCTTCTGAGTGCGTTGTGTATGTTCCTCGTAAAATATCGACGTTTCGAATGTAAACAATTCCCCACAACAGTCTCATCAGGTTTTTTTTTGTTGCTTCTCGTTGTTTTTTTTGGCTCTTCGGAAAAATGGCGCCAAAAATGTAAAAATGGCGTCTAAAAATATATTAATTTGGCGTCTAATAAATGAAGAAGGGTACGCCAAAATATTTAAAATCGGCTTCAAAAAAAATAACCAGCGAAAAATGTAAAAATGATACCAAAAATATGATAAAGATCGTCATTTCCATGTACTTTTTCATCTATGTTTTGTAATTTTGATTTGTAATTTTTTAATAAAATTGAATCACGCCACTTCCTCATTGCGCTTGATTGGAGGGAGCTTTGGGCAGACGGATCGATTGCTTAACCCTCTAGTGCATAACCATGCCTTTTGACATGGTTGATTTTTAATGTCTAAAGTGTAAATAAACAATAATACCACAAACTTCATGACATAAGAAACATCTGGAAAGACGTCAGCTTTCATTCGCCAGCCATTTGACAGCTGTTCACCGGCTATTTAGTTACGAGCATCAATGTACACAAAAACAACAATTTCGACGAAAAATTCATTTTTGGAAAATTCATCAAATCGGACCAGTTTAAAAGTGATTTCTAAGCTATTTCTAGCATTGGGAATTTTTATTCAGGTAATTCAAGGCTTTCAGATTCATTTTTAATAGTTTGTTGGTTTTTATCTATGAGATTTTTTTTTTTTGGTCAATATTCATACCATGTCAAAAGGCACGGTCATGCACTTACTTAGTTGGTGTTGTCAACATTTATTATGGTTTCAGGAATTTAGCTTACTAAAATCTAAAAAACATTCTATTTCACAGTAAAATTGGAGGAAATGTTCGAAGACAGTCTACGTTTGCAGACCGATGACGAAATTCTACAATTTTCGGAATGTTTGTCGGGTTCTGAAATGAGCACAGATGACAAAGAAGAATACACCATAGATGATGATTTTTCTCATGTTAACTCTAGATGTTCACAGGAGTTTTAAAGATTTTGAGTCAATTCATCGTAATAAATCAAACAGCTGCTGCGACATCAATAAATTTCATAACAGCATCGCCGTCCATTGCAACAGAGCCATCGAAATCGAACGATACCAGTGCATTTACTATTTATGCATATTAAATGATATATGAGATAAATGTTGTGTCAATGCATGACAATGCCTTTTGACACGGTTTGTTTTTCCATTGTTTTCAGAAAAAATATTCAATTTTTCGCCAAAGAACTATTTTTTTAAGTGGTTTTGTGAAAATGAGCCCTAAAAAAAATTCCCAGCTCTGAGAAAAATTAATGCATTATGAGAAATGAAAGGTATTCTTAGGCTCGGAAAATTTTGCCCCAGCCTCGAAGACATTTTGGCCCAGCACGAAATCGTCATTTATTAGACGCCAAAATACATTTTAGTTCGCCTATTTTCGCTATATTTAGTCGCCAATTAACACATTAATATGCGCCACTTAATATATTTTTAGACGCCATTATTACATTCTTGTGCGCCCCAATTTATTTTAGCCATTTTGTTTCGTTGAAAAGTGAAATTAAGTTCATTTGTTAGTTGGCAGTCAGTCCGCTTAGATTCTGGCGTGTAGACAGGCTCCGAATCAGTTGTGTGGTGAAAGGATCATAACCAACGAATACGATGAAACGGTATATTTAAGTATGTGCTTATTGATGTTAGCGATCATCATATTTGTGGCTCTGCATTTGTACTCAGATTTGATGAAAATAAATTGAGCCGTAGAGAATAAATGTGGATTTTCGTATCTCACCTTCTGCTCTCTCTCTCTCTCTCTCTCTCTCTCTCTCGTATAAAAAATTCTCATAAGTATGAACTGGATATGAGATGAGAAAGACCACCTTCATTCTCAGCCGCTCAAATGGTCTTGCATGCGTAAAGCTAATTTTTACGCATTGTTTATAGCTGAAAATGGTTTATTATTCGAGTTGATCAATCAATAACCACATTTTCGCCATATACTAAGTCAAAATCATATTCTCGAGCTTAAATATATAAAGACGGTTCATTTTTTGATTTGTTATTTGTAAGTCCAAAAACTTTCAGATGCTAACGAGTAAACATTCCCAAGCGTGTACAATCAATTTTGAATTTGAATACATAGACCGATAGGATTTGCAACAAAAAAAAATAATTTTGACAAAATATGGGAGGCCCCTTCTCGGAGTTCGGAAGGAGAAGTAAACACAGTATAGTAGTATCACAACTGATTCGAAATGGTCGGAATAATATTTGGCTTATTTTTTCATCATGTAATTAGAATAGTTTAGTAGAATAAATTTGGCTTTCTGTATCGATGGATGAGTTTGACCACAATCTGATTCAGTAATGTGAGTTTAATGGTCTTTTTACTTTTTGATTGCAATACTTCCCCGATACCCATTGGTGAGTATGTGGAAAAATAAAAAAAAGCGAACAAAATCGTTGCTTAATCCACATTGACATTGGAAACTCGTTGAAATTTAGACATTTTCAACGAAGCGTGAATCAATCTTGTATCATTTGTAAAACGTAGGTCCTAAGCTCAAAGAATCGAAGACCAGCTTAATAAACGTTGAACAATATTTATCATTTTGGAATTTCCATTCTCCAATTGATTGTGAAAATAGTAAACCGGTTTCATGGATATATAATTGTAGTATTGATAGATGAGTACCTATCAAAAATCGTTAGTTCGACAAGTGTGTCTTGCCACGCGGATACCTCGAAAGCGGTTAATACCATGAAAGAGCATAGCAGAGGTGAGTTCATGAATTTGCAGTGTTAATTTTACACCACTGCACATTGGAATGTTTTTTTTTGCTTTTTGCAAAAATTATGCAAACGCATTAGCCGTTGTACATTAAATGGATGGCTCCGCACACTGTCGCAGACTGGAGCATCAGTGATGACGGTAGCTGGCTGATGCACATTGTTTTGCTTTGGCCGGTTTCTGGTTTGATTTCTTAATTAAAATGCAGGAATGAAGACACACGTCGACAGAAATGATTATGATGAGAGTCATAAAATTATAAAATCAAGTGGATATTTTTTTCTTTTTTTTTTGTTGTTGTTGCTGCAAATCCCATTATGATCATAATATCGATCGGAGATCTTATCATTGGTTATATTGAATATCGAGTAGCACAATCGACATGTTCAATCTATCTTTGTTTCACTGGGCACTGGCATACCGTTTTGCCGGGATATCGACGATAAATGAAATTCGTTTCAGTGGTCAAGTAAATCAATACGCTTGACATGGTTGTTGGCTTTTCTGTCGGTTTTTTTCTTTCGAGTATGTGTGTGTGTCTGTGCATTCATGTTTGGAACGTGTCACACGCTCTGTGTCTAATAGTGAAACTGGATACAAGATCCACAAATATCGGAATGTCTATAATAAAATCACTCCGAAAAGATCTAAATGATGAACAAAGTGCGAATAATCAAATCTAAATTATATGCTCTGACTTTGTTAATTAAGTGTGTGGTCAAAGGAAAGAAAATTTTATGTGCAACCTAAAGCGTCAAGTAAGTGTGCAACCTCAAGAGAGAGAGAGAGAGAGAGAGAGAGAGAGAGAGAGAGAGAGAGAGAGAGAGAGATTTGGATTGACATCGTCAGTGCTTTATTACAAAATCATCATTCATTTTGCGTGGTATACCTACGTCAATTGGAATTCTGTTGCTTATTTTTGGAATGAAAATCATTCGAGAAAAAAAACACCGGCACAAATAACATAACATTTAAAATTTGCTATCAAACGGTTTTATATTCAAAGAGTTCCCGGAAGATGTTTACAAACATTTAATTTGTTTTGATCCGAATGCCATTTACGGTAATGACTGAACAAACCAAACCGCTTTCAATGACACCCAAAATAGATTATTACACTATTTTTTTCAGCTGAAATAACGTCAACGATTCGATTTGACATCGACGAACAAAATAAAAAAAATATGTATGTCACCAAATTTGGTAATTTATGAGTAATGTTGTGCTGTGCATTTGGGTTCACGTGTTTATTGAACGTTTTGGCGCCACTAAGCTATTTTTTTTGATGATGATAGTCGAGTCAAAATCCAATGAAACTAAAATGCTAGGGGCACATAACTACTCGAAAACGCGTGAAAACTTGCAGAAAACTCGCACAAAAGTATTACATTTCGCAGAGAACTCGCAGTTTATATTTGAGTGCACGAGTTCCACATTCAAATAACACGTGGGAACTCGGACGAACTCGTGCAAGTTCGAGTTCAAACTTGAATGTGAGAAATGCGTTCACATATTCGACAATTTACGAACTCGCAGAACTCGCAGAATTTGCAAGAATTCGCAAAAACTCGCAAAAGTTATTTGCCCCTAGCTAAAATGTGGAACAAATTGATATTTTTGTCCATGTCCAATTTCCACGTATTTTTTTCGAAACGTTGAGTTTGCTTAAATTTGGACAGCGAGTATCTAGTTTGTGAATAATTAATCGACACGAAATTAGAAATTCGAACGAATCATCATTTTGAGAATTCTAAATACATCAATTATGGCTGACGCAATTGTTGCGCATCCACTGGTGATATGGAAAATTTTTCGAACATTTTGAAAAACAAAAATTGAGATTTTTCTACGACTAGCATTTATGTTTGAATTATGTCGGCGGACAACGTTCCAGAGCCTCACATCAACTTATTTTTTTTTTAAATCACTTCTTGAACCTTTCGAAAAATCGTTCATATTCACATGAATCCATTCAAATAAACAAAATTAAAAGCGTAGCCAATTTATTGATTGAAGCATTTTGTCACCTAAATGCTTCGATGTTGATTGATTTAATCACTCTGAAAATGTTGCGCATGTCAGCTACAACAATGGGCCACTTGACTCCTTGGCCACCCATCATTAATGCGTTCATGATCGCAAACGTTTATCGTTATTGAATGCGTGCATATACATTTTGTCATGGAAATATCGACAACGAAAATGATCAATTAGCTGAATGTTGTGAATTTGCTCACATGTTCAGATTTATCGAATTCAATCGGTTGCAAGTCATTCACGTGAGTTGATAAAATCGATAAGTGTGTGTGTCTCTGTAGTTTGTTTGTTTATATTCGAGACAAATCACGTTGATATCATCAAAATGAAACAATTTCCACCACACAATAATTTAGCACTACACATCAAAGTAACACAGAGTACCTTAATTGATTTATTGAATGCGTGCGATTCATTTATTGTGTACACACAACCAATAAACACAAAATCTCAAAATCTCTGCATCACTTTTCTCTGGGTATTTGCAAATTAATGTTTTGTGCGCTATTTACCATTCCATTGGGCAGTTTGTTAATTGACAGCTACGCGCTCGTATACACACACGCACACAAAACCACTGCAAAATTGTGATATCGATTCTATTTCACTGATCTTTCTTTACTTGTGTTTATTCTGTGTGTTTAATGGCGTTTGCCGCTATTCCACTCTTCTTAACATCAAATATGCAAACAACATCACAGCAGACACATTAGGCAATGTAAATATTAGCTGAGTATAAAATAATAAACGCATGCCATCGAGACAAATACACACATGTACACACACACACACAAATAAACCTGGAATATATTTGAATATAGTGCGTGAAAAAGCCATTTCGGAAGCGATATTCACAAACGACATCTTTATAGGAATTTTCAGATATTCCATAGATCGTTTCACCAAATTTACGATTTATTTTCCAGATACATTTGTATGAGTGTGTGTGTAGATTTTACAATGAGAAACACAAAATCGAACACAGTGGCCAACTAAAAATGATGTGTAAATTTGAATCACACAAGCAAATGCGGTTAACGAGAGTCTAATAACCGAAAAACCTAAACAAACAGTTTGTTTCTTCATGTTCTCATCACACGCGGAAAAGTATTGCATGATGTTGTTTCTTCTACCCGTTTTTTTTGTTGTTGTTCGTGGTCTGTCTCTGTTCCTTTTTTTTGCCAAAGCGTCGACATTCATCTTATTTGGAATGCACAGCAAAATGAAGGATCAATTTGTATCGAAACGGAATAAGTGAAGAGTATTTCACCAATCGCTTGCTCTTGGCTGCCATGAAATATGTTTGTGTAGTGCAGAAAATAAAACAACACTCAGTCAGAGTGTTCTTTGTTGTTGCTTCTATTTGGATGTTGTTGTTTTTTTTAACTATTCAAGAGACTCCTGTTCTCTTCTCGCTTTATCATTAACAGTGAGACATATTTAACAATGTTGCTAATTGAAAATCCATTGCTATCAAGTGGTGAAAAAGCATATTTACATATACATCAGAACATAAACAACCATAGATATATTTTTTTTTCTTAAAATTCGTCTTTCTTGGCAAACTGAAATGACCACTGATCTTTAGTTACTATGTGTGATCGATCTCGTATAATATGAAAATGACCAGCTTTTTTAACGGTTGTCTGGCAAATAAGATGCTAGCGGTAAAAAAAATAAAACTTAAGGGGTAGATATGGTATTTTCCAATTTTACTTGCTTTTAGTTTTCCAAGCATATTCATTGTTTTGATACGAATTTTTCATAATTGAATTTTTTTTTAAATGTTTCAATTAATGATGGCGAATAACATTGTAACTCCTATGCATACCCCTTAGAATAAATACCATTCGATTTATGATCACCGAAAAAAAACACAAAAAAATGAAGGAGCAAATGCTTTAAATCATAATCAACAAACCAAATAAAACCACTTCACATCAAAGTGATTTTCGAACGGTACTTTGAAAACCATTTGAAAAGTGCATAACATGACAAACAACGTACACACACACGAATGCCGATGAGAGATGCAAACGACAATGTAATCAATCTCTCTTGCCCGCCATACAATGTGTGAGCGCGCTGTGTGTGTGTGCGTGTTTTTATTGTAAATACTGCAACCATTCATTATTCGTTGTCGTTAGATGGTATTAAATACGGTGCCAGTTACGTTGAACAAGAGAATAAATACACTTGGGCATGAGTCAAACGCGCGCGACACACGATCATGAATGACAACAATGACAAGTTTACATAAAAACAATTGGCCAATTTGGGCATAAGACATTGGGCCTCGCCACTCATATATTTCTTATGATTGCAATATGTCCATTTGCATTGTGTGTGTGTGTGTGTGTTTGTCTGTGGCGCATGCGCTCGCGCACACCGCACACGGTTCCATTGACAGCGTCACTAGATAATGATATTTATGCAAATTGGTGCGGTTTTCAGCAGTGCAGTCACTTGAATTTAAAACCGAAACAAAACGAGCCGAGAAAAAGAACAATCATGCACAGTGCACGAGTGCACACTGATTTGATATTGTTCTATTTTGTAGCCATTTTAAATACAACAACTCATTAGCATTGCGCTGGACATTCAACAGCAAACACGTTGACGTTAGATTTACACTCTTATTTGATGCTTAAAAAAAAAATGCTCATTTGCATTTGCACGATTTTATTGTGTTGTTGTTGTTGTTTTTGCTTCGTTTTGTGAATGGTTTTCACTGTTGTCTTCTGTCTGTGTGTTTATATCACTGTTTCAGGCTTTTGGATTGATTGGGTTTACATGAGTGGATTGTGAAGCGGGGCTTAAACGAAATTGGCGTGTCAATTGGACTAGACTGGACAGACCAATTAATTATATATTAAAAAATCTAAAAAGATATCACAATGGAAGCAAAATTAATCGAAACGAAATGCGAAATTTGAATTTACATTTATTGGTGCGATAAAAGCAATTAATTTTTGTTTTTAAACATTAACAATTTAAGTTAACAGATCAAGAATCTATTTATTCGACGACATGAAATGTATAAATATAAATTAAGTATTGTGACATGGGAAACCGAGCCTGGGTTGAGACCGACCCGACTAACAGAACCATGTATTTGTAGAATATTCGAAATCATGTTTTCATAAAAGAAAAAATGAATGTTCAAAAATGGGTCAGTACTAATGACTCAGTAGTATAGGAAAAATACTCGAGTGTTAACACTTCTTAATTGAGAAGAATTTGACGAAAACTTGAGTATCTTCAATTTAATTATTTATAAAATACCTACTCAATAGAAAAAAGTTGCCAAATTTTCAGAGGCCTAAAATCGGCACTTTGTTTCTATAAAGTCCATCCTGCAAAAAGACGAAATGCATGCATTTTATCCCTCAATGGGACAAAGGACTATTTTCGACAGCTGGAGGAGAAAAAAAATAAATTGAGGAAATAACGATTTTTCTTGACTACCCGATTTTTTTTTTCAAATACCAAAAGTTTTATTCAAGTTGGTTTTTTTCTCGAGGAAAATCGATTCTGTGAACCGGTATTTCGAAAAAGTTGAGGACATTTTTTTACCCAAAAAAATCAAAAGTGATGACCGGGAATTCTCGTCGGAAAACGTTGAATTTTTTCAAAGTGACTTCTATCTAGTATGTGTAAACTGGTCTTTCGTTAAGTATTATATTTTCCAAATTCTTAACTACCGAAAATCGAATTTCCAACTACCGAAATGACATCTTGACTACCGGTTTTCTGTACAACTACCCCTGGTATGAAGTCCAACATATGGCGTTTCGAATATCGTTGGATGGAATCATCTCAAAAAGAAAACACAATATTGAAGAATAAAATGAATTTTGAGCATTTAAAAGATTGTTTTTTTTCTATAGAACGATTCCGAGTTATTGATCAATATGGTATTTTCACGAAAACTCCTTACACAAGCACATTTCAATTGGGTTTTAAAAGCATTAAAAGACTACCCACAAAATATTTTCCATATTTGCCTGTCGGTCCTCTACTTCAGTTCCATTGCATGTGTGCATTTCACATTCAGAATCAAAACGATATGTTGTGAAGTAATTTTATATCGGATCAAAATCAGATTATATGTAGCGTTGATTGATTTATAAATTATATATACAAAAAGAAAACGGCAGTGGCTCAATGGTTTAATGAATTCGCAAAAAATTCCATGATGATTTTGCTTAAAAATTATATGGTTTGTTATTTAAATTTTCTGGAAACGTTCAACAACAATCAAAGAACATACTATCACATTGGACTGTCTGAGTGGAAATAAGACTTCAAATTACATAGAAACGAACTGACAGTCTAAAAATGATATAACATTGAAACACTGTTCCTTATACAACCCTTGTGAATTCTCATGCTCCATATTATATTTTGTGCCTGAAATTGTGGTGCTATTCAATTTGCGTATGGCATGTCCTCATGAATGAAGTAAAGTATTTTGATGGTGTATCAATTTGTTATGAAAAAAGGGAGCACAAAAACCAAAAAAAATAAGAAACAGAAAACAAATACATTTTATAGTAGCGATAGTAGTTGAATCGGGTGAATCGAGTGAATCGCATATATGGTATATTGTTGGCTGGCATCCGTTTTCATCCCCCTGATGTCATGCTGCCATATCGTGCCATGAAAATTTATTGTTGTATATATGTATGATATCCGGATTGATGCGTGGGTTTTGTCAAAAAAAGACAATAACTGTGCAAAAGCAACTGTGAACTGCTTGTTGTTATCGCAACCGTATCGCATGCAAACATGTTTGTGCACAATACGATTTTCAATGGAAACATACAACAAGACATCACATCCAAACTTAATGATCGAACCTATGGTAGTTCTTAACCAGATCGTATATTTTATGTTTGTAATTCAATTTTTTTCATTTCATCGGAAGACATTAGTTTACGTGGAACGTTGGTATGTGGCATTTCGTGAAAAAGAAAAAAACGATCACTTTTCTGTGAATAAAAAAAAAGAAAAATATTTGAAAGAGCTCCAATAAATAAGTGAGAATTGATAATAATCACTTGAATCTCGTAGAAAAATTTCCACCAGAAAAACAACACTAACTCTATCTCGGTGTTGTTGTTTTTTCTCTAGGTTTTTTTACCCCTTTTTCTCCTACCAAATGAATGCCCCATTGTTGAAGTAAACTCATGCAATTACTCACATCGTCGATCTCATTTATTTAATTTTTATGACATTGCCTCAGTTAGTGGTAGCATTTTTTATTGGAGCCTTTTTTGTTGTTGTTGTGTGCGGTTCGGAAATCTCTTGCCCCCTTGATTGTGATTTCGTCCTTGTAAATTTTCGCGCGCTTTCTCGTTCACAAATTGATTTGATTTGTTTTTGACCTTGTGTAACTTGAACACTTTCTAGGCAACAACATTGATTTCATCGTAATTGTTCATCTCAATTCAATATGAAGAATCCACATTGCTCATTCTCTGTTTTTCTATTCGTATATAATGAAGGATTTTTGTGATACTAACTAATTTCCAATCATAACTCAATCATCGTAACGGAGAAGTCATCGAGATAGAAAACAAAAATATAAACAAAAATAATAAAGCGATTCACTTTAAATGTGTGTGTGTGTGTGAATTCGAATGCAATTTGTGTATGTCAAGAAGATAGAGAACAATGTTACTGCCAGTAAACTTGGCTGCCACTTTGTAAACGAAGAGCGAACAAAAAAGCAGCAACAATAACAAAGAACAACCAAATTCTCATGTATTGAACGTTTGCCAAAAGTCATGCAGAAAATTGCTCTATAAATTCGTTACAATGTATCTGTTTAGGCGCATTAAACAAATAAACATCAAAACGTTGGCTGGAATCGAAAAAAGGCACACGGTATTTTTGTTACACTCGTTCCATCTAAATCGGTTTCTCTCTCTCTCCCTCTCTCTCCCTCTCGTTCTCTATCCATCCTCTGGATTTGTAAATATTCACATGCAATATTCAACTGTAGCGAAACATTTAAGGCCATTATGGATATTTTTCGGGTGGCTTTCTTTCTAGTTCAATTACAAGTGCGCGTTTATTTTGTGTGTAAATTGTATAAATTTATTGGATTTGGATTGCGAAACCGAAAATTCGATGAATGAGTATTGTATAGATTTTCTTGGAAAATATAGATAGGCAGCTGTACTGTGTGTTTCAGTGGAAAATTGGTTTAAACGTAATCATAACAGCGATGACAGACTGCAAATCAACCAGCCGCCAGTAATAAAGGGAACAAATCAAATGTTTTTAGATCGCTTGAAATCGCTGTGTGTTTTTTTACATTTTTCTAAACTATAAAGAAGGCGGCTTCCAATGCAATGGATCCAATCACATAAATTTTTGTTTCTAAGCCAATATTTACACATATCTTGCTCGACAAAAAAAGAATTATGGTGATAACAAACACACAAACACATTTACGTCATACGCTTCATTTTGTGTGTCGCTTTGCTCTTGTTGTTTTTTTTTCACGTTCAATGGATCCATTCACAAAAATTGTTGTGTATATTTCCTTTGATTTAGTAACATGTTTGGTTTAGTAGCCCATACAGAGAAAAGACGAAGAGAAAAAAAAGTAGCCTATTATCGGTCTGGCGCTTTATTGTGGCCATCAATTTTAAGTGTGAGTTGGTTTTTGTACTTGTTGCTTCTCGGTTTATTCATAACAGAAAGCAAAAAAAAAACGTATCAACAATGAGAGTGATTGTCAATGAAGCATCATCTGAATTGACTTGCTCCAGAATGGTAATGGTCATTGCAAACAATTTAATTATGTCACATTTGTCGGTTGAAACTTTTCATGTTCTCACATTACTAAGTTCATGAAAAACTCCAGCTTAGAAGTATTACTGCTCAACAGAAAATTCGCTCCAATTTCGAATTTTCTTATCAAATATTCACACACACGCACGTAAAAAACGAATACTAGCCTGGATCGACATCAAACCTAGGTTCCTCCGCCTCTTCCCTACTGAAATGGCAATTCATATTTGATTCATGCATGCATAAATTATTATTACAAATTTACTATTTACGAGATTCGGAATCTATTGAACAAAAAAAAAAAACACATTCAATGACGTCTTTTGCTGCTTCATTTTATCTTAAACAATTTATCGATTCATTTGATGCAATGCAGAAATTTATCTTTTGTTTGCATCAGAAAACCAAATCTAGTGATATTGCTATCAGAGCTAATGCAAATAGGTTGAATGCGCATTCGTGCTCTTCGGTTTTGACTCATGGCTTGCGACTCATCGACAATTCTGAAAATCGCTTGTTTTGCACTATGACAACCCAAAAATAAAACGAAAATCCAAAAAAAAAAACAAGAAAATAAAACTCAACATAGTGAAAAACAAAGTGCAAACATCACATTTACGATTCATACGGATGGTTTAAATAGTTTCGTCGAATCGGAAATGGTTTTGCAAAAAAAATAGCGATTAGACCTTATTGCATGCATCTGCTGTTTGATTCAAAAAAATTCGAAATGTGTGCTGTGTAGATAGCGAATACCAGCTATGGTATCCGTTATTATTACAGCTATTAATTATTGTTACCACAATACAATCTTATGTAATTGGAATGGATTGCAAAGCAATTGAATGCAATTTTTGTGAATTATGCATATAGTCTGCAAAAGTGCATCAATAAATGATATATGGCATTCGAATTGAATGTGCAGAATGGGCAAATGGGATAGAAGGATATCTTTTATATATGTGTTAACATATTGTGAGTTGGTTGAATTTATCGAGGGTGTTTAGCGCAAATATGCACCACAAATTCGAGTAAAAATACACACACACACACACACACACACACACAGCCGCACACATCTGCACAAAACACCCCCCCCTATATTCCGAACGAGTGTAGGCGCGGAAAGTTTTTGGGCTTCTCGCATTAAAAATAAATCATCACGAGGCACACTCGGGGGCTATATTTAACCAATGACATTTTGTCCACACTATCATATAACATTGGTAGTAGATGCAGTTTGAGCAAAAGTCCTCGAACCCGAATGGGGTCTTCATTGTGTGTGCGTATCCCATTGAGTTACCAGACACCAAACTTCAAGCAACATCATTTTCATCCCATTCTAATTATTGTCGGTCATCATATTCCAAATGCTCGGCTATTGATCATTGACTTGGGACTTCAAGTGTAGCTTCAATTAGAAAGCACTCGAAAATCAATATCAACCATAAAAGTAAATCACCGATTGATGACTTCAAATGTGATTGACTCCGCGATGTGTGTGTTTGCTTTTATTAAATCTAATGTTAATGTTGTGCGTTTCTCGTTGAATTTTCCACTAGTTACGACTTCGCGACACTATTCGAAACCCCCTCATCACATTCATTACCATCCACAGAGAAAAGAAGCGATAGCGTGCGCATTTTTCGGGTCCGTTTTGTTGTCGACATCGTTGGGTTTTGCGTTTGTATATGACTATTGTTCCATTGTCGTTGCAATTTTTATATTACCATTTTCTTGTGTGTTGGCAAACGCATTACAACTGTAATGTTTTCGAATATATCGTAAATTCTCGGCATAAAAGTCGTACAATAAATAATGTTTCGAACTAAAAAAGAAAGAAGAAGAAAAAAAGCAATCAAAGTTAGTAGTTGCTATCACAGTAATTCAGTGTGAGGCTTGCATACGGACATGCCGAGTCATTTTATATTAAAAGAGAAAATACGTCATCGACATGTGTATCCGCATGCCTCTCACTCTATCTCTTTCTTTTGCTCACTTGCCGCACACTCTTTCTTAAACAGAAATATACAATGACGACGACGACAACGACGACGACGACAGCCACAGCAGCCAACCGTCGTTGGATATATATACAAAGTAGCGATAGTGTGATAGCACAGAAAGACTTAAAACACACTCAAATTATATCGCTTTTGTCGTAATAGTTGTTTGTTTTGGGGCAAAAGTCCATGTTGGCGATCGTCAGCATATCCGCGAATATTTCGCATGCGATAAATTAATGCTTTGTTTTCTTTCTCTCTCTCTCTCTCTCTCTCTCTCTCTCTCTTTCTCTGTGTCTTTTTTTTAATGGTTGTAAATGATTCATCGGAGCTTCTCTAATAGAGACAATAATTAACTGATCTCGCAAATGTCCACCAATTGACGAAATTTCATTTCTATGATTCAAATCGGTAAAGTATCATCAAAAACATCATCAAGAGCGCCCATCTCTTGACTTCCAAAGCATCTGCTTGATCTAAATGATATTGCTAAAGTGACAGATCAAAATCGAAAACAAACCATTTTTTTTAAAGGCCGTACATTTTTGACATCGTGTGTTTCGCGTCGTGCGATTCCGTTCAATGGAGAATATTATTCACACATTCATTCAAATGCTAAGTAGAATACAACATTTTTTAAAAAGAAGAAGAAGAAACAACAACAAAAAATAGTATAAGAAGCGGTTCGCATTCAATGTGGTTCACTATTTAACCGCACTATACATACAAATTGCTGACAAATACGCACAGACCCAGAGAGCGGTTCACTCATTTGTTCTGTGCATTTGCAGCGTGTCTATAGAACGGGCCCCCTTCATGATCGATCATTGTTTTCAACAAAAACCAACCAACCGATCGAAACAACAACGTCAATGATTTGTGTTGCAGATTCCAAAAATTCGGCAGCAAAACTGTGCGAAACAGTCCACAATCACCAAAAATAGGAATGTCATTATGTTCGAATGGGGGGTCCGGCGCTTAGACGTGCACACACAATCGCATAAACTAGCCGAAATTGAAGACAGCAAAATATAAAATACTACACACAGCAAAACGGCAAATCAAGAAGCAGAGAGACATACGAGAAAAGAAGCGAATAGTATATGTTGTCAACAGCCGCACTGTAAATATACACAAAAACGTACGCAATACAATTGCATTGGCAATCGAGAGATATTGCTCTTGTCGTCATACCGTCTCTTTCTCGCTTTCTCTTCGGTTCGACTGTTGGCTAGCCAGAGTTCGAGTTCAGGCACGACATATCTCGCTGCTACGATACTCATATGCACAGAGAGCAGCCACACACAACAGCAGCAGCAGCAACAGAAACAGCAGCGGTGACGACGGCAACAACGACAGCAACGGCAGCAGCACCAAAGCGACAACAACACCGACAGCACTAGCAGAGAGCTGATGTGAACGAATAGTAGAAAAAAGGAAAATGTGAGAGCAAAACGCAATTTACAACAACAAAAGCAATAGCGGCAAGCAGCAGCAACAGCAGAGAGAGAGCAACTCTCGGGGCCCGAGCGCGCGCTACAGATGAAAAAGAAGAAGGAATAGCATACAGTGAAAAAAATCCCCATTTAAACCACTTTGGTTTGACTTTTCGTGTTTAGTATGAAATTGTTGTTCACTTGTTTCACTTCGTAGTTCGTACCCGCTTCGATTTCTATCGGACCGAGTGATCTCTCTTACAGTTTGTGTTTTGGGGAAAAACTCAATGTGTTGTGTACGACGACGACGACGACGACGCGCGGTAAATCAGTGCAAATGATTGTAAATCAGTATAAATGATTGTCATTCTCCTGTACGAAAAAAAACACACAAAAATAATAATAATAATAAAACGACAGAGATTTGGGATTGTAAATTTTTCATTTTTTTACTTCGATTTCGGGCACACACACACAAACACAACAAACATCAACGGCATTTATCTCAACGGTGCTTCGGTCAAACAATCAAAAAGTTTGTTTATTTTCTTCCCCGATTGGTTGTTTCATTGTTGTTTTTTGTCGTTGTTGTAAATGTTTGTTTGTTTATTCGTTTGTAATTGTTGTTACTTTGCCGTTAGTTAATTAGTTTGATTCTTGATGATTTTGTTTCGGTAAATTTGTGTTTATTGTCACACATACACGGACACACGGAAACGGTAGAAACCGATTTTTGGCGCGATTAGACGGTCAATTTTTAATTGAATTTAAAAAAAAAAAAGCTTATCACAAGTAAAGGAATAACTGATGTGGGAAATTTAACGCTTTTTTTTGTTGTTATGTTTCGAAAAGAGAAGAAAAAAAAATTTATTTAATATATCGAAAAAAAAAATGCGGCGGACATTCAAGCATCTGTAAGTGAGCCAAGACCAAACGAAGCGAACAAAAAGCGAAAACAAACGAACGAACGAACTAAAATAAATGATCACAAATTGATTTTCTTCATACATTTATATATAAATGTGTATAAATTAAGCCTTTCTATCTCAGCAACGCGTCGTGCTCTATCGCTTCAGTAAAACGCTATCACGAACAATATTTTATTAGAAACAACGGATTTCATAAAATTTTTGTTTCGTTTTTTTTTGAACTTTTTTTTTATTTTTTTTTTTTTTTATTTCGTCGACAATTCCCGATAGCGTAAGCGATTCGATACGATCATCATCTATGTAATCGAATTCAATACGATTTTGCTTCTTTTTTTTACTTCTATTCGTTTGCTTCTTTCTCGTTTGCATTACACTTGCGATCCTATTCGCCGTGTGTCAGACCGATTTTCTAGCTGAACGAATTTACGTGTTGGCATTGAGATGTGTTTTTTTTTCTTCTTTTACAAGTGGCTGAGAGAGGCGCGCACATTCAAATCATCGTGCGCTCTATCAAACCGCGCGCGCACACATATTTCTAATGTGTGGCTTAGATAGACGGCGTTTATTCTATGGAAAATATCGGTTCGTTATTATCAATGCGGCCAAGAATTTCATTGAAATTAAAAGATGCTGCGTGTTAAATGTGCGAAAGAGGCACGGGCACTGGATTTTTGTTTCTGTGACTATTTTGTTTTGCGTGTGTGTGTGTGTGTGTGTGTGTGTGTGTGTGTGTGTGTGTGTGTGTATGTTCATTCTTTTGCTATCTTCCGTCGATCGAATGAGTGTCTGGATTGTGTATGTACAGAATTTTCGTTGTTGTTGTTGCCAATATCATTCATGACATTCGCATTTCAGGCATCCCCCATTCATTTTTCAAACGGGCTTCCAACTGATACATGACATTTGACTGTTCACCTTTTATTTTCGCTCTCATTCTCTCGCTCTCGAGTATGAACTGTCATGTTTGTTGAATGTTTGCGGTTTGTTTTGACGCCGATTGTTATTGAGACGATTCGGTTCAATTGTGGCGAATATTAGTGTTATTGAGACATCGATTGCAAGATTCAACGAAATCAAGTCAAAGTAGTTGTGAAAATGAATCACCAAATCCCCATGTACCCAGCAAAATAAACTGGAAAAATACTGACTAAAAATCCATGGAAGATGAAGTTTGATTTCAAACTATGTGCCATTTTTTGAAAGAAACAACAACAAAAAAAAATAAAAAAATCCGGAACAGGATCGGGAAGTGAACAAGATGATGAATAACGCAACAACAACAAAAAACCGAAAAATCAAACGAATATAAACGCAAAAATCTATATCTGTAAATGAGTTGAAAGAAGAGCTCATACACGCGTGAATACATTTTCACATGGTTTTGGTGTTGATTATGAAGTTGCGTTGAGATCGGTCAAAGTGTGCCTTGACTACTCACAGTCAGTAGAATCCGTTCGTTTCGCTTTTGTTTGGATTGGAAATGGTTGTTTTTTTTCCTCTCTGTTGGTTGGTTGGTTGTAGAGTAGTTGTTGTTGAACAATAATTTATTGTTTGTTGATTGATGCGTTGAATCATGCCTTATGCCTCATGCTGCACACACTCGAGAGCCACATGGAAATCAAACAGAGAGATAGAGAAAAATCGTTTCCACACAATAATCAGCGTGCTAAGGATAAATAAGCGAACCAAACAACAACAACCACAAAAAAACCATATATTTGGTCAATCAATTAACAGATTTGCGAAATAAATGCTACGATTCGATTTCACAGTTTCGGAGTAGGTATTTTCAGTGTGTTCGATCAGTGTTCAGTCTAATTGTTCTTTTTTTGTCTTCAATTTCTGTTGCTTCGTTTTGATAGGATTTTTGTTTCTTTACTTTTCGTTCGTTTGCCGTTCATAGGCACACATAATGTGAGGCTCGCGAAAAGCCTCCAATACAGTTTAAAAAAAAAACGGAAGAAATTTAAACAACAAATAAATCAGCGTGTGTGCGTTTCCAAAGCAGAGCTAGAAAGAGACATAGAATTTTTGTGTATATTAGTGGTGTTTACACTAGATGAACGACAGAGAAAGACGAGTATTTAAAAGAAGGGAAAAAAGCGCAATTACATTGAAATTATAAAGTTTTAAGTGGAAAATGATCAGAGAGGCCAATACATGTGGTGTGTGAGCGAATAAGCATGAGCATATGAACGCGCTCATTCGTTTGCTCGAGACAACGAAAACAACGACGACAGAAAGTGTGTGATCGCTCGCTCTCTCTCCCTCACTCACGCGCACTTTTCATTGAAAGCCCAGCAAAAACCAAGTGAATATGTGCATTGCACATAAATAAAATTGAAAAAAAAAATCAAATACAAATAATGTTTCAAGATAAATCTAATAATGATAATGGTTTGAGTACGATGAAAAAAAATAGACCTTACAAAATATACACACATTCGCTACGAAGACTTTGTGTATTTTTGCTCCAAATGCAATAGCACAGCGTGTGCAACGTAACCGATCAACTAAGAAATATCTATATATAAACATTGTTGTATTTTATGTATGGATATTTTCCAAAATTTAATTCCCGGATGAAAAACGGTTGATTTGGTTTTTTTGGGTCTCTTTTCATCCAACTCAAACCAAAATTATTAGGAGCTCAAAAGTAATCGTCATTCAAATTCATACGTGTAGTGCATTGATTTAAACAAAAAAAAAACAGCAACAACGGGAATAATTTGTACAACGTAAGAAGTAACCAAAACGCTGTGTGTTTATGAGGCACGTTTACCAGATCGACAAATGGCAACACCAACGGCAAAAACATCAGCAAACGCATCATAAATTTATATTATATAGACTATTGAGATAAAAAAAAATATATTATCAAACTAATTGTAATAAAAAACGTATTCAGTTTTTTTCTTTGAGAGACTGACATAGAATCGTTTAAAGTGAACGCGACCAAAAAAAAAGAGAAAAGAATAAGAAGAAAAAAAAATAATAAAGCAGCAGATTACAATAATAATAGAAACAAAAATACGGGCCATAAGAGGCTGTGGAGTGTGCCGTCGCAACAGCATACAGTGTACGCGCATCAGAATAACTGCCACAGTTTCTGTTTGATAATTCCAAAGCAAAGCAAAGCAAAATAAAAGCCAAAACGAATCGAAGCCATCAAATCAAGAGCCAAGCCAACAGTAGCCACCCGTCGGTACTTCCATTGAATAAACAAAAAACAAAAATATCAAAAATGAGTGAAGAAAATATGAAATAAAACAATACGACACACAACGCAAACGCTCAGACAAGTCGATAATTGACACACGGCACTCAATTGACGGGGCTATAAAGCGCAAACAATAGCACAGGACGGAAAAAAAGTCAAAACGGTAAGTTTATTATCCAATCCATATGAAACATATAGAACAAATTATTATACAGTTTAGTGATATGATGCACATAAATCAATTGACAATCAAATATTTGAGCTGTTTAGCTTGAAAATGTGACAATGGAGTCAACAAAAAAAAAAATGCATGAACTGAAAAATGGCCAATCAAGTGCATCAATTCAATCTTTTAAAAGATAGCAATTGCTCCGATTTCGATACCATTGACATGTTAGTTTCGGCTTTTCAATATATGTTTTTCGATTATATTTTTTTTTTGTATGATGGTTTGGTGTTTAGAACATAATAAATTGAACAAATGTCTCTCTACTTATGTATTCGTCTATATTGCTCATATATTCTCTTCGTCTGTCATCGAACGATTGCATCGCATAACTTCAACTCGCTGTCACTGTGTCATTTTAGCTTTCATCGTGCATTGTGTTGTTCGTTCGTTTCGGCGGTAGATTATTAGATGCTCATTTGGTTTGTTTGATTTGATGACACAAAATGAAAGGAATCGCTAGATAGATCGACAGCCTTAGAAAGAGACAGCATGAACAAACATGCAATAGTTCGAGTTGCATAAATGTGAAGCCCGTAGCTGTGTATTGGATCGTATGCACGGTTCATTTAGTTTGTTCACACTATGCACGATACACAGTGTGCATTGTCGAACTGTCAACAAGTCACACAGTGTGATTAAAACATTCGCGGTTCGATATATATATATATTGAAAATCACCCGAAATATTTGTTTGATCGTTTATAAATCGATGCATTTCATTCGTCACTCGTGATTTCCTTTGTGTACTTTATATCGTGCTGTGTAGAAAATTGATGTGGTCCGCTCTCATCTCATCGTGTGTTCAGAATCGACTGGCATGTGTGTGTGTGTATAATCCATACACTTTATGCCCTTTGTAATTCCATTAAAACAAAAAAACAACAATTTGACTCCCTCTTGCGATTCGATGCGCCTGGCTCTCACTCCCAATAAAATGTGTATTTTTGCAACAACACCATCCATACCATTGGCTGAATTTATTTTCGATTTTGTGCTCTGTTTTATAATTTAGTGTGTGTGTGTGTGTGTGCACCATTTTTTTCTCTTTTAAATAAATGAATTTGCATTGCGGCTGGTTTGCCTTAAGTTGGTGTAAATCCACAATTCGATCCATAGTTTGGAATGGATTTTGTTTTCACTACAGCTTCACTTGCAAAAATAAAATTCGGTTGTGGTATGTTTGTGCTCTTTAACATGTTCATATTTGTGCGTGTGTGTGTTTTTTTTTATTGCAATTTGGACGGTTTTTGTATGTGCCGTTGTCTGGTTTCAGTCAGACAGCGAATGGACTTTGAAAATGTTGTTTCATATGTCGTTTTTCGTGTGTTGCTTGGTTTTTTCTTTTCGTCATTGTCGCCGTCGTACTGATACTCTTCGATACACTGGAAATATAATAATGTGACATTATTCACACCTCGCATTTATGATTCCTAGACGACCTCATTCCCGTGCCCGCCACCATCCAGACGAAGTTCAGCATTTAAAATAAGCGCCACATTAAGAATGTTATTTATTGTGTATATCATCAGGCACTGGACGATTTAGTTATTTGTTGTTTTTATCGTCTCTGTATGTGTGTGTGTGTGTTTTGTTTCAGTGAAACTGAATACACTTCGTGAAGCGTGTCAAATGCTTACAAACACTGATTCAGCGACTATAGAAAATAAAGCAATCAAAATGGCTATGCATCGACTCGTACATGAACTCCACATACCAACATGTCTATAGTCTCTACTCTCACGAAATCTCACATTGAAAATGATTGACAAGAAACCACCATCAAATAAAGGCGAGTGATCCCATCGTCTGAATTTTCTGATTTTTTTTTATTTTTTTTATTTTTGTTATTTCATTATCAATTTGCTTCGGGTTAATCGAACAACAACAACACAAACAGTGCAACGACTAAGCTATATACAATAGAGAGACAGATCGGAAGCCACATATAAAAATTGCCGTTGAATTGTGTATTTATGTGAATGTTTTAAAACAAATGCGTCTATCCGCAAGCGCACGTTATTTTTTGTTCTTCTTCTCTCGCTCTCCGTTGTAGTATATCAGCTTGTAATGTGTTTTGTCACCGAATCGAGCATCGAAGAGTCGTGCGTATCAAACGCATACACCAAATGAATAAAAAACAACAACAACAACAACAACAAAAAGCAGCAAACAACAACAAAGAAAGAACAAACGAATGAACGAAAGAAGAAGAAGAAGAAAAAAAACTCACACGATTCGTAATCATGTCGTGTTGTCACTATTTTTAAAATGTCTTTTACATATGAACACACATCAATGATAATAGGTTTTCCACTCACAATCAATTCACACACACATTCAAGCACACATCTCATTGAACCGTGTCCTTTTGACAATCGCATCGAAAATGTTCGGGTACAAATTACAAATCACAATTTTGTTGTTGTTTGTTTGTTTGTTTTTTTTTTCATTCTATCATAAAAGTGACAATAGAGGCGATCTGTACCGTTCGTCGCATGCTCATTTAATTTTGGTCATTTTTGGTCCAGTAGAAAGCATAACACGTGCTAACGTGCATAGGCTCAACATTTTTTTCGGAGGAGAGAGAGAGAGAGAGAGAAATTTTGGGCAATTTATTCCATCGATGGTAATAAATCGAAAAGATGAAAAGCAAAAAAAACCTAAAAATTGTGACAAAATGAAAAAAATCTATGATCTCACAATCTATTTGATCAGATAAATTTCATTTTGGGATGGAGACAAAAAAAAACAGTCAAGCATTCAACACACCACCAACATAGGTTCAAAATATTTATGAATGTGAAATGAAGCAGATGAGAGAGATGGTACACAAGCAGGCGAAACGAACGAAAGATGAGCGCAAAATATCAACGGGCTGAGAAATGATGACGGCACATTGAAACAAACATATTTGCTCTCGCCTCTTCGATGAATGATATACTCACTTGTTTGATAGCAGTTTTGATTCGGTTTCATTTCGATTTCCTTTTGATTTTGCTGTTCTTCGTCGCCGCCGGACTCGCTACATTCGCGCGCTCAATTTCAACGCGCACTCTTTGCATTGTACACTACTACTCATAAGCGAGTGAGCTTGCACGCTCATGAACTAAACGCGAACAAATCGAAATCGAGTGACCGTCTCCGTCCGACCGTCCGTCCGAATGATGTGAGTGTGCTTCTTGTTTATGATGCTGATTTGGTGGGCTGTTAATGTTGGTGCCGCTGTTGTTGTTGGTCGATTTTGTCGTTTGATTCTGATTTCATTTGTACACTCTACTATTTTTGTTTTTGTTGTTGTTGTTGTTGTTGTTGTTGTTGTGTGTATCATTTTTTCAAAAGAATTCTTGTGATTCGGTTTATTTTCGTCAGTTGTTGATTGTTGGCAGTTAATTCATGCGATAACTTCATTTTTATGCCTTGGCAATTCATCAGCTTATAGATTGCTTTGCCAATGATGGACGGCACATCATCTATTTTTTTTTTCTTTCTTGTCATCTCATCTTTTTGTTTCGGAGATACAATTTTTTATTACGGCTTTCTCGCTATTTCCCGCAAGTTTTGTCGATTGACAAACACTTTTCCCAACTTTCTCTCCGTCTCTTTCAATGTATTTGTGTGTGCTTGCGCATCCATTGAATTGAATTTCCGCGATGGATAAGGATCGAAATCACACAAAAGCACAAACACACTCTCAAACTAAAAAAAAAAGTTTTGCCCCACACTTTCGTCCATTTTTCGGCTTGTCATTCAGTGACTATTTCGGTCGTAATTTTTTTTTATTGAGCTTTTCGCACATCAAAATGCCTTTGACATGCCGATTAGCCAATTGGCAACCTCGTTGAGGCAAATTCAATATTTCGAGGACGCATGATACGCACTCACCATAGAAATCAAGTGAACAAGTCAATTGAAATGCGAAATCATCAAGTAATAATCGTAAATCAAGTAAGAAGAAGCAGATGAAGAAGAAGAAAAAAAGTGCGGCGACAACACAACTTTTTACATTAACCATTGCTACTTCATTTCAAATGAAAGCATTGTTCGTTCCAACCGACACATGATATAAAGTGGATTGTTTTTTTGCATGTTAGAGGCATCTAGATTGATTGCATCAAAAACTGCAACATTCTAGTTAATCCACGAGCATACCGAAATGAAAAGAGATGAGAGAGAGAGAGAGAGAGAGAGAGTAAAAGTGTGTGAGAGGCTGGCGGAAAAGCCATGTGCTCGTTTCGCAATGAGCGTTCATATTTTCGGAAATTTTATTATACATTCTCGGTCAAATGACAGCGATGACTAATTAGTCATATTCATCATGTTCTAAATCAGAATTCATAAAACATTTTCGCATCAAAATGAAACGAATGGCATGGCGATTTTCAGACGATACGTCGATTTGTTTTATTGTTGTTGTTTTATTTGAGTTTTTCTCTTTTCCTCCTCACACTCTGTTTTGTGCTGTAAAATGAGCAACAACAACAACAACAAACTGAAGAGGTGCAGCGTGGACACACACACACACATTAAGAGCCGTGAACCTTATTGAAAAATTTTCATTTTCCGTAGACGATTAAGTGAGGCGAGAGCTTATAAAATGACATTGAATACAAATCCCAAACAGATTTGCTTATTTGCTGCCCATGAATGCTCATCGCGCATTATTTCTTTAATAATACACACGGTGTGCGAGTGTTTGCACGCACGCTTTCACACCGAATCAATTTAACCGAAAAATGTATCGTTTTGTCACTTGCTGAACAGCCCACAAATTGTCTCTTCGTTCGTCTGTTTCATTGATTTGTTGTGTGTTTAATGGTGCTCCTTTTCTTCTGTTTTGTTTGTTTGCTATTGAATGTTTGGTATTGGCTCATACATAATCATAATCCATGTGTGTGTGTGTGTGTGTGTGTGTGTGTGTGTGTGTGTGTGTGTGTGTGTGTGTGTGTGTGTGTGTGTGTGTGTGTGTGTGTGATTTTTCGTTGATTCATCGACATTTCCGAATGACCATTTTGATTATATTTGGTGCGGCTTCTTAATGAAGCTGTAAAATATGTTTTGTTATTTTTAGTTGAAATTGAGAATGAAAAGGCGTGGATAAAAATGTGTCAAAATGAGTCAAAGGCTGCCGTTAAGCTGTTCTACGGATTCACATCAGCAGCTATCTAGTTTGATTCGTTCCCCAAAATTGGCCTATTTCCATCAAACAGCAATGAGTCAATTAATAACGTCTTGTAGATAACGAACAGAAAAAAAAAACAGAACAGAGACTCATTCTGGCTTTTCCTCGTAAATATGAGCAGTTCATTGAAACCAACAAAACAAATAACACCAAAAACAATTACTCATGAAAAAACCGAAAAAAAAATTCGCCGGAAAAAAACGAGCGCACACCCGCACCTCCAACAACATTCGTGTATCCGCAATTATTTGGATTTTTTTTTTAGTTTTCAGGCGGCGCACAAAAATCGCGTGCAATGCACATCAATGGTGGTAAAAACATATTAGAAATGAATGTGTGAATGAGTGTGGATGAATCATTCTTTCATTCAACTGTCAATCGAAAAAAAAACACATTCACAATTCGTTTGCTTCACTTGCCTCAATTCTCTCAGAAAAAGAATGGCAATATTTTTGTAATGTTTTTGTGTGCTTTTTGTTGTTTCATTTGTTTTGTTTGTTTGTTTGTTTGTTTTTTTTATGTATCGGAAGCACCAACAGCAGCAGCTATGCGAAAAGCATTCGTGTATAGTTCGGTGGCAGTGGCTAGCCAAATTCAATTCATTCATCGCAAAAGTCAGAAACTTCTAAAGAATTTCTGAGTCATGTCGGTTTGATTGAAAAAGTTCCTTGTGTCGTATAATTTTCCATTTTCGTAAATTCGAATGCATTTCGAACGTGAGCCAAACGAGAAACGAAACTTGTTCGGTTGTTTCCCCATATTTTTCTTTTTCTTGTTGTTGTCTAGGGGCGAGACACCTTACGAATACAAGTGGATTCGTAGAATACTGCGAATCCAGAAATCCACGAATACACGAATCCATTTGACAAAAATAATGTCAAATGTCATCTGCCAAATCAGCTGATTGAAATGTCGATAATACCGCATGACCGAAACTCAACGAATCGATTTCGAATTTTACCGAATTATTATTTATCGAAAAAAGTGTCACGCAATAAGTTTTAAATAAATTAAATTACCATGAAACGAAATTCTTTTTTTATTTGGCTTTTTAATTGATTCGGATTCCGTTTACATTCGGACAATTTTTGAGCGATTTTTCCATATCATTTAAATAGAAATTCAATCTGCTTTAAAGTGTATAAACAACAATAAATTCGATTGCGGATTCTTTAAGCAAAACTCCGTTAATTTATTCAAGAAGCATAAATGAACTTTAAAATCAATAGATAATTGTTATCGTTGTTTTTACACTTTAAAGCAGATTGAATCTTTATTTAAATGGTATGGAAAAATCGAGTAGAAAATCGCTCAAAGATTTTCCGGATGTAAGCAATTTTAACGAGTCAAAGACATCGAGTCCACCTGACCACAAAATCAAATCTCTTGAATGTCACATTTCGAATCAATCAAAAAGCCAAATAAAAAAAGAATTTCGTTTATTGGTAATTTAATTTATTTAAAACTTATTTCGTGACACTTTTTTTGATAAATAATAATTCGATAAAATTCGAAATCGATTCGTTGAGTGGTCATGCGGTATTATCGATATTTTAATCAGCTGATTTGGCAGCTGACATTTGACATTATTTTTGACGAATGGATTCGTGTATTCGTAGAATACTACGAATACAGAATCCATGTGTCTCGCCCCTAGGTTGTTGTTGTTGTTGTTGTTGTTGTTGTTATTTTGTTTTTTTGTTTGGTCTCTCCATTTCTTCTCATGTACACATTTCTTTTCGTTGTTGTTTGTGTTTTGTTCGTTCGTTGTTCAGCGTCATCGGTTGTTGTCGTTGTCGATGGTTTGGTTTATTGGTAACAATCCGAAACGCAATGTGAAAATTGACCGATTTTTCATGTGTGATTTGTAAGAAAGTGGATGTACGAGAGGTTTCGAGACAAGTTGTGTGTAGCTCTAGCAATAACCGTAAAATGCGGTGCGTGCTGGTGAATTGTGCACACCAATTTACATAATATAAATCGAATTGGCTGAACGAGAGGCTATTTTTCAACGGCAATAATTTTCATTTTGGAATAAATATTTTTTTTTTTTTTGTGCGGGAGAATGAGAGAGGGGCAGAGAGTGTGGAAGCAAGAAATGAAAATCCACACCGTATAAATGTACAACTGAAAACACAAGCAACACCAAGCTCCATGAGACATCGAGATAAAGTGCGAATGAGCCAACGTATACACACGGTCATCGTCATCAATGCGAAACACACACTGCACACTCAACACACAGTGCAGATTCGTATGTCAGGCCAAACAACTGACCATACTGAACTCAATTGCAAGCTCAACCGTTGTTGGCACACACTACGCACCCGTGTACTATGTTTACTATGTGCGCCTGCCAGAGATTGCGTTTATTTGGTTCTTCTCGGTTTGTGTGTGTGTGTGTTGCTTTTTCTGTATTTTTCCTTTTTTTCAGCTTGAATCGTCAATCGATCGGGGCTTTGTTGCTCGCATTTCGCAAAACGTGCACACTCGTTCATTGCGTACGCTCTGTTCATATTCACAATTCATCAAGCCGCTTCGGGCTGCTCGGTGCTGGGCTGGTTTTTCTCTTTTGCTCCGTTTGTTTTGGTTGTCGTTGTCCGCTTAGTTGTCGCGCTCTCATATTTTATGCATTTTGTATGCATTGGGCTCGCAACTTTTTAATTTGCTGTTGTGCTGTTATTACAGCTACTTTGCATGAGTTTTATACGCGACGCGTGTGTGTTTCTCATTTTCTATCTTCTCTCTTCGATCACACGCTCTCTCTGGCTCTCTTTCTATCTCTCGTTATCTCTCTCTCTCTTTCGCTCTCCTTCTCTTTGCCTGTGTTTTTGCATCGCGTGCGTTTTGGTTTGTTTTATTTAATGAACAATTTAATTTAAATATCATTATGGATATTATGCACACATTACACATGTTAACTAATGATGTTTTGTCTAATTGAATCTAAATTCGTATTAGATGTAATTGATATCGTTTTTTTTCCTCCTTCTTCTTTTATGCATCTGGTCGATTTAGTTATGGTTTGATGCATCGTTGTTGTTGTTGTTGCTGTTGTTGTTTATATTGTTGATAAATCCACCAATTCTGATAAATAATCGTTAACGTGTGTTCTGAAGTGAATTTATTTTCATTAATGGAATGCGACACCACATTCTTTTTGGTATTTGTAAGATCCTTTACCCGTTTTTTTTTTTGTCACGGACATTTCTTTTCTTTACATTGTTTATACCGATTTTTTTTTACTTCGATTTTTGACATCAACGTAAAAATAAACAATCTATTTCAATGTCGGAAATATAAACGCTATCCATTTTGTTTTGTTATTTTCTTTTCTTTTCATTTCATTTCATTTTTTTTTTTAATGAGTCAGAAAATGATAATTTATGTAAATTATCACCTAAAGACCGATCATTATGAAATTGAAATAATCGCTTTCTCTATTTCTTCCTCCTATGTCCTGTTTCCTCTTTTGTGTGTTGCGTGCATTCGAACCACAACACCACACGGCAGTGCTGGCTGCTTTCATCACTTCGACGGCGCACTGTTCGCTGTCAATTCAAACCATTCAATTACTCAGAAATTCAATTACTCAATAATTTGGTGTTGTTAAAACTGATAGAAATCTGAAACTCTGAAACATTCTTGTTTTGGCGTTGTTTATAACAATATGTATTGTCGTTTTGTTGTTACTTCTGTATTAAGCATTGTGTGTTTGGTTTATTTTTATCTTTCTTTCTCTGTCGCAGTCTTTCTCTGGGTTTTGTTTTTCTCTCTTTCATTTGTAACCTTCGAATGAATGTTCTCTGACAAAGCGAAAATGTTTTTTACACACGAAACCATTTCCGGATGGCAAACATTTCACTAGAAAATTGTTTCGTGCTAACAGCTACATTTATAGAGCTCGTGGCCTATGATTTTCCAATCGCAAATGAAATCTATTTTAAAAAACCAAACACACACACACACACATATTTTGAATGCACTTTATAAAATGACCAAAAAAAACCCAGCGTCAAATAACAACACCCGTTGTAATGCGCACAACGTGAAAATAATGCGAATTTTTAATGGTGATTTCACGTTTGGTTTTTCCAATTATATTAATATCAGCTAACGTGGGAGCGGGAAAAAATTCGATTTATTTCACTGTGTGTGTGTGTTTGGTTTTTTCTCTCGTACTTCTTTTTAATTAATAAATCTAGCGATTGCATTACTGCAATTTTTTGCTTATTTCGTTATGATTTGATTCATTTGGAGCCCGTTGCCTTTCAACGTTGATTTGAATTTATCACACGAAAGTTGTTGTCTGAAAAGTCTTTAATAATTCAATCAAGCAGCCAACCAACCAACCAACCAACCAACCAACCTAGCTAGCTAGCTATTGCACTGAAAAACGCACCTTACAGTTTCGATTCCGGTGGACGTAGGCCGACTAAGCATTATATTTGATTCGCATATTACCAAGCAAATTCGACACCATGAGACACCATACACAATAGAGAAATGATATAAAATGCCGAAAAAAACACAACAACACAAATCTCTGTGATTAATCCGAACTGGAGCACTCAAATAAATTCTCATCTAGACTGTTTTCATGCTCGTCCATTGTTCCATTCATTTGGGCTTAGGCGCTTTTGTGGTGCTAATATGATTGTGTGTCACACAGCTCACAAGCCACAAGAGAATGCACTGCGCTCGATCGCAACAGGCTTTGTTGCACGACAACTGCGACCGACCAACTTAACCATCATGGAATTCAAACTAATCCAAAAAGTTGACAGTGACAATTTCAGTGGAAATGTTTGTTGTTGTAAAAAATCACAAATCAAAACCAATGATATCCAAAATTTAAGTCCATGTTCGAAGCACGAAGTCCAAATGTCAGTAGATTTTCAGAATGTTTTGTAATTTGTTGGGTTGATGGTATTGTTATTGTTATTTTGTAATGGTGTACTGTTTGTGCTGTACCATTCGATGCCATTCAATTCTACGCAAATTATGCGTACTTTTTACACACACACACACACTGAATAGAGAAAAAGAAACCCAATAGAACTTGACGGTTTCGTAGTAAATTTAAAAGTGTGTTTTTTAACACACACACAAATCAATACTTGGAATGTCGAATTTTTAATTTTATTGTCCGTGATTTAATATGCGTCAAACCATAAATTGGCAGAACAAGCTTTTCTTCTATTGAAAACCTGTCGTGCGGGCGCTCACGCACGCGATTTTTTCTGCTTTTTTTGATTTTGCTGAAACGTTCTCGTACTAGGAATTTTTCTACGGTAGCAATCTTGGTGTAACACATTCAAGGCTTCGTCATATCATCATTTGTTTGTTTATTTACAAAAAAAACAACAATTCTGAACGTTTTATATTTTTTTGTATGGTGAAAATCCTGGGCAGCTCAAGAACAAGCCTGTCATTTTTTTGGTTGAATCAGTTTGGATCAGTTCACCAATTGACTATTTGTTGACTCATCTCGTCGGCTCATCCGAATTTGCTATCCGACATCAATAATAACTTTGATAATATTTGAGTATAATGAGGGCGAATTGAGTTGATTTTGATGACAGTTTTTGTGATTTTGTTGGTTGCATCTGGCTTTCGATATCAAATTCTTTTCGTTTTACTTTTCAATGTGATGACAAAATCGAGCAACAACAACAACAACAAAATATGTATGCTTAAAAGAGCGCGAACGCAAATGAATAGCAAATCGAAATTCAACAAGAAAATCAAACGAGTTGCTGCTTCATGCCACGCGTATACACAGACAATGTTTTCTGATCTTTGTCAATGCTCGTGATTCGTATGCTCGGTATTTGTTGTTTTTTTTCTTCTTCTTTCATTTTCGGTGTACTGTGATCGGTTTCGAGCATATTTTACGGTATGTGATGCGCGTGGGCATTAAATGTTTTTTTTTTCTTTCGAGCCAACTTAACAACACTCACAATTTTAAAAAATCAAATAAATTTCTCTATTCAATTATTACGATTATTAATGTTTTTCTGCCGCAGTGATTTAATAAAATATTTTTTCGCGCTGCTTTTCTGCTGTCTGTTCATATATGCATTTAAACTCATTGAATGTGTCATTAAGGCTTTTTCGGCCTCATGGTATACGACTTGTTTTGTGTTTTTCTTATTCATTCTTCGGTTTCATCATATCGATGCACAGGCAAAGCCTGTGTGTGACTGTGTGACTTGAAGTCAACTCGATCCTTTTGCATTTATGAGATTTTAATATTATTTTTTTTTTGTTTTGTTTTGAGTTTGAGTTTAATCCCACCAACTACAACTACAACAACAACAACGACAACAAGTAATGCGAAATTTTGAGCATTCGACTCATTGCTCATTTGTAACCATTAATTTTGTCGTTAAGTTGTGAAATTTACGGTAAATTACAGCAAATCGCTCAATTTCAGTGAAAAAAAAACAACAACAAACGTAATTCAATGCAATGAGTGTAAATGATTTTTTGGCCCGAAAGTTTCAAATGCGCGCACATGCGACCAACAATTTTCAAGAGCAATAACGAAATAAAGACATTTCAGTTGTACGCGCACACGAGTGCGCATTCGCACAAAAACACGATTAATGAGTGGCTGTGTAGGCAATGGGTTTGTTGTAAGCGAATGTGACGATTATTTCAAATCGATTTGGCCAAGGAAGCTCTTTTCGACGCAAAACAGTGCGGCTCAACAGAGAAACACATTCAGAGACAGAGCGAGAGAGAGAAAGAGAATTTTAATTATTATATTATAATACCCAACGCGATTGTTTGACGCGAAATGTCATGTCGCACAAAAGATTCGTCTGTAAAAATACAAATCGTAAAACAAAATAGATACTCTAATTCGCGAAATTCGGCCGACTAATTGATTACTCGCTCTCGGTCTGCATCCGAAATGAAATGCCGATTCATTGGGTGCAGTGCAATAGCAAACACACCACAGTTGGTGTGTGAAGAACCGTATCAGTTGTTCACTGTTCAGCTTCCTGATGTGTGATTTTCTATTCATTCAATCACAATACAATCTCGTGCGCTCTCTCTCTCTCTCTCTCTTTCTCGCTGTCTATCTGTCTCACACACACACACATAGTGTATGGAATTTTTGTTAGCGGCATCGCGCATCGTTAATCGGGTCAAATTATGATATTTTATGGAAATCAATATGATTTACTTCTTGCATTAAACGGCACAGGCGGGCCGCACACACATTCCAAACAACAAAGCGAATGAACTTATCAATACACCAAATCGGCATGGAATTAATGTAAAAATGATTTATACGACCTCTAAGCTTGACCTATAACGCATTCGATGTTTAATTTATGGCTTTTGTTACAATTATATCGGGTGGTCCCGTTCGATTCATTCTCTCATCACATTTTTCCCCCTCGGATTCGTACTCTGTGTGTGCGTTACTTTAGCCAATTCTTTGAACTTAAAAATGATCCTCATGGTCACTATAATATGCTCAATTTTTTGTTTTCAATTCCAGTCTCTATTTTGTTTGATCGTGGAATCGCACCCGAAATAATACAGACGTAGAAGCATTGATTTTGATTTAATAAATGAATCACGTGTTTGATTTGTGTTAAATAGAATTCTCTCTCGTTCAAAACAATAGCTCATCATTTACACTAGCATTTACAATTGCAGTTGATTGAATAGTTTGATGGAATGAAAATGAATGAAAATGTGTCGTAAACATGTTCGAAATTTTGATATGCAGCTTAAGCGTAAAAGTTGGCTGGACTGGTGGGCACATCGAGCGTAGAAGATACAAATGTGTCAGTTTTTCACATATCGTGTTGCCATTCATAATTAATTGCTACTGTAGCATGTTCATTTGTACATTCAACACTTCTGCTGGATTTTTGTTTTTGTTTTTTGTTTTTTTTTTTTTTGTTGGGGGGAAATCGTTGCTTTGTCATGCATTGAATTCGGTGTTTGGATTTTGGCTCCGTTCGTTAGTTCTGTTTTATAATATGCTCCTAGATTGCAGCCTCTCGCCTGTTTGTAAGTCCATTTAACATGCCTTTTTTCCAAAAGCTATTTTACAAATGATGTATTTTATGCGTAAGACAAATGCCTTTTTATCTCCATTTGTTCGTGTGTCATTGCCGCAACGTTTATGGTTACATTGTTATGAATGGAAATGCTATAAAGACGTTATTTTCTTCATTCTTTCTATATTTTTGTTGTTGTTGCGCTCATTCGTTGCTAGTGCCACCTCAAACTGCCTCAAATAGCTCATCGTAGTGATTTTGGTGAATTTTCTCATATTCGTGTACGTAAGCCAAAGACATTACACAGCACACCATGATGCAGTATGCAGCTATGTGCTTGGGCCACATCAACATGGCAATTAATACACGATGCAATTGGCAGTGATTGCTGTGGCGCTTTTTTGTCTGTTTTCAAACAAAACAAAACAAAACCAAACAAAACAGACGGTTGTCGTTTGCCTCACTTTTTATAGCTCAACTCACTCGAAGCTTGGCCATCGTTCCTCTCTCTCGCTTTCTCTTCCTCTTTTCTCTCCCCATTCACACACACACACAGTTGATTTGAGTGTGCATATTTATTTTTATTGTGCATTTTGTTAAAGACCTATCGCTTATTCGCGCATAAACACGTACACACAGCTATTATTATATGCTTTGGTCCGTCATGCCGTTCGGTTCAGTTTGTTTACTTTGGTTTTCAATTTTCTTTCGTTTTTTTTTCTTTTTCTTTTCGTGATCCATCCATGTGTTGTCTTCCTTCGTTGCTATTTCGTGTGGATGTATGCCTCCCGTGTTTTTTTTTATT
This sequence comes from Aphidoletes aphidimyza, assembly GCA_030463065.1. Taxonomy (NCBI): domain Eukaryota; kingdom Metazoa; phylum Arthropoda; class Insecta; order Diptera; family Cecidomyiidae; genus Aphidoletes; species Aphidoletes aphidimyza. The sequence goes on from CM059997.1 coordinate 31,163,062, forward strand.
CATTCATCAATAATATTATTGTTATTATTCACTTAATTTTTTTTGTTTTTGTTTTCTCTTTCACATCACAATCATTTGACTGATGTGATGAGACAGGCGCACATACAAATGAGAAAAATGGAGAGAGAGAGAGAGAGCACACAGAGTACACACACACACATAGTGTGGAGCATACAATAGGAAGTGCAATTTTATTTAGCGAATCATCGGTTTTGATACCGGTATATGGACTTCGTTGTATGTATACATCGCACAATCTCACAAACACTTACAAGCGCACTATTTATTACTGTTTACAAAAACAGTGTTTAGAGCTGCAGAAGCCGGACCAACAAACGGCAGCCATTCAGAAGTTTGCATTCCGTTTGCCTCGTTCCATTCTTATTAAATAAATATAAATATTTATGCCAGTATTATTACTGTTATTGCAATGAGTGTTTGAACTCTTTGGCATGTCGTTGAGTCCCTTTTTACGCTTTTTTTTACGAACAGAGAAAGAAAACACGAACAAACCGATTGATGAAAAAAACAAACAAACAAACAAACAAAAAACAGCCGCTGAATCACTGTGGATGGAACACAATTCATGCATATTTTCACTATGTTTTTTTTTGTTATCGTCCGGCTCATGCGCTGGTGTTCCTGTGTCCATGCCGACTCAATCCGATCATTTGGATTTTCGTTACTTCTCGGTCGTTTTTTTTGGTTTGGTTTTATTTCACAGTAATATGCTAACGCCAATTGTTATGCTAACGCCAATGAACGTACATCACAATGAATTTTTATTCTTTGATTCAAAGCAACACAGCACTTGAATACTTGAATGTTCTCTCTCTCTCTCTCTCTCTCTCTCGCTCTGTGTGTGTGCGTCTCTGTCTCTCTATCTCAATCGAATCGTGTATGCAACCGTGTAATCATTACACTATAATGTGCGCCTTACAATGCCAATGTTACCTTACACACATTAGTCTCACAGGCCAATTGAAAAACTTCTGATGGCATTTATCGTGAATTAAGTAGATATATTTCGCTTACTATGTTTGCATTTATCTTTGCTCACTCACATTTGCCAGCGATTTTCTGATATAGTCGCATTTTGCATGTTGGAATGGCATTGGCCATGGTGCTTTTTCTCTAGCGTCTCTTTCTAGCCCGTGTTGTCGGGCCTTGATATATGCGTTTCGTGAACGCAACCATATGAAACAAATCACTAACGCAAAAATAAGCACATGAGAACAATTTTTCATTCTTTCGTCGATGCTATCGCACATCGATACGCTATTCCAATGGATTCAACTGGTGTTGCTGATTCCACTTCTGTGTGCTTAATTTGCCGGGTTTTGTTGATTTTTTTTTTTTTTTTGTTCCGCCAATATATTCAAATACTTGACATTATTCATGGTTGAGTAATGATTGAAACCGAAAGAAGAGCAACAACTACAACAACAAAACCTCCAGGTTGATCTGTCTTTTTCCGTTAAAGAGACGAAGAAACAAACAAACAAAAAAACTGTAATGGAATGCATTTTGTTGATCCAATTGAACTTGAAAGGGAACATGTGCATTTTTGCCCGTGTTTATACGCAACATTTGCATTTTCAAATCTGGCCAAATTGATTGCTATCGAGAAGTGAAATATTCTCATGTTATCAAGCATTTGGATGGGCATGGCTCCGACTATGCTGGTTTTTCACATCATACATGCGCTACACACATTAGCATTCAAAACTGTTTGAAACTTCTATTTCATACAAAATCTATAATGAAATTGGTTAAATTCGATGTCTCAGACTTCTTAAGCTTAGTTTAGACATTCATCTTCGTGGCCTAGGCATTTTTGTGTCATTTTTCAAAATAGAACCAGAAATAGACGAAAAGGTGAAGCGAACGCGAATACCAAAACGACTCCAATGCTACATTTGTCTTGTCTCGTTGTCTTCAGTCGTTGAATTTGTCGCTGGACATTGTGTATCTCTCTCTCTCTCTCTCTCTGTCTCTCCCCACATGTGTATGAGACCGTCTCGCGATATCTAGAGGTATATCGATGTTGGTATTTATGTGTGTGTGTGTTTTATCTATTCACGTGCCGCACACAAAGAGGTTTTTCCCACTCACAAAATAATTAATTCATTCTTAATGTTATTTTATTTATATTCATAATTTCGATTTACAAAATTCTCGCGCAAAAGACAAAAAAAAACACGCAAACACCAATCTTTCAATAAAAATAGAACAAATTATTAAACGCCGTTGTTGATTAAAAATGGCTATCGACAATCATTTTATATTTGTTTAGTGTTGTCGACATTTTTCGATTAGTTTTGACCGAGCAGGTGAAAATGGAAGATAGAGAGAGAGATGGAGAGATAGAGGGGAGGAGGGGAGATGGGACTCATATTTTTCTGGCGCTAAAATGAATTCATAGTGTGAGAGAAATATGATTCGCGTTTGTGCGACATATAAAACATTTCATATTGTAAGTCGTCTCAAGCAGGCGACCATAGCAAAATAGTTTCTTGGAATTTGTTGTTGTTGTTGTTTTTTTTTCTTTTATTTGACTGTTTATTTGGCCATGATGAATGCCAACCAAGTACCTGCTATCGAGCTTATTGTTTTCGTTTTGTTCGACTGTAAATTTATGTTTGCAATGATCAATTTGTTGCGACACGCACACACACATGCACCTCAGACTTCGAAAGAAATTAATTAGAATAAAAATCAAATTACATTCGATCAGCGATGAACGATTACACACGCGTTGCTCTCATCTTAAACGCTATACGCTTTCATACGCAGATGAAACCAAAACTCAAAAATATGGCACATTCCATATAAACTTTGGAACATATTTACGTAAATATTTTCACGGGACGTGATTATAAAATTCACTGACTTTGAACTCTCGCATGGAAATTTGATGAAACACATTGTTCAAGGAGTAATTACTTAATTCAATCGTCTTTGAATAAGAAAAACAAAACACAACAAATTATCGCGATTTTATGCAAAAATGAATTTTATATCATTTCTTTGATCCTCTATCTGTTTTTGTTTTTGTTTTTGTTCGAATCGATTGACAACAATTTGGGACACATTTGAAAGAAAACTTTTCTTAGAAAAGTGATTACGATTCAATAAATGCATGTCACTCAATAACTTTCACCATCATAACCGATGATTGACCACCTCTCTCCTGCCCCCAAAAAACGGTAAACAATTTACAATAAGCATGCTTATCAGTATCATTGCCACTATTAATTGCATTTGATTAAAAAGTGTTACATTTTCATGGTGGTTTTGTTTTTGTTTCTTTCAATAAAAATAAATTGACATAAGAGTATTCGATGTGGTTAGTTTGTTTTATCAACATGCTTTGCGCGTATTGAAAGTCCTCTAAATGGATATGTAATATTAAAAACAAAATCGGTGTAAAAAAAAGTCATGTTACGAGCTTTTTTTTCCATTTCTCTCACTCTCCTCTAAAAAAAAATTGCATTTGACACATTTTCCACTGTATCTATTAACTCGTCAAATCTTGTGGCTGCTACAGTTTTTTGTTGTTGTTGTAGTTGTTGTTGTTGTTGTGCAATGACACAACAGCAAACAGCAACAAAAACATGCACTTAATACGTAAATCAGTAAACGTTTTTCCTTCACTTCAATCAATACACGTAAGTGTGAGAGCGCACGCGTGCCTAGTCTACATGTGCACTTTGTTTGAAGTGTGTGTGCGCGCGCATTTGACAAACACACCATGGTACTTGGTTGCTTTATTTCACATCGCCACATCGTTGAAAATTGAAATGCATGTGTGTATTTTGGATATTAATGTTATAGTAATAGTTACGCTATTCATTGGGGCTCACAAATAAATCATTGTGTCATGCCATATCATCATTTTTGTAGTATAATGTGTAAAAAACCATGCGTTCTCAATGTTGCTCAATGTTGATATCGATCAGCGGTAGCTGCTCCACACCAGCACCACTGGCCACCAGTTAATAATAAACAACTTCCAAATTGACACCTGAAACATGCAATTTTTTTTTCTTTCAACATTTTGACGAATGAATCAAAATACTAATACGTAAATACTTCAAAACAACAATGAAAGTGCAAGAGAGATAGAAATAAACGACGCACACCGTCCGAAATCAACAATCAATGTAAAATATTGAGAAGCTATCAACGCGCACGCAAATACACACACACATACACTTGCAAACAAATATCCAACAACTGTGAGGGGCAAAAAAAAACGTGGCAACAGCGGCCAGCCACAGAATACGAAAATAAACTACTTTATTTCAATGCTGACACATTAGTGTCAATTATTATTAATTTTCCACTCTTATAAACAGTTGAGTGCAACAAAAAGGAAACGGCTCACGAAATTGAATCAAAAACAGCCACAACGTCACTGTTTAATAATCAATAAATGGTTTACTATCATTAAATTTCAATTTTTTTGTTGTTGTTGTTGTTGTTGTTATTGTCACCTCTTTTTTCCGTTGTCGTTTGTCGTTGAAATGTGTTGTGCTGCTGGTGTTTGTTGTTGACGTTCGCATCGATCAGCGTATAAAGTTATATTTTATCCGTAGCATTGCATAATAATTGTCCATATAAGTCATACATAAAACATATTGGTGGCCAATAGCCGCAAAGTGTCTGTTTGTGCATGTTTTTATCCATCTGATTTCCATCAAATCGATTTTGAGCATATTTTAAAAAGGAATAAATGTCATAGTTATGTGATTTTAAGCCCGATCGTTACATTCAATTATCCAATCTGATTAGGTGCTACATTGGAGATGCTGATGTTGAATGTCAATTTGGTCTGTTCGGTCATTTTTGTGTGTGTGTGTGTGTTCGAAATCATGATTTTGTGTCATTCACACAAGATTATTGCATTGAACAGTGAATTTGATCATATCGAAGTGATTGGATCACATGTAAATAGTCTGTTGTAAGGAGTCTCGACGTTGATTAGGCAGTCAAAAGGTGCCAATTGATTGTCGGATATTTGTTCTTTAGTAGCGAAATTTGTCCGCATTCCGATTTGGGCTGACAATAATTTATTGTTAACCGAGTCTCAACCATCTCGAGGAACAAAAAAAAAAACAAGAGCGAGAAACAAAAAAAGGGCAGCCATCTAATAACTTATTTGAGCATCAATGAAAAAACAGGCGATGAAGCCGAGTTGTTTTTATTAAGCGATTAGAATCGGATGGTGTGGCAAATCGAATTTTATTTACATTATCGCATGCTTTATTTTGTCATTCATTCTTTTTGCTGCTTCTTTGTGAACACGGGCCATCACCCGACTCAGTTCGCTTGTGATACAGCGTTGTTTGTGTGTGCACACAAAACTGTACGATATGCGCCGCGCATCGTACAAGCACAGGCGAACATCGAAAACGAAATTGATCGCATTCAATGGGGTTCTGTACGGAAATCGAAACGAGATCTATCCACACAAAAAAAAATCAACAGATTAGCGGCACACATATCATTAAGATATTGACACAAACGATAAAATTGTAAAAATACCTTTTAGCAATCAAATTAAGTCGAAATGATATATGTGCATCAATTAATGAACTCAATCTGAATATTTTCCAAAAAATTTCTAGGTTGGTGATGTTTTTTTTTCTCATTCTTCTCATTCGTTCTTATTTTTCTGTGTATATTTATGTTTTGTTATTCTTTTTTTTATCTGTTGTTTTTTTTAGCAATCAACAACAATTTGAGAAATTGCCATACAAAATCCACAACGCCACAATTCTAGCAAAACTAAAATGGAAGCTGGTATCAGAATATTGCTTGGGATTCTGTTAATCACAATGACAATGGACACAATCTTAGCCCACGAAAGTATAAGTAAGTAGACACACATGGCTCAATATAACTTTCCAGATCATTTCAATGAACAATCGTTTGGCCAGTTAAAACTTCGTTTGAAATTTAAGCTCGAATTCTGTGGTCGAAAATCGATATTTTTCTGTCACACATATTTCTTTCTTAAGATAAATTTAAAAAAAAAAAATGTACTTGAAAGAAACCACAAATTTACTGCGTACACGCATTATCAAAACATCAATTCGAAACCAAAAATATATCAAAAATCGCAGCAAAAAGAACAAATCGTATTGATACGTGCAGTTTCAACTCGTGCATATATATATGTAAATGAGCTTAGGCATTAGTTTCGTTAACGAAATTCTCAATAAATGAAACGAATTGAAATTAAATCGAAGAAAGAGCGAGAGAGAGAGAGAGAGAGAAAACACTAGACGGAAACAGAAAAGTGGCACCGCACACGATTGAAAGCATTCAACATACCGCAAAGAAAAATGGACAACACCAATTTGGCCATCGAAATCGAAAGGTGGTAAACGAAAAGAGATAGAGAGGGACACTTGGTGACAAATCGGCATATTTATGATGTTGTCCAAAAAACAACGTTTTTAATGCACACACACAAAGAGAGAGAGAGAGAGAGAGAGAGAGAGAGAGAGACACTCACACATGCCAAACATGTTTATGGCTTTGAAAGAATTATGGATCTATTGGAGAAAAAAAATGTTTCCGTGAATGGTGGCTGTGTGAATTTGGGCCGGTATTTGTTGACTTGAACTGACTATTAGTTCTTCATATTGCTTAGCTGCTTGTTTGTTGGGCTGTGATTGCACTCGTGCATTCTGTTAAATGCAAATTGCAGCGCGATTTGGGTGCTTTGTTAATTTGCCGAATGAAGCTAAATGCGATTTTGTCTTGCCGCTAAGCGCATGGTGGTCCATGTCAATTATGTCAATTTTAAATAAACGGACAACAATCAAGCAAACGATTTTCAAACCATTCAAACTGCTTTGAATGTGCCAGCTTCAAATCCATTTATGCACTCGATAAACAGAATACTGTATGTTCATGTTTGGATCGCGCGGTCCAAGGTTCGTGTACAAAATCAAAAAAAAAAATTATTCGATATTTCTCCATCGCGAACACGTCTCTGTTGTTTGTCACAATTACAATTTCAATTTTGCATTACATTCATTTATAAATTTTTGTTGGCAAACCCACAGTGAAATTTAATCATCGCCACATTTTTAGCATAAAATTCAATTTTGCATCACGTCATCATTGGTGAATTTGATTTTTTTTTAAATTTAGTATTTTTGTTGGAAATTTTCATAAAAACCAAGCAAATAAAATCGATCATGTTGAACGCAAGGAAATGTGTGTGTGTGTGTACGAAGACAATTGAACATGAAATCAAATGTGCTGAAATAGAAAATCGGCTGCAGAAGTGACATGGCAACAAAACCAACAAACCACCATTTTTTAATCCATTAATTGAATGCATTCAGCTAGTAAGTAAGTAAAGACTTGCTCGTGTGCGACAAACTATCATCTTGCATTTTCAGTGAAATGCGCTTGATTTCATTGGATGTGAGTGGAAGCCATTTATAAAATGAAGAAAATCGCTGGAAATTTACATGAAATTAATGCAAATCAGATTAATGTATTTGTTGTCGCTGTTGCTACTGTTGCTGTTAATGTTACTGTTGCCGAGAAAGAAAACTCGCATACACACACACATCCCCCTAACAATCTCTTATAACGAATTCGAACACATTCAAGCGACGATCATCAGTCACCCTTTTTATTTTCAAAAATGTAACGAAACGGGGCACAAATTGAGCACGCGCATCCATTTTTTCATATGCCGTTATTATCGCTGTTTCGCTTATCTAGCTGTTATCATAATTTTTGTCGAATAAATGCCCTCAATTTTCTCTTTGCCCTCGAATGAAGCGACCAAAAAATAAACCGAGAATATACATCCGTTCAAATAACGAATTTTAACCGATGAAAAATGAGTCAAACAAAAAAAAACAAACACACAAACGAACACATGAATCGGTTTGGAACACAGACGAAAGCGTATAATAAAGCGTTATTAATGCGAAACAGCGAACAGGAGCAGCGAGTGAAAGACAGAGATACAAAAAAAATAGCGGAAAACAAAAAATCTGCTATTCATACAATAAATGCATATTATGTCGTTTAAATAAATGAGAATGTATTGTACAGCATTTGATGTTTGTCGTTATTATGTTTCGGTTTTATTTGTTGTTGTTGGTTCATTGTGAAACATCATCTCTAGTGGATCTACCACCCCCAGTTTATGAGAATGTACTGTCGATACTATGCGTGCACACAAAATTCCATCCATTTACCATTTATGTATATTTTATTTTTAGTTTGATCCGGGTGTTTTTTTTTTTTTTTTTTTTGTTCTAAATGGATTTTTCCGACCGAAAATTTCCTCCCAGTCTCTGTGCTCTGTCATATGAAAATAGCATTGCGTTACCACGCGCTCAATTAGTGCGTCAGAGAGAGAAAAATGAAAAGATGCGATTCGATTAAACGAATATTTTTTTTTTAAATGCATATGCTCATCTTCCGACCACATGACAAGGGGCGTCCATTTCAAACACGTTTAGAGCATCGAAAATACTACACACATGAACCAAGGCATTTGGATTCCAAGCATTTTGAAAGAAAGATTGTGAGTGATACTTAACTGTGTCCACCATCCAATTCAATTGCAAAATGTGTGCAATTCGTAATTTCGTTGTCAAGCCGCCGCGAATCACTAGTACCAGCCCTCTTGGTATGAACATAAAATAAGTGGAATTCATTGTCATTGCTCTCTCGCATTTTTTTTTTCGTTTGCTCTTTTGTCATCGCATCAAATAAAATTTTAATACAATATTTACATATATTTTTTCGTGACTGAATGCACAGTGAATACGAGACAAGAGCCGGGCAATCCAATGAAATTCCATCGACTTGATTTGAAGATTTTTGAGAAAAAAAACAAACGAAATAAATGTGCAAAATGTATGTAAGTTTGTTCGGTGTTCATGTGTTCTACTCTTGTCTTTATCACATTGTGAGTGTGTCTGTGTCGTTCGTCTTCACTGTGAAATTCAATGAAATTTTTCTCATTTCGATTTTTCTTGAATGAATCCCGTTCCGTCGGTGTGTGTGTGTGTGTGAATGAATGTTTTTATGTTTATATTTCTTTATTTACTATCCTAAAATTGTATTCATTTACGGAATGGCTGAATTAACCAAAAAAAATGTGAACCCAAAAGAAAACAATTGTATTCGGTTGTCATTTCAGATGTCACACTCACATTAATTTTAAGTGTGCAACTTTGCAAGCGCTGTTAGAGGCAGCGCATGAAATTCATGTATAATAGTTCCAAGTGCCAATAGTGTTGCTCTCAATCTACAACAAAAAAATGCCCACTATTCAGCTTTTACCGCAATAAGATCGAATCATAACATTTAAATAAATGAAATGAGCACGCATTATGCGCTCCCTCTTCCGTTTGAAAATTTCTTGAACTATTTATTTCCTCACTCCCTCGTTCCAATCTTGACATTTTCACGGTAGAAACCAGAGAGAGAGAGAAAAAAAATCCCCAACACATTTTTTCATCGAAGAGGAAGTGGAAGTTTGTTTGTCACACACACAAAATGCTTTTAACAAATGTGTGTACAAAGGGACGAGTTTCATTCAAAGTAGGATACTTAGCGCCATCGACCCTGGTTTTTTTTTGGGAAAACCGAAAAGAAAATAGATTTATCAGTGGAAAATAAACAATTGAGCAATAAAATACACCTACAGAGAGAACAAGAAAGAAAAAAAAACAGAACAAAAAACAAAGAAACTATGCATGGAGACATTTGAAACAAACAAACCAAATGCACAGCAGTCAGATTCTTTCATGAGGTAGCGAAACAACAACAACAACAAAAAACAGAGAAGAAATGGAGAAGAAATAAAGCCGAAACTTAAACAAATAATCAAGGAAATAAAAACGCCAGCGAATGGAAAAGAGACACGAGAATGGAAAATAATCATAAAAATATGAAACGATTCGACACAACAGCCAATGACTTCGAATACACATTAAAAAAAAAAAAAACCGCACTGCTGGGCAAAGTGGTGAATGTTTATTTTTTACCTGTCTCGAGACAGGATGATGTATTTATTTAGTTCGGCTTTCGTTTTGAATTTGTTTCACAAAAATCAGAAAGAGAGAGAGAGAGACTGATACAATCCGGTGGATTTGAAAATGAACGAAATATTTCACATATTGTCATAAATTGACACAAGCTCATTCGGGTTAGCAAACATCTTAAGCGCCAGTCAGTACCAACAGCATCGCATATATGACAAAATATCCAACATCCCATTTCAATGCGGATGTGCGTCTGCATGTAGATTTTTTTTTGTTCTTCAACTTAACAGAAAAAACAAAATGTAAATAATAAACCATTTTCGGTGCAATCAGAGCATTTGAGAGGTAGCTGGAAAACGAATACATTGTGGTGGTTTATTTGAACAGTCAGTTGTTTCTGGCTGCTGTGTATTGCAAACACTTGAGTTACCGTTAGGAAGTAAATATTTGGTAATGAGAAACAAAAACCCCAAAAACATGACATTCGAAGCGATGAAATATTTATTTGGAATACACATGCACAAACATGATCGATGCTATTTCACTTTGATGCATCTGCTGATTCGAGTGAATCGTCTGAAATGTTGATCTTAAAATGAAATATATTTTCATTTAATGCTTGAAAATAAATCGACAAGTCTGCCTACGTTCTTGTCAAATGCATTGACTCACCGAATGAGTCACTCAATCATTTTTCGGAACACAGAATAACCGAAAAAAAGGACAGAGCGCCACCAAACAAAAAAAATACCATTCGATGCAGGTGGAACAAGATACTAAATAAAATGTGAATTTGTTCCTGTGAATTTTTCCACAGCATGTTCTTCATTTTCATCCATACAGGCTCATTAACAACGATCGAGCGGCACACGGCAAATCTAAGAAAAGAAAACACACACACACGAAAAAAGGCAATTCGAAAAAGAGATTGAGAAAAAGTCCCACACTGTTAAACAATTTATTTGACGAAGGCTAATGTTGTAATAGGAAAAAAAGGTTGTCAGTGTTCTGTGCTCATGCTGAGAAGACCGGACCTCTTACATTTGTAATATAACAAATGTGCCTGTTCATTGAACAAACAAAAGGATGTGTCACCACGTTAAATAAGAGAACATTACATGTCTATTTCTCTTCGGGGTTTTTGTACTTGTGTGTGTGTGTCGGAAACGAAAACGCCACAGCTCACCGATTTCACTGATTTTTACACAGAAATTCTCGATGCATTTGTTTGGTTTGCTTTGGCTGTTATTATTGTTCAGGCTATTAATTCATTCGGAAAAAATCTTTTTTTTTTTAAACATAAGCTCAACAACAAATGCGCATAGACGAAGTAGAATCATCATCACCGAATCGATGCACAGAAGAAACATGCAATGGAAAGCGATTCGCTGCATGCCGGCAATATTAACGGGGCAGTCAACGAAAATCGAGACATCAAGCGAAATTCCGAAGAAAGAACTTAATTCCTTTGCCCCTTTTTTTGCTCTATCGTTTCCGTGCTTCGATGCAAAATACTGTGCAGTTGCTCAATTCCAACGTTTGCAACATAATTCGCATTCCAGATCTCCTCTCTACCTTGTTCTTCTCTCTCTCCCTCTCTCCATTACTCTGAAAAGAAAAGGGGGACAAAAAACATGCTCACAATTCACTTGAAATCTCGAAATTGAGTGTGTGTCTAGCGCGCTAGTTTAGTGCCATTAAAAATGTGGGATGCTTTACGGGAATGGAATGAAAATTAATAAAGTTAGAAATGCTGGTGGTGACAATAACATAACTAACCAACCGTTGCACATTCCATCCCAGTGTAATGGATACGAATGCGTAGACAAAATATAGTGTAGTATGTATAAAGGCGTACGTCTTACACGTATACACACATACACACACACACACAGTTATATCGGGCGGTAGTAGACATCTTACACACGGTGTTGCATACTGTAGCCATGACTCTATTACTCGGTATTAGCTTTTTTTAATATTGTGACCATTTTCAACGAAGCGTGCAATTCCTTACCTCGAAACCACTTTCTTTTTTTTTATCAGTTTCAATATATTAGCCACCATCCAATAAAAAAACTCACTTGGTTCTCCTGCCAGTTCGTACACCGATTCCGAAAACAACAACAGAAAAAAAACCATTCGTGGAATTTTCACCATTTCTTATTTGATTTGCAAATGATTTGGTTTTTTTGGAAACAATTGTTCTCTACGCAACCATTAATTGAGCGGTCGATCTATCGTTACAACTCTCTTTCTTCACACAACGCATGAACGTGCTACAAATGCCGCAATTTTAAACCGTTTAATTACCGTTTTATTGAATTCAACCGAACACCATTCAGTATACAGAAGAAGAAAAAAAAACACACACAGAGAGAGAGAGAGAGAGAGAGAGAGAGAGAGAGAGAGAGAGAGAGAGAGAGAGAGAGAGAGAGAGAGAGAGAGAGAGAGAGAGAGAGAGAGAGAGAGAGAGAGAGAGAGAGAGAGAGAGAGAGAAAGAGAGAGAAATTAACGACTACTGTAAAAATTATTGTTTAAGTTGATGGGAATTGTTTGCCATGCACTAGATGTCGACTGATGACGACTGCCTCACAGGCGGCATATGTGTTGCATGTGGAAAAATAGAAAAAAAAAATAAAAAAATTCAAAATAAAAACGATATGAACTCAAATGTGAATTAGTTTTCATGAAAAATGGCAATAATTGGCCGTTCTCGAGTTTACATGGTTATGACCATTTGTTAAACATGGTGTGTTCGTGCCAATTCGTTAAATATAATACCATCATACACAACATTTATATGGAGCAAAATGCATAAATAATATTATGTCCGAATGAAAAATGGTATTGGTAAAAAAAAAACAAAACAAAACAAAAATCTCATACTATGCTGTCAATGCCACACTTCACATGCCAAATATTTGCTGATTTATATCCATTTCCAAAACGTTTGTAATTTATAAGTCAGGAGCATCTATTTACATATATGTCTAATGATATTGCCTTTCATACACCATTTTAATAATACCATAGCGAACATGGCAACACAGATAGATTGGCGAGTGATAATGACTGTTATTGTGATCACTTGACTCCTGTTTTAGTCATCTTTCCGTTATCTTCAAACAAAATGATAATAATGGTGATTAAAAAAAATGCTAGACAAAATGTAATAAACATAAAACAACCAACTAAGACAAAAACAAAAGCATCTTAAGAATGAGCTATTAAATAATTTCACAGTATGAAACGGATCGAATAGCGACGCTTAAATCGGATCAGACCAACCGACAAAAACAAGCAACAACAACAAGCAACAACAATCGAAACTAAAGAATGCGGATCTTCCTTTAGCACGACCAAACAACAACAACAACAAAAACATATGTCAATAAATTTTGGTTGTGCTCATACATTGTAACTCGAAATAGCGCCGTATCATTGCCGTGAAATGAATGAATAAATGTTCGCAATGCTATTTCAAGTACGTAAAAATGCGTGTGGCATGTGTTTGTGTGTGTGTGTATCGGCGCAATCCACTTAATTAAGGTCGATGATTTTTGTTTATGGATTTCAACTTGAAATTCCGATTAAATTCAAGACGATTTGCAAATCCGTTTTCAGCACGCATCTGGCAGTGTTTGTGATTTTTGTTGTTGTTGTTGTATTGTTTCCTTTGGGAGCTTGTATTCTGTGTTATTAATGACGAATGCTTGTTGCAAAAATAACGAGCAAACAAGAGAGAGAGAGAGAGTAAGGGCTGAGTTTGGTTGTGCTTATTCGAGATCAAATTGCTTTGTGTCAAGCATTTTCGTTATCAAGCCAAACATTATAAGAAATAAAAAAATCACATTCACAAAATGTACTGAACGTTGATGACCTGTATGATCATCACAACAATTGAAAATCAAACACTTCATTTCGCTGAGCGTACGCCTAACCATCTCTCTCTCTCTCTCTCGCTCTCTTTCCCTCTAACGTACCACATTTCACTTCGCCTCACACTCTGGGTGCTCTGATAAAATGGTTGTTCATGCAGTTCGTTCAGTGCCAATTGCTCATTGATTCATCATTTGCTCCGTTTATGCCGTCAACAAAATCGACATTCAACGTTCGACGTACGATTATCAAATCACAACAATTGAAACAAGGACAACTCACACACACACACACACAAATCGGATGACTTGAAGCAAACGTACAGAAAAGCTCTGCAAAAAAACAACACATTTTTAAACACGACAACACAACAAACGACAGACAAACAACGGGCCCCGGCTGAAATGACTCGCATCGTGCAGCAATTGCAACAGCTTATGGCATTTCAATTCCAATTTCAAAAAATCTGCTCGCCTTTTTTTGCGTTCGAAACAGTTTTCGCTTGATTTAATGACAAATAGTTGTCGAACACGACATGTGCATTGACTAGGTACATGGTGTGCTCTTGTCGTTGCTGCTGTTGCTGCTATTATTGTTTTTGTTGCTGGTTTGGTTTTTTTTTTCGTTCAGAAACTGCACGTTGCTAATGCGGCTTAAATAATTGGCAGTGGCTCGATATTTAAAAAAACAACAACAACACTCGATTGATCGTTTAAAACTATACATCGTCGATCTATGCGCACAGCAGCGGTGTACACACAATTGCTGCTGCTATTGCTGACGATGAAAGGAAAAATCAATTTGTTTTCTGAAATAATTTTAGCATACAATATATCGATAAATCAATCAATTACATCGACACAAAATTACAAACCTCTCTGTGTATCTCTCTCTCTCTCTCTCTCTCTCTCTCTCTCTCTCTCTCTCTCTCTCTCTCTCTCTCTCTCTCTCTCTCTCTCTCTCTCTCTGCCGTTCTCTGCCGTTCTCTGCCTTGCGGGTAATTGTGTAAAGTGATTTTTGTTCGCCCCGTTTTTGCACTGATTTTCGATCACACGGGGCACAGAAGCAAAACGAGCTGTTGTTCGGTATTATTCGATCGATAAAGTGATACATTGATTTTAATTAATTTACTTGTAGTGGGACGAAGGGAACCATGCTCAAATGAAGGCGAAGAAGTGGCTGTCGATTCAATCAAAGATATGAAATGCTTCAAATGCATCTGTCAGGTAAGCCATTCAAATTTTGCAATTGATCAAATCGATAAACATTTCAGTGTGTGCCGTTTTTGCCACATTTAAACGATAGATTCAGTTTAATTCGATAGTAAATCAAGTGTTGCCGATCATGAATTGGCAGATGTGACTGAAATTCGTCATCGCATTTCCAAAGTTTCAATTGAAACGACGAATGACGTGAATCATCCGAAACTCGTCAGCTTCAACAATAAAAATAGCAAAACAAAACAAAAATAGATAAAGAAAAACAATTTTCTGAAAACTAGTCAAAGTCAACGGTTGATTCACACTTAGCCAGTCGTCAGCAAGCAAAGCAATAAAATTGTTGGAGAATTTTAGTGGAACCAACAAATGCCCTAATCAATGCAATAAATCTGGCATTGATATTGCATTGCATGTGTGACGACAATTGCAACAATAACAGAAAAAACATACAGATATAATATAGTAAAAGAGAAGTTATGACTCTTTGAAAGAAGATGTACGATATACGATTCTAGCCCATTTTAACCTAATTGAATACAAGATTTAGACGAATAGATAAGCATTTAACGCTTAATGAACATGTTATGCATTTTAGCATTTGGCATTTGGCAAACGGCTGAAGTACCATCGAATTCTTTGTTGCTTTTTTTTTGTTTGTTTGTTTCGGGGTACGGATTGTTGTTTTTTTTTTTCGCCATCACAGTCACCGGTGTTTGTTTGCTGTGTATGAGTGTGTGTTCGAAATCAATATATTGTCGAATACCTGCTGAGCCGCACCAAAACTTTATCTATCGAACGAGTGTGGCGCATGTACGTATTGCGCACATGTAACATATTTCTTTTTGCTGTCTTCATTTATACATATTTGTTTTTGTTTTTGTATGTGTGTTCCATCGTACACTCGAGATTGGTAGATCATAGTGAGTCGCAAGCGGTAATTGTTATTCCATAAGCAGCTTAAACTAAATGGATTCGAGCCGGGTCTCCAAGTGTTTATTGATCCATGCGTGTGTTCTTTTTTTTATTTTTTTATTTTAAATTTGTTATTTAAAGCGAAACAACGAGACCGAGAGAGTGGAAATGTTGATTAGGTAGATTGGGAGAGACAGGGAGAGAGTGAGAGAGAAAGAGGAGTAACAAAAAAAAATGAACCATGCAACAAGACACAAAAAGGATAATAAACGCTTAATAACCTGCTACGAACAAAGAGGCCCCGTTGTCATTTTTATGGTAATTTACGATCGGCAATCGTTTACAGATTTTCCCTCGTACATTGCAACGTGATTTTGCTTCCCTATTATTAAGTATGTGTACCCGAAAAACAACAACAAAAAAATTATAAAGATCGTGGGTGTCTATTGTTTTTCGATGTCTGTTTGTCTTCTTTCTCTGTCGGCTCGCACTCTCTCCATTCAGAGTCGGTCTCGAACGAATACTTTTTGCAGAAACTAAAACATTGTACACCATTGATGAATTTGAAGTTTACCTCTTAACTCATTACACATTGATTTTTTTTTTGTTTTGAAGTCAGTTAAAGTGATTCATTGCCCTTCGGTACGAAACAACTAAACAACACCTGATCAATGTGCGGTACGGTGCCGCACATACAAAAAAAAAAACAAACCATTTTTCAAATGAAATAATGAAAGTGACAATGAAAATGACATGCACTCAATTCCTTTCGGTCATACCTTTTCGGTAACCGAAACAAAGTCGGTCGGTCGGTTGCTCGCCAAAAAATTCCAACAAACTGCTTACAGATTTTCCAAATACTCTTCAAATCTCTTGTGCTTCAGCTCCTTGATTATTAGTGTTTTGTGTGTGTGTGTGTTGTCTAGCATGTTGTGTGTTGTATTTTGTATTAGATTGTTTAAGATTCGTTTGATTTTTTTGGCGCCAGCTCTTATTGTTTTACCGCCGATAATTTTCTCCTCTTGTTATTGTTATTTTGTTGGCTTTTGCTGTTTGCTTTTTACTTTTTGCTTGTTTCTCTCATTTCTCTCTCGCTCTCTCTCTCTCTCAATCTCTTCATTTCCATTTGTTATTTCTAATGCATTTTCTTCGGCACAAAATGAAAAGCCAAACAGCTTCAATTATATATTTTGAAATCCCAAACGTTGAATATATCGATTGTTGTTGATGTGTTTATTTTCAAATGAAACGCACCAGGAAATACCATTTCAATTGTTTTCAAAATCGCACCATTTCCTTCGAACACATGGCACAAACGGGGCCCCGGTTTCGTTAACTTAAATAAAACCAATCATACAATTTGTTTGCCATTTGAAATGTTAATCAGACAATATAATCAAAATGAATCAATTCTGTTTTGAACGAAGGCAATACACAACGGTAATTTGAAATGATGTGTCAATAATGTTTCTCATTTTGTCATTTGCATTTATTAATCATCAATTTATCCAATGCCGATATACATTTGATATGTTGTGCACAATGTGCACGGCTGACGTGCAAAATGTAACATATTTAATAGCCACAGTGTGATATACAGTGTATTGTAGGATTTTGTGTGTTGATGTTGTTGATGATGATGTTGTTGTTGTTGCTTTTTGCTGCATATAAACGCAGAATAATTAAGCGTTTGCCAAATGACAAATGTATACCCGAAATCCGTTAATCTGGTACAGTGCAAAATGAAGAAACAAATTTGTACACTCTGGCATCAATACACACATCATAATTTGGGCGCTCGCCGCCATCACCACCAATTGCTGAATGAAATGACGAAAAGTATGAGATCCGTCGCACGGATTTTATCCGGCCCTGCCTTGCCGGATTCATTGGATTTGCATAAATATGCAAATTTTGGTGAATTGATTCCGTCTTTTTGCGTGTATATGTCGGCTGTTCATCATCAATTCATTCAATTTGATGCATTTTCGTGTTGTGCATATGCGACACCGAAGATTGATAACTCCAATGAGTGGAAACTGATTGGATTTGGGCGCGCGATTTTCAGAAAACCTGAACAATATTGCATCTAGTGTTTTAGCATTGCAATACATGTATGTGTGTGTGTGCCGTTTGTTGTTCTGTTTTTCGTTTTTGTCGTTAGACAAATCATAGCCAAAAGCCACACACACACACGGCAGCGGCAGCGATGGTGGCGAACGAGCGGTGTCTCTCTTTTGCAACACTTTTCATTTGTATATGTGTGTGTTTTTTTTGTATTCATTTTGTTTTGCCGTCGTTCCCGTTCCATTCCGTTTTTGTATTTGATATGACGATGCGATAATAATTACATGTAATGATTAAATTGACGCGCAAGTCTTTTTAGTTCGTGGCATTTTCGATTTGATCGTCGAATCAGTGTAAGCGCATTTGAGTTATTTGCGTACTTTGAAGGAAAAAAAAACACAATTTAAAAAAGAAAAAACCAGCAAACTGTTGCTGCTGCTGCTGCTGTTGCCCTGCATTCATTCATTCGTTTTCTCGCGGCATGATGTTCGGTGCTGTCTTTGGTGTGTCGTTGTCTTTGTTATTTCACGTTCATATATGGTTCAAGTTTTGTTTTGTCGAATCACAATTTGCCGCCACAATGTTTGGAGTTGTTTAAGTGGCGCCAACATGCTGAAAATCATTACATTCATATTCATCACATTTCTAAGCGACGTACAGTGTGTATGCGCCACATTTCTTTGTTGTTGTTGTTGTTGTTATTATTCTCTCTGTGATTCTGTCGGCTGTATCGGCCGCTGCCGTTGATGCATTTTCCCTCTCTTTCCCATTAATATTTGTTGTTTTTTTTTTTGGTTTTACATTTGCCATTTTGTTGCATAGATCATTATAATTGCGTGCATCTAAATTGAGAATATTTTGTTCACAAAATGAACAAGTTGAGACGATAACGTTGATGTTTACCACACATGGATTGCGTCCCGTGTGTGTGTGTGTGTGTGAGATTGTGTTCAATAAATGATGTGTCCATTTTGTTCGTGCCGGTGATCTAAATTTTGTCGACATTTGTAATATTTAAATTGTCATCCGTGTTGCGATTTGTGTTTGTGTGTGCATTTGTTGATATTTTGTTGTTGTTGTTGTTGTTGTTGTTTCAAAATACTGAGAAAATGTTGACGAGATCAATCTGTATTACCCGGAAAACGATGATCGACACCAGGGGCCTAGCAGTGATCCGTGTTGGACAGTACACCAACGTGTGTATGAAATAAGTATGGCATTTGAAGGTACGATCGGAATTTTCCATAAATAAGCTGACGCGTCTTACTAAATTAAGTTGAAATTAAATAACAGGCACAAAAAAAAACAAAACAGAACAGCCTGCAAAATGCATTGGCGACACCGGCCACATGAAAACTGCAACTGTTGATTTGTTCGTGCGCGATGCATTCAACGCAAATCAGTCTAGCTAGTTTGTTTGGAGCCAGATTGAAACAAAAAAAACAACTACAACAACAAATTGGAATATGAAATGGTAACGGGTTACAAAGCGACACGCACACATACACAAAACACTCAAGCACACACATTGCCTCGTTGATACATGCTCACACATGACTTATGAAACTGTCATTTACGCAAAATTTTAATAGCCGAGACGCTATAATGGACATTTGCCACCAATAGCCAAGTGTATGTTAAAAATGGATTGCCCGATTTGTTGTTGTTTTCGTTTCGTTTTATCGCCGGTCACACAAATGCTATTTGTGTTGTGTTGAGTCCACGCGCTGAACACGCATCAACATATATATGATCATATTTGCTGTGGCACTTGGACGCATTGCAAAAATCATTTTTAATTCATTCATAGTGAACCATTGTGTCCGACAAACAAGACAACAAACAAAATGATTATTTCTAAGGAAAAAGAACGTAACAGCTGCGGTGATCGCATTTGCACTCGTGCCTTCTCTGTCTCCCTCTCTCCTTCGTGTGTGTTTGTGTGTGTGCGGGCGGGCGCGCGCACATTTATACCGTCGATTCTATAAATTGTGCGCGGTCGATCGGACGACCGTCCGACTGCCCGACCATAGACAAGAAGCAATCACGAAATTAATAGCAAAAATACAGCCTGAAACAAACACCGATCATTATAAAGTGTGCAGTCGAACGGTTGCATTTGATTTTTCCGCGTTCAATGTTAAAAGCTGTAGGCAAATTGACGGTCATAATTAAAATTATTGATCTAGCCAACGATTTTTGTTCATTTGTTGTTATGTTTTTTTTTAATTCGTTCGTTCGTTTGTCGCTGGGTTTTTTTTTATTACTGTTTTTCGTTGGTAATGCCTCGATGTTGTAGACTGTAGACTCTACAGTGTAGACCGTCGGACGATCGGTCATTTTAACCACCTGATACTCATCTGAAAACTATCAATAAGAATTTAAACAAAATGTTTTGCATTGCCTGTTCACAATTCTCGTAGACAGCAAACACCAGAGATTTTTCGATCGATTTTGTTTTTTTTTATATTATGCTGCGACCTATTGTACTAACCTTCAGTTTTTTCGACAAATTCTCGATCGGCCTAGTGTATACGTGCACCAGTGTATTTATGGGAGTTTAAAACGTGTGAATTGACATGTAAATACGGAGAGTGCAATTAAACCTCGAAATGTCAAAAATTCAACGGACTGGCAAAACTTTTGCCTACTTGTTCGTTTGTTCTGTTTTGTGTTGCTTTTTCGTTGTGCGTTGCACGAAAGAAATAAAAACGCCAGACACACACACACACAGGCTGCTTCATTCAAATATTTTACAGCAAATTTTCAACAAATTTCCACGAATCACGATTCGCAATGCAGTTAGAATATTGGCTGATTGCTGTGTATGGCACATTACTCTATTCAATCTAAGATTACTATCAATATTCATTTTTTTGCAGTTGCTTTGTTGCACATGCAACAACACCAAAAACAACAAAAAAAGAGAATAGATTGCGAGCATCACTGGTGGAAAAAAGGCAACAACAACAACAGCTTGAAATCCATTTTGTATGAGAATGAGTGCCACGAAAGAGAAAAAAAAGTGCACAACAAACGATAAATTTTGTGCTTATGTGTAAATCGTTATGTGAATGTGTATAAGGTATTTGTATTCGTATTCTCTTTCTCTCTCTCTCTGTGTCGATGCTGTTGTTGCTGCTTTTAAAAGAAAAAAAAAACTCAACCAAACTGTTTTTTTTTCGGTTTGTTTGTCATGTATTTGTTAATTTATGCTCGCACATGAAAACTGCATTATTATCGCATTCCTTGTCGAAGTCGTCGTATTCGTTGCCTGCTCCACTCGAAACATTGCGTTCATATTCCCATTCCAGTGCCTTCGATTTGAACTTGTAATGTATTAACAAACACGAAATTCATAATTGATAATTGGTAGTTTTCCAATAAAATTATAAATAGTCTGTATAATAGATGTCATGATGGCATAATATGGCGTTTTTATTTTGTACGAGGCGCGCACATGCATCATAAGCGAAGCCCATGCCCAAGCTCAAGCTCACTCACTCACTTGTTCGATCGGATCTATCTCGAGCTCATACTATCGCTCTTATTTGTCCGTCCGTTTGAGCGCAGCAATTCAATCGTTTTGCAAAAAAAAAAAATCAAACAGTTTGCAGAAACACTGATGCCATAGTAAAGAAAAGAACAACGACGCTACGAGACAACAAAAAAATCAGTGGAATTAAATTATGAATGGCATTTTTGTTAAATCTTTATCGTTAATTCACTTGGCGAGATTTTGTTGTTGTTTTGAAGCTTTGTATTTGTTTGAATTTTGGCCTTTCGCACACTCGCTCCCAAATGAACACGAGAGAGAGAGAGATGGAAATTCTCTCTGCGTGTGCGGTTTTTTTTCGGAGGCTCCGGTGCAATTTCCAACAAAAAGTGTGCGATACACACAACTACATAAATTGTGTCACGTCACATTGGCGCCATTTTTAAATGAAGCTATAAATTTGTTTTTCTCCTATTTTATTTAGGATATTTGACGCTTGTTATTTGACATGCACTTTTAGGTGTATGCATTTGTGTGTGTGTGTTTGTGTGTTCTGGGTCGTCTTTTATTTTGCAAAAGTTTTGACCTTAATTTATGCATATCCTTTTTTCATATTTCAATGCACGACGGTCGTTCAGCAAGGCCTGATGTCGTCCACAAACTGCTCTCGATTTTTTCTTTTTTTTTCGTTTAATTAATAAAGTTATAACATTCAGAAAAGTCACAAAAACCATAAATCACACAAGGTCAACACTTGGTCGCGTCAAAATGGCACACTCGAAAAACTTCATTCAATTCTTTCACACAACATTTTCAACATTTCACTCAGCTTACTTTGGTCCAAAGTCTTTGGATGGACTACAAAAAAAAGAAAAAGAAGAAATCTGATTGACATAGAACCCAGTTTAATACCAGTCTAGCCTACAATCTAATTGCATATTCGTCTTGATCTATTGAAATTCCATATCCATAAATTGAATGCAATCACATGAAGTCTATCTTCAATGAAGATTCTTTACTCGCTAATCATATATCATGCTTAAAACTGAAAATCCCTCGACGATTTGATAGTAACTTTTATTAGGTGAATATAGTTGATATTTCGAATTGAATGAACATCATTTTCCACATACAGGGCACAAGTCAAATATCAAAAATCAGGCAGTTTTTGTTGTTACATCTTATGAAGACCTTAGGTGATAACTCGTGCGAATGGCGTTCGAACTTCGAATTGTATCGAATAGTTACGAATGTTAAAGCGAATGGACTTATATCGTCACGAATGCTTACGAATGTATGCAAATTCTAAACAATTGGCGAATTCTAAACAATGACATCAGTTTTCTTCGAATAACCTGGCAAGCGAAAATAGTTAAATGCCCCCAGATGAAGACTAATTTTGAATGCACTAACATTTCGAATAGGACATTTATCTATCAAATACAGAGATTTTTGATGACCTGATTTTTATATCTTCACTTGAAATTGAGTGAAAAAAGTTCTCAACTGGAGTTCCTTGAAAAGAATGATTGATTCATTTCTTCTATTGATCAATTTTCGAAACTCACTTAACTCCAAAATAGAGGCGATTTCTAAGCCTCTTTTCCTCAAAGTAACCAATTGTTATTTTGTAGCAAAACAAAATATCTTTTCTATTTATAAAATGGTCTGTCAATGAATTTGCATCCATTGATTTATCAAAATGATGACCGTTCTTTTTCCATTGAAATGTACAAAAGAAGAAAACAACAATTCAAACACAATGAGAAAGCTGCTTCTGGTTGGCACAGTAAAGTGCAAAATGCTTCTTCACTTGGAATTTAGCGCACAATTTATTGTGCACCAATTACATATTGGCATTATATACATTGGCTGGAAACTTTGTGTTTCGCGATATACAATACGAAATGCAACACACAAGCAACGTTCTGTCGCTCTGTCGGCTTTCGTCATCTCTCTCTCTCTCTGTCTCTCTCTCGTCGTACATTCGTTGCAGTTGTTGCAGCTTCATTCGAGACAACAACATTGTTAGACATATTAATTTACACGCGTTCTTTTTTATTATTATTACTATTATTGGCTGGGTGCTGGTCGATTGTGTGTGTTTTTTTTCATCGATTGAATTATCCACCAATTTATTATTCACTTCAATATCATTTCATCATTTCAAACAGTTTGTAATTCGATTGGAATTGTATTGTTGTTGTTGTTGTTGTTTGCCGGTTCATTTGCTTGTTAGTGTTGCAAACACACGAGCAAATGATTTACTTTGTAGCAATACTGACACGTAGTCAGTCGATTTCTGTTATATTTGCCAATCTCAAAAGATGTTTTATACAATTAACGATCAATGTTGTTTGTTTTTGTTCTCATTGTTTTTTGTCGATTGTGATTAGAAAATTGAAACCGAGAGAATCGTGTTCACAACTTGATGTGATTCAAGTTATGAATCAAATGGGATTGATTTGATCATTTTGTGGATGATCCATTCGGTTGGATAATGATCGGGTTGGCTTGACAGTAAATTTATGTTGACGTCGTCAATTGTTGTTTAATTGCTAAGAAAACTGCAATTTTATACGAACAACATCAAAACTTAGCCTGTCACCGATTCCATTGCGTTTCGATGCATATGCTCGATCGGTGTGAAAATTCGAGAACAACACACACAAAAAACCCAATCAAAATGGTTTTTTTTTTCAAAATATTTAACATTTGGTGCCTTGTAGAGTTCATATCGTGTTATAATTATAATGTACAGATGCCGTTCTAAATTCCAACGCCTTCAGTTCAATGAGCGCGACAAATGACGAACGATAACAACAACAAAACCTATTTTAGTTCATAGCAACAAGAAACAAAAAAAACACTCTTGGGCAAATTTAAACGTACTAGACAAAAGTGTTCCGATCGAAATGATGACGCGCGCCAATTGCAAACCAAAATCTTAAGAAAAAAGAAGAAGAGGACGGTGAGAAAGAGCGAGAGAGCGAGACAAAAAGAGAAATGAATGAGACACACATGACAAAATCGATTTAAAACAGTTTTACAACAACAACCAAAATTTACTCTCATTTAATAACAGGTAACCAAATACGGTTGATGCAGAAACACAAACAACCAGTACAAATCACAATCTCGAATAAATGAATTCGAGCTTGCCGTAAAGAATGAATATATGACGAACAACTACGACGACGACGACGAAAAAAAAAACACCGACTGAATTGATACACACAGTCTAATCGTAAAAACAACGCATACCGAAAATCCACAATAAGCACACATACTCCAAAATAAACCGCAGAAATAAGACGAACAAAAAAAAAGAGACAAGCATCGAGTGTAATACACACAATAATACAATTAGGCGCCAGTTATACATTCCTATCCTTCATATTGTCTCAATCCTGAGGCGTAGAAATCAATCTGATTTAACAACACTTTTATTTTATTATAATGGCAATAATAAAATTACCATTAATATATACATATATTTATTTTTTTTGGGAGTCGGAATTTGAATGCTGTGCGCAAAGTATTTTGTGTGAGTGTGTTTGTATGAATGTTGGTGCTGTTTGGTTGGGCGATACTCGTTGTGCAAGAAATACAAAAAAAAATGAAATCACGATTTTTTGGGGCCGTATTCAATGCTCATAAGTTTGATATTCGCTGAATAACATTTGGTATCGAATCTTACGACAAACGACCAAAAAAAAAAAACTCCCAATGATTTGTTCGAGTGAATAAACTGCAGGTGCATCAAATCACTGATTTGACGGAGAAAAAAAAAACGTAATACGGTATCAATTCGGTAGCTAGATTTAGTTTGGCTATAATTTTGATGAAAATTTCAAAACTGATGCACTATGATGATTTCATCATGATGGACTGGATACACACACACAAGTAAACTGATGATGAAAGAAGGGATGAGGTCTTCAGAAATATCGAGTGCATATGCTCAAACTCGTGTGAAATTTAAACCCTTCACTTTAATGAGAGACCACAGGTCAGATTGAATTCAGTGGCTCTTCAGGTGAAGAATTGAAATTCCAATTGTCTTGGATTTCAGTGACTCGACGAGAGCCAAAACAATAACAACAACAATAAAAAAAACACGCACACACACAATTTTATGGCGATTTCGAAGTATAAGCAACAGTTCATACGGGTAGAAAGCCACAGATGTTATGTGCACGCACATTGATATCAATAATATTTGTTGTAAAATAGAATGTAAAACACTCGCACCCGCGTCGCTTTCAAAATTCAACAAAGTCATTTTTGTGGTGAATTTTTCGATGAAACATGATGAAGCGTGCAAACACTTCATCAAAATATTGTCTGGTTGGATGCAACAACAACAACAACAACAACAATTTCTTGCTGGAAATGTTCGCTTGATGTGCGACCGATGTGCTGAGGATTGCGGTTTTCATCATTGGCTGTGGAATGCTTAGCTTCGATATGCACACACACACGCACACTTACATATCGATTTCGAACGAGATATAGAAGAAATATATAGTCAAGTCAAGACATTTTAATGACCATCGTTTACAAAATAGCGCGCATCGAGAGAGATTTCCTTTCAGTCGACACCGTCTCAACTGTCAAACCAATTAAAATGTTCTCGCATTCTATTTCTCTTAATTACGGTTTAAGTTGCTCTTTAGACGAATAAAAATCGATTTTAAAACGACCGCCGATCATTCGATACCGTGTAGTTGCTCATCTATGTCTTTCACATTCTCTCTCTCTCTCTCTCTCTCTCTCTCTCTCTCTCTCTCTCTCTCTCGCTAGCTCTTTCTCCCTCACTCACTCCTACCATCTCTTCTCTCACTTGAGTATGAATTCAGGCAGCATAAAATGCAGAAAAAGATAAGCAAGCCAAATGTGAAAAAATAAAATTGAATCCGCTGCGATGGCAACATTTCTATATCGCAATGTGTTAAACTGTCGCTTCTTCGACTTCAATACAAAATTCCAAATTATCACTCAGCTGTAAAATTGCTAATGCCATTACATGATTTAATAACTGGTCTTGAATGTGCTCAATCATAATCCCGTGGAGTATTTTTCATTTGTTCATTATTTTGTGTTCCGTTCCATTTGATGTTATTTGACTCGGTGTCGATGTGCCGGTTTGTGAGTGTTTGTGTGTGTATATATTTCATTTCTTCACACATTTCAACGAACTCCAGTTCAAACCGATTGCAAGAATTCGATCAGCTCATTATGAACCGAACAAAATACCAATATCCGTATCATGTGATTGGGATTCAAAACCGAACCGAATAAATGGGGTTCTCACTCATTCAATGGCCAGCCATTGTATTTTATTTTGCTTACAAATATCCATTAACCGTTTTTCATGAAATGCATTGAAAGTGATGTGAAAACAATTGGGCGATTGTGCGTACGCAATGATTAACCGTTGAACAGTTGAATAATAACAATAACAGCAGCAACGACAGCAACAATTGCAACAACAATGACGACTACAAAAATCGAATTTTTTGTTGTTTTTGTTGTTGTTGCCAACAACATAGCGAATGAACAACACCCACACGATGTGCAAGTCAGCCCAAGCTTAAGAGATCGCACATCGGTACTAACAACAACAACAACAACAACACCAACAGCGAAGATACACACGAAAAAAAAGTGTCGACTCTGAATGAATATCACATGGAGCAGCTAAGAGCTCTCTCGTTCGCGCGCAACACAGCACATTAACATTCGCGCGCTACATTACGAACGGCCTTTATCGACCTTGCAGACATTCACTCACTTTAAATCCACATTGTACGGTATTTAGTCAGACGTATCGTATTATTATTATGATACATTCTCTCAATACACACAACATTTCGCGGCACTGCTGCTGCTGCTGCTGCTGTTGGTTGTTTTTTTTTCTTGCTTTACTTCTTCGCTTTGGATCAGATTGAAACTATCACGGTTTTTTTTGTTTTCTTGCTCTCTCTCTTGTATCATGTCTTTGAGAATATGTGTGCGGATTTGGTTTTGTTACTTCAAATCTGTGCAATTTTATACAGCATTTGACCAGGCATCTGTTGTGCGATTTAAAAGAAAAAAGAGTAATTGTTTGTGTGTGATTTTGTGCTGGGGCAAAGAATAATACACCGAACCATCGATTTAGAAGGAATCCAAATGAAATGAGAGATTTAAAAAGTGAGATATAGACATGCATCGGGTTTTGTTCATTATCTTCATCTCGCTTCTTGTCAGATGAAGCAGAATACTTTGGCACACTTCAATCGATGGGCCTTGAAAAGAAGCTCTCCAGATCCGTAAATACACACAATAAGCATTAGATGATAAAATATTTGCATTTCATATTGCAATCTATTTAAATGAAAATCTTATTTTACATTCGTAAGAAGAAAACAAAAACAACAACAATACATGTATGCATTAGACACTCAAGTGAAACAGACGCATTTTATCCAATTTTCTCGCTCAATCGCACTCTGTCAATCTTACCGTTTTTTGCTCGTTTAATCTTTCCAAGAGCTTCTATTGCTCTCTTCGGTCGCCGATTCTCATACTCGAAATGAAAGAATGTGCGATTCGTACAAAAACAAATAATTTTTAAATAAAAACATACTAATAGAAAAGCTCCATCTAGCCGAAAGTATTTGTAATGGATTACGGAACCATCAAACCATCGTTATATTTTTACATTCATCACAACGAGACAAAAAAACACACACAAAATCAAATAAAACTATACACACACACACACACAAACACATAACACATCGATAAACGGGAGAGCGAAAAAAAGGTAATCAAATCGTCAACAGCAAACAGCAGCTGATTTGGAATAACTGGTTTGTTTTTCGTCATTCAAAGTGTTTAATGATTATAGTTTTTTTTGTTGCTTCTTCTTCTTCTCTTTGGTTTGTTAGTTTTTAACATCCGCCAACATTGGGAGTCGATGAGAAGTTTCCACAATCAAATTGAAACGTTCATTGATCGATTTGACCATAAAATATCAAGTTCATTTAACCCTTTGATGGGTTTTGTGCAGTTTTTGTTCAATGCGCACGCGAATCAATGACACTCAATTTTCGCTCATCTCAACTAATTGAAAGTGTCGATTATAATTTTGTCGATGGTGGATTCGTTTTCGCACCTCATAAAATGTTGAAGTCAAACTAAAATGATTGGTAAAATGTTGCAAAACCATTAATAAGAATTGATTTTTTTTTTCATCACATTTTGGTTTTTCTCTGAACACATTGGGTCTGGTGGCCACTCCTCAGCTCTTCGAAATTATACGATTCTTATGTTGTGTGTGTATGTGTGTGTGTGTGGTTTTTTTTTTAGCAAAATCGGAAAATGTTTACATATGGATTTCATGCGCCTTTTTATCATACGCAACATTAAAACGTGTTCTCAGTCGTTCTCGCTCGCTCATCATTGGAATTTGTTGAATTTTTGTTTGATTCGCTTGACAGAGAGAATTTCAATGTGTCTTGTGATAAACTTCGACGATATTGTTGCTGTGTTTCGGTTTCAGCGGGCTGACGTGATACATATTGTATGTATATATATAGTTAGATTTGAAGACATTGAGTTTGAATAATGAAATACCAGAATTTGGTATATTTGCATTGATAATGAGACAAATGATTAAATGTAAGCAGTCAATCGGATGGCTGATGTCTATCAAACAAATGGCTATCAACTATTCGAATAAATTTGATGAAAACATTCATTAAATTTGGATAAAATAAAAAAAATAGAGGCGCACACGCACCCAGTACCAATCGTGTATCCAAAATTTAAAAAAAAATCCAAAATTATTCGATGATGGAATATCGCAAATCGTCAACATAAATCAAATGGCTGAATAACAAACGATCATAGGCAAACTATTTCATTTTTTTTCCTTTTTAGTTTGTGTGTGTGTGTGTGTGTGTGTCTTAATGTGTTTTATTTTTTATTGTGTGTCAAATATTTGCGAACTGCTTCAAAATGGTGCAATTGTAGTTGTTATTGTTTAATTCTCCCGGAAGTATTAAACCAGCACACCGCACGATCAAATTAGCACAATCTGAAATGGGTACAAAAGTGTCTCTAGAGACATTAATTCTCAATTCTTCGAATTGAAATTAAAAAACAAAAATAAATAAAAGAAACAGAAACAACAAAACAACAACCAGCACCATCAGACACAATCAAAATTCATGTGTTCAATTTCACATTCTCAAAAATGTGCTTCGGCGTAAGCCAAAAACATGGCATTCACATTAAAGCAGAGAAAGAGAGAGAGAGAGAGAGAGAGAGAGAGAGAGAGAGAGAGAGAGAGAGAGCATAAGAAGCAAAGTGACAACAAAAAATAAACTCTTTCTGAAACCGTAAAAAAAAACAAGTTGTACACGAACGGCCTTTATCGACCTTGTTCATTATACAATTTTTTTGTTGTCGTTTGTTATTTTCTTTTTTTTCGATTGCGTATCTTTCCTTTTGATTAAAATGTATGCGTGTTGCGTGCCTTTCCTCTACTCTTCACCTCTCCCGCTCTCACACTCATTGGCGCTCTCTCTGGCATTCGAATTTTATGCTTTTATTAATGCAAGCACATCTCATTTGAAAATTCACCATAAATTGTTGGCAACATAGCGTTATCAATATCCGTGCAGCATTGTGCCATAAATCGGTCGTTTCTCTCTCTCTCGCTCTCACACACACACACTCTCAGTGACAGTACGGTGTTGATTTGTGTTCCTTTAAATATTTAAATGTAAGAATTTCGCGCACTCTCTTGCACCATTGCAATGTTGCGTCCAATAATTGAGACCGGGACGGGACAGGCCAAAGTTTGAAAGCGTCAAAAAGCTTTCCAATCAAGATTTTGTTCACATTTTTAAATGCTGGACAGTAAACAAAAATATACTCACTCAAAAAAGAATTGATGCCAAATGTATGTTGCAAGCGATGAACTTGATTGGAATGGTTAAATTCAGTTTGAAAACAAGAACAAACAATGACATTTTATTGTTTCGAAATAAGCTGATGCGATTGAGAATTGTGCTAGTGTTCAATTTGCGATTTAAATAAATGACCAAAGTTTTTAGATGGCTAGGATTTTTGATGTTTAAGCGATTGAAATGAGACCAAAATGTCTTAACACAAAAAATTATTTATTATTCATTTTGCACAGTAGAGTGTGAATGTGAGTGTGAGTTGTAAGAGAAAGATGGAACGGCAACACAGCAAAATGAAAACCCACTTTTCCTCCAATGTCAATGCAGCAAGCGCATAAAGCCGCTTTTGCTGTTTTTGTTGTTGTCGCTGTTGTTTTTTTTATGCCCGCGAAGCAGTAAAATGCAAAAAGACGAGCAATTATTCTAAAGTAGCATAACGAAAAAAGAGGCCATATGACGAATCAGTTGTTGTTTTGTCTACAGCATCATTTTCTGTTGTTGTTGTTCTTGTTGTTGTTGTTTTGTTTTGTTTTCGCTGTTCGCTTTACGTTAAAATTAAGAATGTTGCCACCATTGGGGCAAGTGCACAGAATCGAGCCATGTAAATTATGTTGTGAGTGTGTACACAACGTCATACACACTGTACAGGTATCGATATCTGGAAAAATTCGACCATTTAACACTTCAAACTGAAGTGCACTGAATTCGTTTAATCCATCAGAATTCATTGAGGCAGAAACAAATACACTGCCAAGTTTTACTTGGAACTAGTGCTTGATGTTTACTGTGATATGATTTCATTGATTTTTTGTATTGTTAACCATTTTGAAATTAAGATTTTGGGATGCAATTCAATCCAATTTGATTAAAAAAATCGTAGAGTTTGTTTTCGTCTTTTGGTTAGAAATGTGCGAAATTCTATGAAAAATGTCAAAAGTTGAATGAAACCATTGTACTGAAAGTACTACTCACAATATCTAACGAGAATGACCACCTTATATATTTTGTAGAGCATGGAAAAATATACAAACTGGGTGAATTTGATCGAAATCGTAGGCATTTTTTTCGACTTTTGGAAACCCTTGTACTGGTACCTTAAAATAATCGAATTTCGAAAAAATAAAAATATATATTTCAGATTTTCCAGTCTAGAATATACTCCCGAAATTTCAAGACATTTGCTATAACGGTTTTTGAGCTAAGAATGGTACAAACTTACAAACATACAAAAAACGATTTTAGAGCATGATGTAAACATCAAGCAATAACCACAAGCCAAGCAGAAAACAACGCACGAAAAAAAAACGAAACGAAACAGCATCAGCAACAATGACGATAGTGACAAATAATTCGCCAACACGAATCTAAAACCGAGTGAGGTGAAACCATTCTTGAGTCTGAAATGAGCTGTACGAGAGCAGCATTGAACCGAGGACTTTCACCACGTCCTTGATATTTTACCATAAAAATGTGCACTTTCGTTTTGATTTCAGCGGCACAATTCCTCGTATCAAATGCTTACAGCCGAAGCCACAACCATTAACATAGATCGAATTTACAACAACAACAACAACAAACAAATACGATCATGGAATGAAAGACGCGACATTATCTTCAAAATGGACTTTGTTCTTTTTGTATGCTTCATATTCATCAGACACGTTTTTATTGGTGCATTTCTTTTGCATACATCATTTTATCGACAATCTATGCTTATTCGAATGTCATCCAAGTTGTGACTGAACGCTTGATGTAAACCACTAAGCTTCGGCATCATTTCAGTTAAGCGTTTCTCTCTCTCTCTCTCTCTCTCTCTCTCTCTCTCTCTCTCCCTCTCTCTCTCTCTCTCTCTCTCTCTCTCTCTCTCTCTCTCTCTCTCTCTCTCTCTCTCTCTCTCTCTCTCTCTCTCTCTCTCTCTCTCTCTCTCTCTCTCTCTCTCTCTCTCTCTCTCTCTCTCTCTCTGTGTGTGTGTGTGTGTGTGTGTGTGTGTGTGTATGTGTACGTAAGTGTTTTTAGTTTTCGTACCGGTTTTTTGTCTCATTAAAAATAACACACTTATGAATATGACCAATATTTTTCGGTTGGATCACATCAATTTGCCACTTTAATTTGGCACTGTGTGTGTTTTTTTTTCTTTTATAAAAGTGAATATCGATAACCGAATAAAAATGATGAATATTAAAATTTGTGATTTGTTGCACGTTTGTAGAGAGCTTAGGTTTTGGGGGAGGGGGGCTCTAGGATGTTTGCATGTGTTTTATTGAGAGATTAAGAGAGAAAGAGATGGAACCAAACAAAAAAAATGAATGCATAAAACTGCAATCGAGACAGAGACAGCGAAACAACGGCAAAGATCGTGTACTGTTACGAATACACTGCATAAGTGTTGGACAAAAGTGCGCGGTAGCTGGTATTTCATGAGATAAGCCATCTTAATACAGTTCGTCAACGTCGTTTTTTTGCACAATGTTTTGTTGTTGTCAACGTCGTTATTATCATTTAGTTCGGTGTTTATATACATACGTATCGTGTTACGTTGTGTGATGTTTTTTTTTGTTTCTCTCTCTCTCTCTCTCTCTCTCTCTCTGTTCGTTCGGTCTTCTTCGTAATATATTCTTTGGTTTTGTGGTGTTTCTTAGCTGATGCCACTTCTTTCCGCTTCATTCTTGCCCGCACTCTCTTTCTGTTTTCTCTCTCTCTCCCTCTGTCCCTCTACTTGAATTTCTCCTCCTCTATCTCCCGTTCATCTTTATCACTCTTTCACTCTCGTGCTCAATTTTAGTCAGATTGATCTTCACATTCTGTATGTGTTTGTGTTTCGTATGCGTGTGTGTGTGAATGTGTTTTTTTTCCTCTCTCCGATTGTAATGCATAAATGTCATTTAAATATGTGATTATCGTTATTTTTATTTGACTATAAATTTGTATATTTTGCCGTGTTCATTTTTATCAATTGGTGTTTAATCTATAGAACACCGCTACAGCATACCAATGGGAATACTTATTGGACCGCGTGCGCTACGCAGCTACAATGGCATCAAGCCAGCCTCTGCTTAGCAGATGGACATATTCAAATTGATGCTTATCTAAATGCTCTATCGAATTTGAACTATTTGGACTCTGGAATTAATTGGTTTGTTTTGTTGAATTTTGGGGTTTCCTCTATGCAAAAAGCATTTGGTTTTTTTTTTTTGGTTTTGGTTTGTGTCAGTCCAAAACGAAGCTGATCCAATTGTGGTCGAAAATATTTCAAATACAAAGAAGAAACACCACATTTGATAAACATATCGGTGATGAATATGATTGAACAGTTCAATGAAAATGCCATTTGACAAACCGCAGCTCAATCATTGACAGCATGCATTTAATGCGGTAATCATATTGCATTTGATGAAGTTGTATTTGGTGCGCTAACATTTTGAAGAGGAGACCCAATGAATCGAATGAAACTAAATGAAAAAGAATATGGCAACGGATATTGTTTTTTTTTTGTGTGTTTGTTTCGATTTGATTTGATTTGATGATGGCATGCACATGAAACCATTCATTGACACCGTGCTCATTCGATACATTCAAATGGTTCGTTTTCGCGCTTCATGTTTCACCGAAACCAAGAGTAAAATCTCAAGGCCGCACATTTATCAATTCACTGGTTCTGGCGAGTGCTGTTCCTTTTCTCTCTTTCACTCTTTTTCAAATAAAATGAAGAAAAATACCAAAACAAAAAGAACCGGCTCAATCATTGTCACAGCATACCGAATGACAATGTATTAATGCTGCACAGCATAAGATTATTATAGAACTGAACACATTCAATGCATTCAACGAGATCTTATGAATTTCAATTCAATCGGAATTTCAAATTGTCAACATGTGAAGCACTTTTAATGCTGAAGAAAAATGTATGAACAACAACAACAAAAACATTGAAGTACTGCAAATATATTGATTTCATGAGGAGTTACATTTTTTGAGCACGCGAATCAAATAATGAGAAGAGGTCAAAAAAATGATAATGACCATTGGCCATTAATTAATTCAAACAAGTTCAGCATTGGCTATGTAAATTAAGTGATCCATTCGGATCAAAAGATGAGTGTGTGTGTGTGTGTGTGTGTGTTTTGTTCGGCGCACAGTACACAAACCGATTCAGAAGTGCTCTCCTCCGAACGGACCAAACACAAACCGAACGGACGGTTATTTTCGTGATATTATCGCCTCTTGGTGTATAATGCGACTATATTGACTAATCCATATTTATGTTTATTGGAAATCATTAACCCCAACTTGACACATTCACATTTTTATTTTTTTTTATGTTCAATTCATATATTGAACTCTTTCTTTCACTCGTTATCTCGTCTCATCCGCTGGAAAAATTACATTGTTTACAATAATACAATAAAAAAACATACACACACACAGTAACTGTTAATCGGACCAGTCGACGACAGCAAAAGACCATTTGTCGAATTGTATGTTTTCCTTTATAAGTTTGTTTGTTTGTTTGTGAGTGTGTTTTTTTCTCTCTTTTACTTCTGCATATTGTTTATTGCCATTGGGTTTTTTGGTGTTGTTTACGAGCTCGAAAATGAAAACTGGATCAAACGATAAACCAGACACACGCACACACCGCAGTGTGGAAAGTGTCGTGTGGGTCGGATTGTTGTTATTGTGCATTTTCCAATCGCATTTTGGAATTTCGACACATAAAACATTTGCAAAAACACGATTTTTGTTTATATTTATCTCGTTTTTTTTTTTTTTTTTTTTTTTTTTTTATTTGCAACAAATCGATTGTCGCGCAATTCCTCTCTCGTGTGAAACGTATTGGTTGTTGTTGTTGTTGTTGTTGTTGTTGTTGTTGTTATTATTGCTTGCTGTCATTTTTACACTGTGTTTGTGTATTGTTGTGTGTTTGTCGATCGTGTCGACAATGTATATACAAAAAAAAAAAAACAAAACAAAACAAAATTACGAGAATGAGACCAAGTCCCCCCAATGACCAAAGTGATGTGTGATGACGGAAATTTATTATCTACTTGAAATGGCATTTTACAGGAAATGTGAAAGCACTTAATAAATGTTTGCCAATTCTGTTTGACACTATTTCGTGTGTGCTTTAGTATCAAATAATAAAATTTTGTGATACAAATAAAAAGAAGAAAAAAACATAAACACACACACAAACTAATGAAGAACTTTACGAGATTATGAATTTAAATAAATGTTTCGATTTTATTTCATCTCTTTTCAGAATGGATTTGTTGAATGTGAACAAGAGAATTGTCCGGCAGTTGACGATTGCTATATGCTTGAAAAGAAGAACGGCTGTTGTGAGAAATGCAAAGGTAACCATTTTTTTGACATTGATATATATATTCCTTTTTTCCGCTTAAATTTAAGCCTACTTTAAGTAAACAGTAACGTTTAATAGGCATAAAAGTGAGCACAAAAGTTAAATTGTTGCATGTTTCACTGAAATTCAACTTGATTTTTATCTGTCTTGTTTTATTTTTTCCTTTTTTTTTGTCATAACTGATTCTCCGTTCAACTGTTTTTGTCTTCCATTTGGCTATGATGAACATATCAACAACAACAAAAAAAAAACAAACTGAAACTAGAATGCATCTACAAAGGTGAACGATATGCGAGTGGTGCCGAATGGTCTGATCCGGACGATCCTTGTGCGAGTTTCAAGTGTGTGGCTGGTGTTGTGACCGAGTCAAATATGCAATGTTACACACCATGCAATAATCCGTTATCGCCACGCAAAGGACAATGTTGTTCAACCTGTTTAGGTAAGTTTTCGAGTGTTTTATTTTTACGTTTTTTTTTTCGTTGTTGTTTGCTGCATTTTATGGATTCATTTATGGATTCGCGCATCGTTTGTGCGCAAGTGAACGTATGCGTGCGCGCTCGCTCGTTCTCTCAAGATCGAATCATGAAATACACACGCTGCGTGCATTTCGAATCTCAATTCGAGAAAAAAAAAAACAAAAAACAAAATACAGCAGATATAAAATGGAAATTATGCAATTAGAATGAAATGAAATGGAATGACAATAACAAAATGGACAAGCATTCGCAAGAAGCAAACATACTGTTTTTTGTTGTTGTTGTTGGAAAGGTACACAAACACACACACACAAAATTAATAATAATTTTTCCAACGAATGACATTTTATCCGGCACAAAAACCAGTCGTGTGGCTTTTTCTGTGTTCAACATTCAGCCTTTAAATGGTTACATTGTCAGCAACAATTTCAAATAATTTGCGTGTATTTTATCTTTTCGCATTTATGCCAACCCAACATGTAATTTGATTTTATGCAATTCACAATGCAACAACATCAACGGTGACCAACAGCAATGAGCAAAGTCACACACACACACATACACATATACACCCAAACTGAAATAGAGAAAAAAAAGTGAAGAGGCAAGTACGAAGGATTTTGACCGAAGTTCAGCGATTTACATTTAAAGTAGCAAAACAACAACAACAAAAAACACTGGCGAATCAAATGAATCTGATCCACTTTCTAAGAAATATTAGCGAAAATACGTAGAAAAAAAGCAACAACAACAAAAAGTTACAGCAAGTGAAGATTCATTAGCGAGTGTGTTGTTGTTGTTTGTTTGTATTTTAGTCGCCGAAGCGGTTTCAATCACTGTGGTCAATTTGTTATTCGGAGTTTAAGGCATCATGCCTGCGTACAGTGTCTGGCCAAACAACACAGGCGACAAAGATGCGAGTCGTATACGGCCACTAGTTAAATGTTGTTAATCGATGAAATAATAGATGCGATTCTGACAGATGACAATCTTAATCACACGAAATACAACATAATTAAGAAAATGGCTAGAAAATGCCGACGGATATCAAATAATATCACATTTCATACTCTTCACTTCTCATTACATCTGATTTGCATAATGCATTTTGCGTTGGCCTGTTTAGTTGTTGTTGTTGTTTGTTGTTTTTGCTCAATATTGTTGTTCTTGTGTGTCACTGGCTGCTGTTGCCAATCTGCGACAAAGGAATCCAATGATTCGCTGCTGGCAAAATACAATTTATCATTTACCATCGATCGACAACACATTTGTAAACAAATGAGCTATCATTCTAAGAAATTCATTTGTTATCATTGCACAATTTTTGTTGTTATTATGTTTTGGTTTTATGCAGTGACATCACAATGTGTCATGTCATTATTAAGCTTAAAGGCTGAATAGCCTATAATTACATTCTAATAACAACAACAAAATAAGAAGACACGATGCGTTTTAATATAATTAGTTTGGGAGAGCAAATGATGAGCTCAAAACGATGAGCTTGGCATGCAATCGTCTGTCCTTCATACACTTTCCTTGCAGCCTTCCAAATTGTTCAGTCAATGTTTTTTTTTGGAGGGTTTTTTTAGTGCTCACGAATATCCTTAACCTTAATTTGGCAAATCTCCTATTGCATTCGTGCACTGTTTTTTTTACAACATCAAAGCATTCGCCTGAAAACATTCATCCAATATCAATACGTAATACTGAAATAAATTCAGGAACAAAAAAAGCTGCTATTAATTTACGAGCCCCGTGAACTATAAACTGAATAAATGGGTTGTGCTCTTTTGAATTGATTCCATTTAATTGAGTCCTGTGCATTCGATACATTGATAAAACGAAATCATTCGGCCAATGTTTCTCATTGGCCATTTGTACAAAAAAATCAACATTTCGACCGCTGCAAGGCAGGACAATTCTTGCACAATATTGAGAAATGATGGTTTGGAAGTGAAAAGAAAAATGCGGTACGCGTAAACCAACTATGTTGAAGAGAAGACCAACGAACATAAAAATAAAAGCTGATGTAGTCGAGCTTCAGGAATAACAACCATGAACAAACAAATAAATACTCGCATTCATATAGCAAAACATGAACAACGATCACACAAAAGGCAGGCACATTGATTTTTGCATTTGTACCGATCTCGAGAGACACTAACATCAACTTTTTGAAACAAAACAAAATTTATGGGAAATGAAAATGCAGCCAAGCAAAATGAGAGTATATGCGAAACGAAGGCATATTCATTTTGATATTTACGCTTTCTTATAACATTGAATTGCATTTGAAACACACAGAGAAAAAAAAATTGTTGGAAAAAAAAATCGAAAGAGAAATATATACAACAAAAACATGTAAACTTTGTGAACTGGTTTGTTGCACCGTTCTGCGAAATAATTTTTTTTTGTGTGTGCTGACTGCCTGGTTGGCCGCTCGTGTGTATTTTTTTCGTCATTCTGTTCTCGTTCTTTTCTGAAATGTATATTCTTCTTCATCGTATTTGCCTTGCCGTCTTTTGTTTGCTAATATTTTGCTTCGAAGTTGCTCTGGATCAGTTCAAAAAATGTTTTCCCCCACGGCTTGTGTTTGTATTTCGCAAGTGATTTTTCTTTCGCTCGCTCTCGCTCACTGCTTTAAACCATCATTTTGGTCCATTTTTGTTTGGGTGGTCTACAATGATAATTGGAAATTTTTATTTTGATTTCGTGTTCGTTGTGTGTCGCTTCTCATAATATACAACTGCATTGTGCGATATTATTGCGGGCTATGTTCCAACTACTGTACGTTCAATTTGTCGGTATGATATTACACACGAAAAGTGCAGTTGAATGTTTGGAAGCTTTCTTGGGCATCTCCAATAACAGCAACAACAACAACAACAACACAATGCATCGGAATTGAGCCAACGGCACAGAATCATATGTGTGATGAGATGCATTCATGCATTCATGCATGCAAAGCTTTTGAATGATATGATTTATTGGAAATCAATCACTATTTCATTTGGTTTGTGGTGGAGCTGAATTTTTCAGCCAAATGTCATTGACCTATGGTCTATTGGCCAGCAACCAAAATTTTACTCGGTAAATTGATCCGATTTTTTTTTTCTTAAGTTAATTCAACCTGTCAGATGGCTAAAAAAGAGCACCGAATTCCTTTGGTCATATTAATTTGTACCTCCCCGCATCAAAATGACGCATTGTTTGCAAATGGTAGTTACATTTACACAAAATGCCCATTTCATGGTCGATGATTTTATAAATTTAAATTCAAATTGACACTGCCTAATTTGAAACCAAATATTCAGAAGATAAGACATCCGTTGTATTGTTGGCTGCCGTCCATTCCGAGCGTATATGCAGTGATGAAGATTCTGAAATTATCTGTCGATTAGTCATCAATATCCAGCCGCTTAAAATTCGTATGAAAACACCAAATGCCGATGCCGGGTCTCCTGCGAATGACAATCATTTTAAACATCGCTTTCGGTGCATCTTTCGTTTTAAAATCCAAACTTCAGTGATGACTGATGCATCAATGTCCACAACCACAAAATGCTTGCTGACAGCCCAATGAGACCATACCATACATAATGACATATCGACATGGCCAAAACCAAATGATTCGATATCATTCACATCGATAAATGCAATCATAACCAATCCCATTCATTGAAATTCTTTGGAAATAATTTTTTCTACTGAATGTCAAATCAAAAATTGGTATTGGAATCCGTTGTGAGTAAGCCGAAATGCACTGATCACAGATCATCTTAGCTGTCAAAATTGTTTCAGTTGATTTTGTGTCATCATTCGTCGTGTGTATGATTCATCGGTTCATTTGAAGGATTTAAAAAAAAAAACAACAATATTTTGAAATTGATCGGTTTAGTAAAGTAAGAAAGAAAAAAATAAACTATCGAACGAGAGGGAAAAAAAGATATGATTTTCAAATAAATCACCACTTAAACTAACAAAGCGATAACGACACGAATTTAACAAGCCAAAGGCAAATGTGTTCAAAATGCCATCTGAATCAATGTAAAGCTTCACCATTTATTCACCGCAGCCTTATTCCTTAGCGCATCAGTGTGTGTGTGTGTTTACTGCCGCCAGTCGATACCACAAGATTAATGGAGGGTATAAACTCTATCATCAAAAAGCATTTCCTAATCTCGTTAACAATTACGAACTAATTATAAGTTTCTTTTTTGTTACCTGTTGAGACATTTTTTTTTTCGTTTTCTCGGATGTGTGTGTGTTTTTTTGTGATACCATTTGGTTTTTTTTACTTAACATTCTTTTCGAGTTCGATGCATGCCTGAACACGCAAGCCAAAATTAACCTGCATCACCAAAAAATGCCTTTGCAAGCGTGATCATTGAATGCTATTTAAGGCATCCTCTTGTGAAATGTTGTTGTTGTTGCTGTTGAGTGTGTTGTCTTTCGTTCACAGAGCACTCTGTGCGGTGTGCGGTGTGTGTGTGGATATTTGATCAACATGCATTGGGTGGCGATTAACATTTTTGTTGTTGGTTATTGCTATGCAGTTGTTTGTTCATCTGAAGAGTTTGCCCGAATATTTGAACCTGATGAGCTGCTAATCATCAAGTTCATTTTGGTGTGCTGACACAATCCAAATTGCTTCCTAAATGGCTGTGACCGTGCTGAGTCCCGTGTCTGACAAACACAAACGAATCCCATGAAAACAACGAATACATGAGAATCGACCACACGGGCAACGCAAACGAAAACCAACAAAAAAAATGGGCGAAAATGAGCCACATTAAATTTAAAATGAGACAACAAAAAACGACCAACCAACAACGATAAAACAAACAAGAGAACGAAAAATTATTGAGACATATCAAATTAGAGATAGTTCATTCAATATGTTGCGGGTACAGGGGCCATGGAAACACGGCTACCCACCGATCGTAGCTTACGAGAGCTAAAAAAAACGATCTCATAAAGCTAGTTATCGCTAATGTGCATCAAATATTTCGAGCCTTTTCAAGTTGGTCGCCTTTTTTTCACTCTTCATGTTAATTCGTGCTATTTGCTTTTTTTTCTCTTCTCTCTCTCTCGCTCTCTCACATTTTGCTCTCCGGTGCCATTTTCGTGTGCTGGATTGTTTGTTTGTTCTTTTTTTTCGCTCTCGTTCTGTTCCTTTGTTGTCGGTCGTTCTTCGTCTTGTTCTCCTTTTTGCCGTGTTCCACTCTCCACGCTCCAAATTAGACGTATGAAATATAAATCTTCACCGCACGATAATATAGTTTGCGTATTTGAGCATTCAATTAACGTTTTCGTGAACGAGAAAATGAGCTTTGGACACACACATACAAAAAGCACATGGTAGTCGAGGTAGCGATAAATAATAAAAAAAACGGAACGGAACGAAATGATTTGATCAACAACAAAAACACACTGCAGAGCCTGTGTCATGAACGAGTGATAGTCAATTTAAAAGAGGAACCGTCTTCGTCCCGGTATGCACTGTGTGATGGCATGATAGACTCCTTTTAAGGCTCTTAAAATCCATAGTACATTTTTGCATCATTGCGCCACCGCAGACAACAGGTAGACCAAAACGTTGAAATTGAGCAAATCAACGAATGCCGAACAGAAAAAAACAAAAAATTATATACACCGGCGCATCTTAGCGATCATTCGGTTGGTTCTTTTTTTTGGTTTAGTATATTCTGCATTTTACCACCGCTCTCTTTCACTCTGCCATTTCAATTTTACATTTATATCCACAGTCCATCGACATTTCTACATTTTTGTCGAAAATTGATGTTTATCTCCTTATTTGTTCGGGTTGTTTGTTCTGTTTGTTCATCTTTAGTTTATTGCTTTGTGTTCTTTCCACTCGGCTTTATCGCTTGTTTCGTTTATTAATATTAATTTTGTGTGTGCGTTGTGTGTGTGTGTTTTTTCTCTCTTCTTCCATTTTCTTTGTCGTTGTTTCGTTTCATTTTATTCGATTTGTTCAATCTACTCCACTGTTCAGAGTACATTCACAATTGAAAAATATCCACAATACTTTTTGTTTTTATATTTAAAAGAAAAAACGGTCACGAAAGTATCGGCAAAAAGGAAATGGCAATAAGATGCATCACACTGTACCGCACATCAATTTCATCGCTCATTTGGAAGTTTGCTTGCTTTTTGAACTTCCTACATCTCAGTTTGTCTGTATATAATATAATGTGAATATTTCTCAAGCCAAGGCTTAACTTGAGCAAAACATTTTTTTTTTTTATCTGAATCCCGGGAGGAAAAAGGGGCATGGAGAGAAAAAAAAACACAGAGCCGGAGAGAATGTCATGGATTTCCGATGTTGATGGAATTTTTCTCTTTTCTTTTTGGGCCTGTACTGAATACTGTTTTCGTTCGTTCTGAAATTTCTTCCTTTTTTGCCTGGCATTTTTCCCAGGGAAATATCATTGAAATGTCCCGTTCGGTTACATGTACAATCACATGAAATTCAATGATTCTCAATGTAAATTTGGTTTTGCGTGATGTTTTTTTTTCTTGCTTTATTCTCTTCCTGTGCGTGTGTGTGTGCTTCTTTTTCTGTATCCCCGCGCGCCAGAATTTATCTCCCGAAATTATTCGATGATTTCAATAAATTCGTTCTTTTTTTTCTTCCTCCAATGATCGCTTACTCACGAAATTCAACGAGCAAAATGGGCGACGTCAACAAAAGCCGCACGACTCCATTAATGGAATGTATGCATTTCATATTGATTGTTAATGTGGTCTTTTGTCTGCTTGTCCCTTAAAAAAAAAAAATTAAAAAAACTTGAAATTAGGATAAAAATTGAGTGAGAAGAAGAGTATATAACAAACGATGCGACATCAAAAAAAAACAGCAAAAAAAGCAAAAAAAGACAAAATCGATTTAGACGAGTTCTGTTTGTCATTATTATTGACTGTTGATAGATTTAAATGCAATGCGAAAACAATGCCGACAAAACAAAGTATATATAAAGACATGGTTTCGCGACATAAACAGGTGTCAATGGAATCTCTCTCTCTCTCTCTCTCTCGGTATAAATTCGGTTGAACAACTGGAAAAACAGCCAATATTCCACAAAATGGCATCGATTTGTCTGACAGAAGATCCATAATTTAGCCGCAAGACTTCTGAGAATTTCAATTGCAAAAAAACACACACAGAGTTAAGCGCTCGCCACCGGTATAGTGAATGACAACAACAAAACACACACAAATATCAACAAATTTATTTGAAAAATTCACCAATTGAAATTGACATTTCATCGAATTGAATGGCAACCACTGCCGTTTTCGCTTCCTCCCCGAAAAAACAACGGACATTCTTGCCACACACACACACAACAACAACAACAACAAAGCATCGGAGCATGGCCAGTGAATGGTTCCCATGAACAATGGTCCAGGATCATAATTGTTTGGCCGACTTTGTTTCGGTTGCAATTTTCCAATCCATAAATTGTGTGGCATGCTTGAAATAAAAGAACAATACCTATAATATATGCGAATAGCTGCATGAAATTAAAGACACATTGGCCGCAGACTATCTACTCTGTGTTTTCGATAGCATAGCTCCGCTGCAAATGGTTTTCAATTTGAATTTGGCTTTTGCAGTTTTCGTAGCCACATCGGCATCATTATTATTGATTCTACATTTTCAAGTTTATAACTTTATTTTCGACGGTTACAAACGAAACGGAATTCCTCTTTCTCATCTCAGTTGTTGTTGTTGTTTTCTTGTTCGTTTGCCGCGAGAGCGAGAGCCACGAAATGCACAGAGCATAGAACTCTTGAAATCTGAATACCATTGTGGAAGCGTACACAAAGTATACGGAGAGTTCAGTATATGTGGTACGGTGTTTTTTTGTTTACTTGAATGATTTTCGTTTAGCTCATCATTATATCGTTGTGAACTGCATTTTCTGTTACGTTTCAACCATTCGAATTCTTTCACTTAATCGTTTTTGATCATTGGTGGTCGTTTTGATGATCGTTGCTGTTGCTGCTGTTTCCTTTATTTCTGTTCTATTGTCTTATATATTTTCATTTTCATTTCCATTTAAATTAGTAAAATTAGTATTTATTTTTTTTTTATTTGATTTATACACATAAATTAGTAAAACTTAATAAAATTATCATTCTGCATTTTATTTCCTTATTTTTAATCAAAAATTGAAAAAAAAACACACACACACACACACACATAAAAAATATGTTCCGTTGCCAGCCTGCTGTAAATGGCTGTTCGTATGCTGTCAAGTTAATTTACCATCAACATGGGATTCTAACTTCATTTTTTTCCATTTCAATTTAAGCGGCCGAGGATAATTATTCTTGTTTAAGATACGCTATTAGCATATTGTCGAACAGATAAATGCATTTTGCTTTGGTTAAATGTGTTGTGTGTTCGTTTGCCTGTTAACAACTAATAATGATTGAAAGAATCACCATTTTTTCTTGGATACATCAGATAACGAAAAATAAAACCACACTAAACTAAAACTATATAT
This sequence comes from Aphidoletes aphidimyza, assembly GCA_030463065.1. Taxonomy (NCBI): domain Eukaryota; kingdom Metazoa; phylum Arthropoda; class Insecta; order Diptera; family Cecidomyiidae; genus Aphidoletes; species Aphidoletes aphidimyza. Next base: position 31,208,017 of record CM059997.1, read on the forward strand.
ATTTGTATATGTGTATTAATTGAGGTCTTGAAAATGTTCGTTCAACACCCATTAATACCAATGTTTCCAACTCTCAATTAGGCGGCTGCACTATAGTGTAGTGCAACGTTCAAACAGCGCAACGCATCCTGTGTTACTTGCTCTCAGCTCTCAGCTCGGCTCTGCTCTGCTCTCTCTCTCTTAACTAATATTTGCCACTTATTTTTATGGCATGATTCAGTTTTAACTGTATATCAAATCGATTTTCACGGCAATATGCAACGTGTATAATTTATAACGCGCAATATATATGCTCTAGTCACTGTTGCTCTCTCTCGCCACGGTGTCTGTTCATCTCTTCATTTCGTTGTTTACCTCATTTTTATGACATTCTTAATGTGGTCATTATTATTTATTTGATTCGGTTTGTATGTTTGCATTTCATTGTTTTAAATATATATAATTTATCGTCGACCCTTGACGATCCCTCTTTAAAACTCATCAAAAATTCGAAAGTTTTTTTTTCTTTATCCAGCATAGTCCATATAATTATTCGATAACCGTGTATGTGAGTGAGTGTGTATTGTTTTTTTCTTCTTTCATGTTGTCGTCTTTTTTTCGGTGGTAAACATGAATTGCTTATTTAAAAACGAGCTGTACTTAAAACGTTTTGATCGATTATAAGATGTTATAGAGAATATTCTTACGAAACAAAAAATAAACGGTTCAACTGTTCTACGATAAACCAATGTGTTCCAACCATTGTTTCAGCTGCTAATAGCATTGTTTAAGTGGTCACTAAAAATTAACTACAGCATTTTCAGCATTTTTGTTGTTGTTTATGTCTCCGATTTAGCAAAATAAAAAAAAAATTTACGGCATGCATTATAAAAGCCAGAAAGTCTTTGTTTTACTATCTATGCTCTTTGTGATGCAATTCCATCTAAAAAAAAATCAGTATCTACTTTTATCGGCTTCTCTTCTCAATGGACTTTGTGTACAGATTTTTCTGAAAGGATTTTTTTTTTTTCGTCGAAGGCGCATTCTGCGTTCACTAGTAAAGCATCCATTCCAATGGTGCTGCCAAACACTCACACACACACACACACTGAACTGAACACATGAACTGAAACAAATAAAAAAAAAACTCGCTGAAAATCCACCGAAACAAAAGAAGCTGCAACGAAGAGTTAAGACAAAAGGAAAATAAAAAGGCGAAAAAGAGGCGTTATCCGATAACCGTAAAGCATTTATTTCATTTCGAATCGTAGCGATCCTTCTTGTTCGTGGTTCGTCCTCAGTGTTGGCCGGCTGTGGCAACCTTGCCTTATAATTAACTTGGTTCATTAAATGCGAAACGTAATTTAAATACGATTGTGTTCGACTGGCTAATTCGGAATATGTTTCTTTATATTTGTTGTTTTTGTTTTTATTCTTCTCTGCATTCATTCTTGTATGCGGTCTGTGGCTGACGTTTTTACTTCGATTTTGGTTTGAAATTCACTTGTTTCGATTGTTGTTGTTGTTGGTGTCGTTCATTGGCTTGTTTGTATGTTTAATGCATTTCATTGTGGCCATTTGTTTTGGGCTCTTAAACAAATACGATAAATGTAATAGCAATAAAATATAAATATACCGTGCATACAGTCCATCTCAGTCACGGTATGTTCTGCACAAGTTGTGAAGTGCCCAACATACGCTCACGCATCGTTTTTTGTTGTTTTTTTTTTGTTGTCGTTTTGGTTTTAACCAAATGAATGATACGATTGGATGCATTTTCGAATGTATGCTGTGACTGTGTCGGGATGTTTTCATCTTTCACTGGCTTTACCCATAGCCATAATCATATGAAATGAATCAGCAGAAATTTATTTAGAATGCTGCACTCTATTGAAACAACAGCATCAAAACAGGACCAATGACGAATACGCATTGGGAAAGAAAACAAATGAAAATTAAAAGCCAAACCAAAAAACTAAATTACTTTTCAAACTACTCATTTTCAACTTCAGCAAACACCATACTCAGACAGTCTTCAATTAAACAATGTTCAAAATCATCATACTGCAGCATGCTTAATCACTTACAATTTCATCTCAAGATTCATACATTTTTGATGTGTTTGTTTTTTTCATTTTTGGTCACATTAAGAATTTTCCGAGAGAGATATTTAAGTGATCGGAAAAAGCAACAACATCTTTTTAGGTTCGATTCAGTTGACCGAGATTTGTGAAAAAGATGTGTTTGAAATACACTGAGAATACACGGTTCAATGCCTATCATTTGATGATTTGCCATTTTTTTTTGATTATTATGATTTTAAAGGCCCTTGAATCAAGGGTAATTTTGTACAGAACACCAAACAAATATTTCAATCACTTCAAAATATGGTACTTCAAATAAATTTTGTTCATTTTCATTTTGATAATCCCGTCGCAATAATCAGAGTGTAGCTTATTTCGAACAAATTATAGAAATTAATTTATCCATCCAATGAATAAACTCAAATGTTGATTGAAATTCAGCAACGAAATTATGAAAAATTTTCATTTCAAAAAGCCAAGCAAATAGGAAAAATGTGTAAAATTGCTAACATATTGGTATTCGATTGATATGGAGATGCGCCACATGCATCCGAATCAACCAAACTACGTCGAAATCCATTTTAATGGCTTCATTTGTCATTTCAAATCGAATACAAAACCGTCAAACCGGAAAAAAAGATCCATTTAACAGACAAAGTGACGATCCTTCGAATAAAATGTTGATTGTCTTGATTCAAGACTCTGGAAATAATGAAAAAAAAAGCTTTCAAAAATTCCCATGCTATTAAAATAACACAAAATAAATATGATAATCGTACTTTAGCCTCTAACGAGGTATGAGATTGTTGATTGCAAACAAGAACAAACAAAAAAATGGGCGATTTGTGTGTGTGTTTTTTTTCATTCCAACCAATCAAATGCCGACACAATCGCACTACGAGAGACCCCTGAATTTTGTGTGTATTTTTTTGTTTGTTTTGTAGACTTCGGACAAACATACAAAGTAGTCGCAAACCTCGGTGAACTTTATAGAGTATATTTACAGAGCGCAAATGAGAGCGTAATATGAGGCAATCGTAAAGATAAAAAAACCAAGTGGACAGACCAATAAGAAATTTAAAAACAAAAATCGAAATTAAAGAATGAAATGGAAAGAAACCAACAACCAAACAACAACAAAAAACAACAACAACAAATGCTAGAAATTCCGGCTATTATTCAGCCTTATCTCGCATAATGTACTTATTTGTTGGTTGTTTTTCCCTTTGTTCCTCTTTATTGGATGCGCCTGTTTATGTTGCTCTCTGTTCTTTTTATAGATTTTTGTTGTTGTTGTGTGTATTTATTTGTTTGGTGATTATTTTTCCTTCGATTGAGATTCCACTTTCAAATCACGGAGCATTCCACTCACCAGCGAGAGAGAACAATAGTCGAGTGATAGTGCGATGCGTTGAAAATGAAAAAAGTGTGTGTGTGTGTGCGCGCTACAGTGTTCTACAAGCCAACACTGAAATTGAGAAAATTAAGTGTGCTTGGAGACAATGAGACAGACAATGCGGGCCCCGGGTCACGATTCAATGCAAACCGAGAACATTTGTGTTTAATTCTCAACTGTAGCTAATTGAATAAAATATTCGGCGCTTTTCGAAACCTATTTTTAAAATGCGTGTGCTTTTTTTTCGCTCCCGAATCACACGCAATCGAATTGAGTTACACGCATTGATACCATTCAAGAAAAAAAACAAAACACCCAATAAAACATGCACACTTGTTGATTGTGAATGACGAAGAAAAAAAACAACATAAATTCTAAATTAAAGTCAGTTTATTGATAAGTTTTGCTTCCGCTTGATCATTTCACATTGTAATTCGAACGTGTACTTTTCCACAATTTCATTCTCAATCTCGCACATTTTGTTGTTAGCGCATGAAATGTGTGTGTGTTTTTCAATCCAAATTTCTATGATCGGTATCAATTTTTGTCTTTATATTGTCTCCCTCTCTCTCTCTGTCTCTCTTTATCGGTTGCTTTTTTGACCGTGTGCGATGCGTTTTTTGTTGTTCTTGTTCTGTATATTGACTTGTGTATGCTGTTTAAAACCAAACATTACAAAAGTTGTGGCAAGCATGAAATCCATGAGCTCTTCGTTCGTTTGCTGAACGTCAAGCTTTTGCAAGTAAAGTATTCATGTGAATGGTGTGTTTGTGTGTGTGTGTGTGTGTTTTTTTTTGTGCTTTAGCTTCGATTTGAACATAAATTGTATTCACAAGGACCACCTGTATTGTTTCTTATGAAATGCATGATTTTACACTGGCATCGCCTGGTTGGCTTTGGGGTGGGGTTGTAAAAATATCATGCTGTACCTCAGATCGCTTCAACCATTCCACTTAATGATTTAACCGAATATTTATTGCTTTTTAAAATCATTTGTAAAACAACAACAACAACAACAACAACCACAAAAACAAAGCACCAGAAAAAAATGAACAAAAGTGAATTGTACAAATGAACGTGAATTCTTAAACCTTAATTTTTGAAACCTGGAAATAAATCTTATTGCCATTTATTTTATAGGTTTGATTTTCGGTTTTTCATCTTTACCAGTCGAACAACTTCTCCCTAGCAACGTAAATTCATTCAGCGCCCATTTCAATCCACTGCCTATGTGACTCAGCTTACATTTTAACCAAATCGAAAACAATGCATTTCAATGTTGCACGATTTTATTACAAAATAATCGATCTATTGTTTGTGTGTGTGTGTGCGACCGTGCAAGAAAGAGCACTTGATAGAGTCAGAGAGACAAAGATAGGAAGAGCTAAAAGGGCAGATATGATTAAATAAATGAAGTAATCAACGTAAAACTAACAGAGAAACATAAGAAGATGAACGGCAAAAGAACCACCCATTGACTTGATGTGCCGGTGTTTATATGAGAACAAAATCATTTCAATGATGTGTTTCGACTGGGAACGCTGCAAGAAATTTGACTCGGCAAAAGGATGGCCGAGAAACGGGCAAAGTCGCACGTTTTTAAGTGTGCTTGTGTGTCTGCGTGTGTATGTTGCCATGACTATATACTCTTCCTTACTTTGCTTTTGCCATTGCCATTGACTGTATCTTATTTCGATGGTTTTGATTGGGGGCCAAACCTCACATCATTTTTTTTGCATTACTCCGGTCAGCTCGCAACGCTTGTAATGATCATCGAATTTTTTTCGTTGTTGTTGCTATTGGACACCAATGTTCAGAGCCTAAATGAGAAAACAAAAAAAACATACCACAACAAATCACTTTTAGCTACATATAAATTATCTAATAATGTTAATAATAGCCTGACCACCGAAAATTTGACAGTACATGAATAATCGATGTGCAGCAACGTTCGTCGCATGCATAACAACAACAACAACAACAACAACAACAACAACAACAACAACAACAACAACAACAACAACAACAACAACAACAACAGGGAAAAAAATTACACCAAATGTATTGAAGCCAAACTGTATTTTAATGAATTTATTAAGCGTCAGCATCAGCCAACAGTCTCAATATCGGCACACAGCAGCAGCACCACCACCACCAAACAACAACAACAACAATAATAATTTAATCACGTGGAAAATCGCCCAAGTTGTTCTTGGTTCTTGATCATGATGATTCAATCATCGACAGAGTGGTATTTTGAACGTCAATCGGGGGCCCACTTTTTACGATCTTTAATAATGGATCACATAATATGCATACGGATGAGAATGAGAAAGAGAGAAAGCGCAAGCGGAAAAGAGACCAACCAGCTTTGACTCATTGAAGATGAAAGCCCTGTTATGAATGCATTTTGATTTGTTTGCCTGTGGCTAGGCAGAGGGACGTCAAATCAACATAACGAACTCTATTCAAATAATTTCTTTTTTTTATTTTTTTGAGCTGGCACGTATCGATGATTGCCATTCACGATGATTGCTACCCATTTTGTTGTTGTTGTTGTTGTTGTTTTTCGTGCGGTTAGATTTAAATACGACTCAAGTAACTGTGCAAAAGTCTTTTCTGAATATTGCCGATGGCATTCTCATTAAGGAATTTTGAGCGTGTATTGGATTTGTGTGTGTGTGTGTGTGTTACCATCCACAGTGTTTTTACATTTTTTCAGCCTATTATTAATATTAATTTCTGTTATCCTTTGACTGGATGACTGGTGTTCCGTGAATGAATGTTACAAAAGCCACCCGTGAAACATATACAGCCAAATCTGTGCCACGAATCAATATTTAGTCGTATCTCTCTTTTTTTTGTTATTTGATGTTGTGAGTGTGATTCGGTTGGCAATTGATAATATAATTGTCGTTGCACTGTTTCCGATGTATGTGTGTGTGTGTGTGTTTTTCCTTCAATTTTTACGATATATACGGGCGTTTTCAGTCGATTTCAATCGCTGATATATCGCATCCGACAGCTGAATTTATTGCAATTGAAAGCGACTTTTATTGCAAATGCTTCAGTGCATTGAAAACTGAAGTTTTAAATATAACAACAACGACGACGACGAAATGAACAAAAACCAAAAAAAAAAAAACAATGGAGCATCAACCAGCAACAGCAACCAAAACTCTCAAACAGCAAACAAACGGACAAAACTGTCATGCCAACCAACCCACGAACCAATCCATAAAACTATGAAATTTGTTATTTGTGTGTCATTTTTATTTTTCAATTTTTATGCCATTTCTCGAACAACAACAAAAAAAGAACAGTTGAAAAAACCAATGCAAACACTTTGGCTAGATGCTGTTCATTGGTTCGCCATCCCCCTTTATTTCGTTGTTGTTGCCACAGTTGTGTTTTTTTTTCGCTTCTTCTAACGAGTCAAAAAAAAAACAACAGCAACTAAGTATGGAACAAAAGGATTTTGTTGAAAATAACATGCGCAAATTCCATTAAGGGCGCGAATGGCGAGTGTGAGTTAAGCGCGACCATGGTGCAAACAGTACAATGCATTGATAAACCCAAAAAAACATTCAAACTAAATGAAACAAAACTGACAGCAAGAGCATCAGCATAGCAAAAAACGAAGCCAAAGCTGAACATGATAGCAAACCCAAAACTAATAACAAACGATTGGCAATAAATTAAATTTTATTGGTTTGGCCATAAATTAAGACATACATTCATTGGACATGGATAATTGTCTTCTCAAATCCGGCTACTTTTCGCAATCGAGTTGAAGCGCAGCGCTTTGCTTTTCACACACACACACACACACACTTATAAGACCGTTCAGTAAAATACACCACAAACCATTCATACAGAAATCAATTTTCAGTTCACAAGCTTTATTTGTTTTTTTTCCAGTGCACCTCTTGATAGTGGATGCAAATTACGAATGCATTTTACGCACAATACAAAAAAACCAAGATAATGACAAAGCAAATAATAGTGAAAAAAAAATCAGCAGCAGCACACGCTGAAAAAAAGCGAACATATTAATGTGACACCGTATTTATTGAGTGAACTCGGTTACATTATTTGCACATCAACTTTCCGTTGAATAGACTAAAAGAGTAAAGCGATCCAATGAAAAGAATTGGTTCAGTGATTGTCCATTTTAAAAAGAAACTATAGTATTATAATTGAGCGGTCGGGTGTAATCAAACAGATGAAAGAAATCGTTTTAGGAAGAAAAAAAACTGTTATTTGTCTATTCGTTTGGGTTGGGATTTGATTCACCACAAAATCCGTGCAATGCCACGAGGCGGGAAGACGGAAAAGAGCGAATTCGAGATTTGTGTGGATTTTTCGAATGGATTGATGCATAAAATCCCGGCGAAAAAAAAAACAAATACCGAATGTGTGTTTAAGAGTGCAATAATAATTCAAACTGGAATCATAAAAAGGAGAAAATGTAATCGCTATAAGGAATATAAATAACCCCGAATTTAGAATGAGGAAAAACGCAAATGCACTGTGTATTTTTCGCGTAAATCTGGGCTGGCTGTCGTGGCTTGTGATTGTGCATGTTGAGTGTGTGTGAGTGTGTGTGCGAAGAGATAGGATGCAATCCGCTATAATAAAGAATTATTTAATGGTGATTTGTGCCATTTGATATCGAGACGGAACCGATTTAATGTGCGCTCGTCGCTTATGTACACTTTTATTTTAGTCATTGATATAACAGCCATAGATCAATATTATAAATTTTTTAGCAAAAAAAGAAAAATTACAACGATTAAGATCTTCAAATAGCCATTTGTACAAAGCGACAAGAAAAGATGCGCACCGCATCCATCCATGTGTGTGTGTGAGTGAGTGAGTGAGTGAGAAAGAGAGCAACGCAGATAAAGTCCAACCAACAGAATCCAGCACAGAATCGCAATGAAAACGGATGTGTGGACATTGGACGAAAAAACGGCGACATAAAATGATCGCCATAAAAATAAATGTAAATAACATTACACAGAGTTTAAATTGTGTTACTTATAATATATCACTTATCGCGTGGCTCAACTCACACAATCAAATGCTCACAACACATTGCGCTTGGGTTTTCTGGCTTCTGACTACTGGATGCTGGTCACAATTTGTCAAACTATTCAATGAAACTCCAAAGAGGAGTAAAACCAATTCCCATTGAAAACGTTTGCTTTTAAAGGCTGTGGAAAAAAAAGAGACACAGAGAGAAAGAGAGAAATCTGGGTAGCTTTATTCCAAGTGCAATTGATATATTATTTTCATATGGGCGAGATGTCTATTCGAGAGCCAAAAGAATCAAAAGACATAAAAAAACGGCCATTTAATAGGATTGTAAGTCGTTGTTGGTTGTTTTTTTTTCTTCTTCTTCTTCTCTCATTTGGCCTCGTCGCGCACAATAAACGATTGCATTTGCAAAAGAGTTGACTACATTGGAACACTAGAGCAAAAAACACTGAAATATTCGACTCAACGCGAATCAAATAAATCGGAATTGTTTGTTAATTCTCTGTTGCCCATACAACGAAAAGAGCTCGAAAAAGGAGCCATAAATCATTGGCCAGTGTCCTATGTGCTTTTGTATTCTTGTTTACCAATGGCTTAAAGTCAACTATTTTGCTGTTTTCTGCTTGAATCGTTGTGATCACATCACACGCATGAAAGCCATATAGAAACAACGAAACTGAGAAGGCCAAACAACCAAAGAACAAACAACAAAAATCAAAAAAGCTTTTTCTATTTTAAATAGAAACAATTTCGCATTTAAAATTGCAGCCATTTATTGAAACCCATTGAGATTGTCAACTCTCCGGACTTTCTCCGTATTTTATTTATTTTTCATTGTTGTTGTTGTTGTAAAGAGCATAACCAGCAGACAAAAAAGCTTCGAAAAAAAATTGAACTTGATAAAAGTGAATACGATGTTTATTAGATAGACATATTGAGGGAGAAAAAGGAAAAATACGTGCTTCTTGGCAATTCATCGAAATATGAGTCAAACGAATAAATGTGTGTGTGTGTGTGTGTGTGTGGGTAGAGCTTGGTAACTACTCACTTACTCACTCACGATACCATTTTATATGAAATTCGATTTCGTTTAGTAAAATATACATTTCATTTCAATTTAATGCGATTTTTGTTAAGTTGCACAAACAAAATGTGAGATTTTTTTGTTGTTAGCTTGTGAATGTCATCCGTATTGAATTTAAGAGCTTAGGCACAGCAGCAGCAGCAGCAGCACTTTATAACAAAACCATTTTAGGTGGTCATGAAATGGAATCGATTTTGTTTCTTTATTTTTATATGTGGTTTATTTGTTTTGTCATTTTCATTGTCGTAGGATGTAGTTTGAATGGCCAAACTGTACAAGATGGACGAGAAGTGACGCTGAGTGAAGATCCGTGCTTGAAATGCTCTTGCTCAAATCGACGGCTAACGTGCGTGAAAAAAGCATGCCCTGTATTACAATGTCCAATGTCCAAAGTGAGTTTGAACAAAAACAAAATCTGGCTGATTTAAAATAAAAACCAGCCCACTATCATCACAATGGCTAATGATGTAATGATTCATTTTTTTAAACATATATTTTTTTTTTTCATCAAAACCAGCAAATTCAACTGCCGGGCGAATGTTGCCCCAAATGTAGTGAAAAACGTACAATCAAACCATTTCCAGGCCGATGTATACTGGGCAAAGGATTTTATGACGATGGCAAACGATACAATCCAGATAAATGCTCGACATGTACCTGCGTCAATGGTACATCGATTTGTCGACGCGAAACATGCCCAGTACTTGAATGCTCGCCAACATATCAAAAAATTACACCTGGAGAGTGTTGTCCGCATTGTAGGGATTTGCCAGTTGCTAAGGCCCGTTCAACTTGTACGTACGAGGGAATAACCTATCAAGTAAGCCAACTATTACTGCATTGAAACATCATCATCATCAATTTTCTATGTTTTGCCGTTTACGAAATGAAAATAATGTATAAATTCATTCACCGTCTCTCGTCTAGAACAATGATACATGGAATTTAGATCCATGCCGATCGTGCCGATGTCATGAAGGTGAAATTCGATGTGCACAGGCTAAATGCCCAACTGCAAAATGTCGTCCAAATGAAACACTTGTTAAACCGGTCGGTCAGTGTTGTGCACGATGTGAAGAGAGTAAGTTTTAACCAATGCCAATTACTATTTACAACACATTTGGGATTGTGTTGACACGTCATTTAATCATTTGTCATTTAATTCCAACCACTAGGTGCTGGAGCATGTACCGTTTTTGGTGATCCACATTATCGAACATTTGATGGGAAATTTTTCAGCTTTCAAGGTTCATGCAAATATCAATTGACCGCCGATTGTGTGAATCAATCATTTTCAATACGTGTGACAAATGATGCACGTAGCACAAAATCATCATCATGGATAAAAACAGTCACACTAAAAATGCCCACCGTTCGTGTGAATCTGGGACAAAAGATGCGCGTTAAAGTGAATGGAACGCGTGTTACACCGCCATATAAATTGGGCACATTGCTTGATATTCAACGCACTGATGACGGTGTCAGTGTAGTTACCGAAATTGGTATCAATCTATTATGGGATGGAAATAATTTTCTACAAGTTCAAGCTGCCACTTCATACAAAAAGAAACTGTGTGGACTCTGTGGCAATTACAGTAAGTATGATGACGTGTTTTATACCATAATTTTGTTTTTATACGCGTATTTGTTTTTACTGAAAAACATTGGAATTTCTGATAAAAAGAGACAAAAAAAAACAAATTAATGAAATTATTCTATTGTCTTTCTACCAGACAATGTATATCGAGATGATCTAACATCGCGACGAGGCATCAACTATACGGATGATGAGGTGTGGCGATTTGCAAACTCATGGAAAGTTGGTGGTATCAAAGCATGTTCACGGAAGCATGAGAATCTGGCCAAAACTCCAATCTGTCGACTGAAACGTGGCGGTCAATTTTGTAAGCCACTTCGAGAATCGGACATTTTCGATGATTGTTTCAGTCGATTGAATCCGGAACATTATTTTGAATCATGTCGAAAGGATATGTGCGAATGTCCATCGGGTAAATGCTACTGTGACAGTTTCTTTGCATATACACATGAGTGTAAACGTATCGGTGGTTTTGTATCCGATCAATGGCGACGTGAAACGGGTTGCGAACATAATTCAACGGTACAAGCACACAATTTCAATCGTTGGATGTCCAGCAGTCAGGCAACAAATCAATTGAATCACCATAAATTGAATCGTGGTCGACAAAGAGTGCGACAACGTTTGCATAGCAGCAGCGGTACGTTGCGTTACAATCATCATCATCGTAAGCATTTTCCAGCATCAACCTATGGACTGGATAGTCCTGATTTTCCACTTCGTCAGCATGATCATGAGCAAATGTTTCTATCACAACATGTTCCGCGTGAGCTTCGTCTGCAAAATCATAGCCGAACACCACCACCTTTAGTGTAAAAATGGAGTGGTGTAGCAGTGTATTAGCCGACGATGATGTGTTTCACAAATGGCTCCACACCGTTTTTTTTTTTGTTTTTGTTTGTTTGTTGTGATTTGATCGAGTTGGCACGATATTCGTAGCTCGATTGAATCTATTTTGTACCCGGGTCAATCGAACGATGTCAATCATCTCACTCTATCTCTCTCTATCTTTCTCACGTTCTGACATCGATTGAACCTCCCGGCAGAACGAAACACCGCCGAACTCATGATACACACACACACACACACACACACACACACACACACACACACACACACACAAATCTCAAACAAAAATTGTCGCGTAACAAAAAAAAAAAAACAAAACAAAAGAGAAAACAACACAAGTGATACGAACTACTTTAATGAATCGCCAGATTAAGCATGTTGAGGTTTTTTAATTTTTTTTTTGAGATTTCATCAGATTTAATCAAATTTAGTTAATTGATTTATTTATAGAACAAACCATAATTTTGTGTCATTTTAGGGCTTTTGAAGCGTGTCTTTTTGGCCATTCTATTTTTTTTTTAACAAAAACAATTTTAAGTATGAGAAATTCGTTGAATGTTCTTGCCGGTTGGGTTTTGAATCATTCGATGACTTTTTAATGCTTGATTCGATGGAAAATTTGTCAACAAAAAAAACACCACTCCAGCAATGTATTTTTGTTTATTTGTTCATAGTCATACATATATATATATTCTGTGTCGCAAACAAGAAATGAAGAAAATTGTTCACTAAATGTTAGTTTTTAAGCACTTTACAGTCCAATTTCATTGCAAATCATCAATTTAATGTCATTTTTTTTTGTTTGTTTTTAAATCAAAGAAGAAAAGAAAAAAATGTTCAATGGAATAAGAACATTCAAACATGCATCGAACCATACATAAGGGCCTAAGAATTGACTGAAGAATTGCCATAGTCTATAGTTCAATATGAATTCCTTATTTTTTTTTGTAGTAGTTGTTGTTGTTGTTGTTAGGGGCAAGTTTGAGAGAGAGAGGGCGGGAAAAACAAAACAATTAGAAGTAGGAAATATTTACGAAATCGAATTATCAACCGGATGCGCACAACACGTACACAAAACACAAGCATAACAAAGAAACGCAAAACATAATCATTCGATTGAAATATAATTAATACAACCAAAATGATACGAAATACTCAGAGTTTTCTCAGCACAAAGGAACAAACAAAACAAAAAAAGAAATTAACAAACAAATCAAATACAATTGGCAATAAGAGAATTCAGTATTCTCTGAACACTTCCACAAAAACGGTGACCAATCGTTAAGATGATTCGTGCTCTCTAGAATTGGTAATCTCGTATTTTCGGTTTTTTTTTTTTTTTTTAATTTAAACAATAGGACATTTGAGGTGTAATGAATAACCTCTCACATCATTTTCACTTGCCGGAATGAACACATAACAAATTCAAAACTGTTGACAAGTTTCTGAAAAAAAAAAAACAAAAATTAGCGTACCGTGTTTATTTTTCTTCTTTTGGTTTTTTTTAGTTTTTCTTTTTGCTCATGTCAACTTCCATGCATTTCCGCTAGATGTTAAAATTTCATGTGAATGAGCATATTTGACATGATCGGTGCATGGAGTTGTACAGTAAAATACGTTGTATTTTGTATATATTGATGTTCTTTAGTGGGAATTTTTTTTATGTTGGACAGATAATTTGTTCGATTTTTTGAACACTACAACATAAAATTGAAAGTGGGCTATACAAAATGCAACCAGAACCAGAATGATTGAACTCAATGTCATTTAAATGTCAAACATTTGGGTCTTACATCTTAAAAGCATATACAAATAAACCAAAAAAATACACACACATTTGCATCTATTAAACGATGAAAATGTTTCACATTTGCAACATTTTTCTCATCCCAAACACATAACCATATGTCGGCTGTGTCCTGTAGCATTGATATGTAGAATCGGCCATTGATTCAAGCTCAGGACTTTCATACCGTATGAATCATACGTACAACCATATTCACTGTTTCGTATCCGAGTCAATTATAACAAAAAAGCATAATTTATGCTACACAATTACTTGAACCATTCATTTAATCTGAATCGAGCATCGGTTTGATTCCACACAAACGATAAATCGATTTGTTCGTTAAAGAGCCAACTGTATAGATTCAAAACGGTGATTTTCACTGTGGATTCGGAAAAAATTTCATTTTCCCTCCTGGAATTATTTATGGGCTGGAAATAGCAGCTATTTGTCGCCTCCCGAAGTGGCGCTCGCAACACCGTTCACAGCGCTGTAGTTTCAGCTGGCAACCATAGGTTTTGTGCCACTTGTAGCACGTTTTGGGCACAATGTAAAAATGGTAGCGTTTTGCTCAGCTATTACTACTACGGTGGCTATTTTCCTAATTCTCCGGTTGCTAATAGATTGCTATTTTCAGGCCATAGCATTTCCCTAATATACTCCACACAAGCAAATTTCAAAACACACACACACACATTCTCAGTAATTTTTTTTTTTTTAGTTAAATTATATCTTGAATTGATCCATTAGTTTGTAGGGTAAGTTGAGAAATTAAGTATATATTTATGTAAGAGAATTTTTTTGTCAGATCGTGTACGAGAAAGAAAGGAATGAAAACAAAAAAAAAACGAATTGTCAGCGTTAGTAGAGGCGGAAAAACACAGCACAACGACCAAGTATTACTATTTATTAGGACAAAAACCGTTTACTTCTCTCTTTTGTTTAATTGTTTTTTTTTCTTCCTCATCATTCTTCTTCGTCGTCGTCTTATATCTTCTTCTTTAATTATTTTTTTTTTTCATTGTATTTTGTGATTTTAATTTATTACAAATAATTATAATTATGTATTTTTTTTTAAATTTTATTGTGCATCGTAATATTTAGGAATTTTTGTTAGGTCGTTTAGTTTATTGGTTTCATTTAGATAAAAAAAAAATAAAGTAAAGTAAAATAAAATATATAAATAGAAACAATTCATTGAGCAAAAGAGCTGGAATTATACAGACTTTTCACACATACATACACAATGCACACTTACACACCATCGATATGAAACAAATAAAATATAAAAAGAAATAAAGCGAAAAAAAAATTATAATATGTTCGAGTTTGTTATAAAACACGTTCCAATATGTGATTCGATGTATATTTGATGTTTGTACGTATGCACAATTTTACTTAATTTTTTTTTCCTATTGAGCGACTGTATCGAGGCTTATGCATCTTTAAAAAAAAATAAAATGAGAACACAAACAGAAATTACAATTAATTATTAAATTTAAAAAAAAATAAACCTAAAATAAATGATACAATTAAAATCATTATATAATCTAATAAATATAATATTTATATATACATGCTAATGAAGAATTATAGAGATTAGATAATCACATACACCCACACACACACAAATACACATGCAAACACATACCTTTATTATAAAATTAATTTAAACGAAATTCTTAAGATGAAACATTTCAACATTTCCAATGTATGTTTGAGAAAATAATTCAATGATATTTTTGTTGTTGTTGTTGTTTTTCTCGAAATAAATTATATTACAAGAAATTAAAAAAAAACAACCATTTAACACCAATTGTTCAACATTTTGAACGAATGCACCCGAGGTTAAAAATATGACCCGTGGTATTATTGGAGCCAGTAGCATTTAGCAAAAGACGAACAAATACACGCATACATAGTCATACGGACAGAGACCGAGACTCTCTGAGAGACACATATACAAATATAAACCCACACACACACACACAAACACACACACATGCATAAAATATAATCATAAAATTATGTAAACAAAAGAACCGCCAAAAATATGTACTTAAAAATTCCATAGATTAAATGATCTTTGTGTAATGAATAACAATGGTTTCTTTTTATTATTTTGGCCATAGCATATCCAAGGTTTCGTCTGTCTTGTTTCCTTTATTTATTTTTTTTTCTCTGTTCGTTTCCTTTCAGGCCAAATGATTAAATTATATAGCATTAATTTGGATCAATTGTGAGCAAATGGATCGTAATTGAAAAAAGAGTGGAACTTATAAGCTTCATGATATTCACCAGAGCATATAATAACTTAGATTTATCATAAGTATTAAATTCAAGCACTTGGATTTATTTATTTGTGACAAAGTACTCGATTCATCTGGCGTCATTTTTGGCAACATCCCCCCCCCCACTTAACATTGGGATTGCATTAGTGGGCGTTTGTGCTTTATCGTCACCACTGTAATTGAAACTTATTGCGAGTGGAGACGCCTGGAAAAATAATGACTCCAAGCTGAATCAAGTAGTTTAAGTTAAACACAAACACACGCTCAACTTTTACATTCACTGTTTCTTCGATGTAAAATCTTGGTTAAGACTTGGCATGCTCTTAAATCATCACATTTTGAAGAAAAATCAAAACACATTTATTTCATACTGTTAGGATTACTAAATGATCTTAATGTGTATGCTACTTTGAAAATTCAATTTACGTCAACAAACGTAGTCTGAAAATGAACAGAGTTTATTGAAAGGTACTTTGGGATTAGCATTGAAATAAATTTGATGGTCTAAATGCAATATTTGTCACAGAATTTAGTTTGATTTTTTGGCTTAAACCAAAAAACAGCAGCTATTTTGTTATTTAATAAAAATTAGCTATTGAAATCCCATTAAATATAAAAATTGAAATGATATTTGGCATTAAAATTTAAAATTATTTGAAGAAAAAACTATGTTAACAAAAAACATGAACAATTTGAATTTGAAAAGTGAAACAAAAAGTTGATAAATTGTTATCTGATATTTCTATGTGAGCTCTGTATGAATTTTATTGGAACATCAATAGCACAGACAGAGACAGATAGATGGTTTATACAGCTAAATTAGTTTGACTGCCATTTTGCCCCCTCTATAATGTTGGGAAAATTGTAAGACTGTATTTAAAACATTGGCAAACATCAAGAGTCAAGTATTAGGAAAAACAGATATTTTAGTGCCGCTTGCGAACAGTTTTAAGAATAAATGTTTCAAATGGCGAATTCACAATAATATGTCGCGACGGTTGATTAGTAATAAAGTACAGTCCACTGAATAATTCCGAAAAAAGTTACTATTAATCATTTCAAATATTGAACTCAATTGAGTAATGTTCACTCTAATCATAATAATAATAATAATAATAATAATAATTTTTATTGTATATTTAAGAGATATTAATGTGAGGCGAATGTTTCATTGGTCGGTTTTTTTCCTCTGAGTATGTTGAAATTTATAGATCACGGACATATTGATGAGTATAGCGTCTTATCACCATGGATTAATAATAAATTCGGAACAGAAATGTTCATTTTGCAATTCATTTCATAGCCATCAAAAACAACAACAAAATTGCCCCCCCAAAAAAATGTTCACTTCAACAGATTGTTTCTCAATTCAATGAAATAAAAACAAAAAAAAACCAACAAACTTGTTTTGAAGAGTTTTCTATAAATGACTAATTTTATTGTTTGATTATTATTTTATTTGATAAAATTCAAAGAAAAAAACGAGAAACGTTCACATTGGAAAATAATATTCTTCTTGACGAGCACTTGTAATACCGTTGGATTTATTCACATTGAATCGAATTTTATATGTCCGACCAAAATAGTTTGTATTCAAATTCATGTTTATACGTTTCACCTGGATTGATAATTGAGTTTGGGAAGTTTGGCTGCAAGCAACAACAACAACAACAACAACGAAAAACGGTAAAAGAACATTGATATTAAATTTGTTTGACTAAATGATATAATATGGTTCATTATGCACAAAGGGTAAGCTTACATGATTTACAGCATCGGGAAAGAGTTGTGTTTCCAAGCAAAATGCACCATGTTTAAAGTAGAGGGCATTCTCTTTGCCAAATGTTGGTTCGGTTGCATCGCTGGGAGCTTTGCTGGCGCGTTTTTTACCATTTGGATAAATCTGTAAAGATGGATAATTGTGATGATTTTAGATAAAAATCCTTGTAATTGGCTTTGTTTTATTGTAGAGCGATCACTATTGGATTGATTGCGATAAATTCAGATAATTTACATTATCAATTTCATCTAAATTTTATCACAATTTGATCTAATTTTACCTGATTATTTGGATCGGGCAAATAATTGGCAGTATAGAGTTGAACACCAGGTTGATCGCTATACAATTCTAGTACGCGTCCAGATTTTGGATGGAATGCACTAAAAAACAACAAAAAATAATTTTCCTTTCAACCTTTGCTCATATGTATATTAATAATAAAAATAAAATTTACCGTGCAACAAATGAAATCGATTTATCGGAGTTTCGAGTCACACAGAAATTATCGTCGACACCAACATCTTTGACTTTTGAAATTACTTCACCCAAATTGCGTGCAACGCGTAAATCGTATTCGGTGCCAGAGACATGTTGAAGGATTCCAGTTGGAACGGAATCATTGTCGGTGACAACGTAATTATCAGCATTCAAAGTTATCTCATGATTGTAGAGCTCTGCATGTCCTTTATCCTGAAACCAAAAAAAATATATATATAAAATACAAAAAAATCAATTAATCAATTTTAAATGAAGATGAATGAAACATTGTCCACTAAATCAATTCATTGATATCAATTCAAGAGGTTTAAAATTTATTCACAGTGATTCGTCAAGTGCACTCAAGCGATTGAAGATCAATATAAGTTAATTAGTTATAGTGCACCCCCGGAAATTCAAACAGTAGAAATTGCGCAAATTACGAAGAACTTTTTTCTGAGAACTTGGTTGCATTTAACCGTACTAATCTGCATACTGTCTGATAATTAACGTCGACTAACGTAATAGCTAAATAACAGCGACTCAGAAATAAAATGAGTGGCTGAGAATAAATGCTCGAATTTGGAATGTGTTAATCAGAATTTTGAAAATAGAATGCGAAGAGTTTTTAATAAATCTGATTTCACATTTGTCATGAATTGATGTTTCTATTGCATTTTATCGAAACACCTGCATGAGATTAAATCGCTGTGCAAGCAATTCAATATCTTCACTTTTACTCTTAATCACTCAAACAAAACAAAACAAAACAAGTAGTTACAACGTTAGAGGGTTAAGGTTGAATTTGATAAGGCTTTAGTTTTATAGTTTGTTTTGTTCCATTCAGAAACAACTAATTAATAAAAAAGAGTACGTTTGATTGATTGCTTACATGACCCGCAAGATTAAAGTAGGAGTGGTTGGTCATATTAACAGGTGTGGGTTCCGACACTGTTGCTGTATATTTGCCCTTAAACGTATTGTCCGGCATTAATTCATATATCACTTGGGCCAAAACATCGCCTGGATAACCTTGAGAACCGTCCGGGCTGAGATGTGTCATCACCACTTTTGTACCCGATTGATGTGCAATCCAATTGAATTTATCAAATCCCATTGAACCACCGTGCAAATGATGAATTCCGTTCAAATTTTTATCAATATCATATTTTTTGCCATTCAAATTAAATCGTCCATATCCAATGCGATTACAAACTCGACCGACCGAAGAACCAAAATATAAATTTGACTCGGATTGATAGCCTAGAACAAATCAAACCAAAAATCACGTTCCGAAATAAAATCACGAATATAAAAAAAAAAACAATTAAAAAGTTTGACAAAAAAAATTCCACACAAACAACAACAAAAAAAACTGAGAAACACGATAAAACTGTTGATAAAAATTTCCATTTGAAATGCAGACATTTGAAATGAATGTAGAGAGAGAAAACAAATTCAATTTCATTTACCTTCCAATTCATCGAAACCGAGGGTAATGTCGGCATTATTTCCATATTTATCCGGGCATCGAATTGATGTAATTGTTGCACCATAAGTAATCACTTGTACCGTAACGCTATTGTCATTGGTAAAGGTGAATCGTTGAACAATTTCATATTCACCGGTGATTGGATTTTTCATTTGACCAAATTCATCTTCAACAACTTGCACTTTTCCCATCATTTTTATTTCGAGTATATTCCACCGGTGATGTGTCGAAACTGTACTGTATTTGTGACACTTCAATCAGCTCACTTGAATGATTACAATGTTTAATAAAAAAAAAGAAAAAAAAAGTATAATTGACAAACAACTTGAATAATGCCACTCCTCTTGAAGCAGACAACAACTTAAAAAAACACATACATTTATTTGTTCGTGTTCAAACACTTGTCGCCGTTGTTAAAAAATGATTGCCTTAATCAGTTGATGTTTTTTCTTCTCGATTGCCGTCAATCAACTAACAACTCAACACTGTATAAACTTCAGTTTTATAAACTAAAAGCAGCTCGTACTCTAAAACTGTCACAATCTGCTTATCGGTGGCGTGCATATTTTTTTCGACGGGCATTTATCACGTCGACATCGTCACGTGTTTTTTTTTGTTGCTGTTGTTGTTGTGTGTTCTCTATAGTTGCATTCGTATTGAAAGTGATATTATTCGATACATAAACAGATGCCAATTAGAAAAGAACAATGAAACCGTGTAGCCACACAACAGTCATTCATACGGTTCAAAGTTATCGGCTCAAAATTTTCAATTGTTTGTCTGTACAATGACAGTATAAAACAGTATGCGAGAGCCGTGAAACAAAAAAAAAACACGGAGAACCAAATGCCTACCGCACCAAGTGCTCGATATATATTGGATTTCAACGGGATTTTTTGGGACTTTGGGAATCGGTTTCTGGTTTTAGATTTGAATATTTAGATTGTAGGATTCTAAGCAATTGATAAGAGAAATTTGTTGATAAAAATACGCACTTTTTTCCGTCAGATGGAAAAAAAATTTATTCACTTCCTTTGTAATTAAAATATAAATATATTGATTGACAAATTTGCGTGTGACAAATTGGTTGTGTGTCAAATGGGAAGTTGGCAAAACAAATGAGAATCAAATTTAAATGTCAATTTTTAGTCTTACATAAACCGAAATTATAACTTGTCGATTTGTGATGTCGTTTATTGTGACCAAAATCGATGGAAAATGATGTGTAATTTTATCGCGTAATTATTGTATTAAGGGCAATTGTGCTGAAACCGCATACACGTACATGTTTCATCGCATCGCATCAAATCTCACAGTAGCAAATTGATGGTTATCTGGCCGCAATTGCCGTACATAGTTAAATATGATAGTGAGAGTCACTGAGCTCATGCTAGCCAATGAGTGTGGCTAGCATAGTTTATCGACTGTCATAAATTGCAATTTCAGACTCTCAGATACACACATAATTTTTTTGTTTGTGTCACAACAAACCATAACGATGACGATGGCAATGATCGTAACAGCAAAATGGATACAAATTGTGCCACAGATGATTCAGAAGCAAACAGCCCAGCGTATCACACCAGCAATCGAAAGCATCAATAGGCATTGGAAAATTAATACGATGGTCGAGACCAAATAACACCAGATGCAATGCGGTCGGCCAGAAAGAATGCGAATATAAATTAACATAATCCCATGACGATGCGGGACACCGATGCGGTTGCAAAACATTAATTAAACACAAGACCAAACTACCAAGTTGTCAATCGTGTTACGTTTCAAGTTACGTTTTACTGAATATGTGAGAATCCATTTTTAATTGATATCAAATCCATTTAGCGTATTACATTGTATTGGCGTCACACTGGATGATGATGGATGAAATTTCAGCTTCTTCAATTTGCAACAGACTTCAAACCGAATGGGATAATTGGAGTTCAAGTTACTGTTGGATTTCGTAGTGCATATGTCATTCGTTCAATTTCTAGTCCAACAAAATATGCACTCGAAATGCATTCCATTTTAAACCGATTGAAATAACAATGACTCACTCTGAATTGAATTTCTATCACAAAATCTTGAACGATTTGACAGATATTTATTTGCATTTCGTATTGATTTGTTGTTGTTGTTGTTGGAGCATCACATTTTGCATTGAATTTTCTCCAGAAAATCTTCAATTTTGCATTTGATTCGGAATCTGTTTGACATCATTACAAAAATAGACAATACAGTACAACTGTCCGACAAGCCACAATCATCGGTACGTTGTCTCTTGCATTCATTTTTTTCACAGTTGTAAACGACAACGGAATAACACCTTACCATCAAACTAGTGCCAGTAAATGTTTTTCTGACAGTTTCATAAATAAATCATTTTCTGGTAAATTCTCATTATTGAAGCACAGAATAAACCATTGCTACAGATGTTGACAAAGTAAAACAAAAACAAAAACGAACAAAAATACACACAATAGAAGCAACAATCAAGATACGAAAAAGACGAAAAAAAAAACATTGAACGGCACACGGTTTGTAAGGTTCGTTGTATGATGAGATGGCTTTGAATCCATTGAAAACTTGGATAGATTTGTTTGTTGCTCTCCGTACAACTCGTATCGGCAATTGAGTGCACAGTTGATCACTCTCTTATTCTCTCTCACACGAGAATCCCACAGCAAGATGTAAGATTTGCTACAAAATTTACTTGAATGCGTGCTAGCCCAGTGCACAGTGCAAAACACTCGCAACAAAACGGGCGAAAAATTGTCGATGCCACGCGTCCACACGCTCTCGCATATAATTAGTCGTCGTGTTGAGTGTTGTATGTGAATTTTTATTTTAATTTTTTATCTTTTGCTATTCTTCTGCGGCTCTATCTCTTTGTGGATAATTATTTATACGTTCATTTGCATTTATATTTCTGTTTGATATGGACAGAAATCTGTGATAGCATTCTCGATTCCCGATAACAAACGTTTTAATTTTTGTTTTGTCTTTTAAACATCACTTTTTTTTGTTGTTGTTGCTTTCGTTCATTAAACTTTTTCATTTTTTTTTTGATCTGTTTTTTTTACGGTTCAATATTTTCCATAATTAGTGTAGCAGATTTAAAGCAGAATGGTATTTAGTTTAAATAGATGATAAAAATTAGTGTCAAATTGCATTTGCAAATTTAGAAAAAAAACGTTTTTTTTCAAATCACAAATAATTGCAAATAAATAACATCTGATAATTTGGCGGTTTTTGTGCTGATTCAAAATGAAATTCGAATGAAATTTAAGTATGAAGTGAAATTCTTATTGGTCAAACTTGGTTTCTATTTGATATTTTGTTGAGAAACACACTCAGAGAGTGAGACAGAGAGTCAGAGAGACAAAAAAAGAGACTACAATTATTCCGCATTATTCAAATTTAATAACAGTTAGAAGAAAAATGATGATGTTTTCAAGGCTCATAACACAAGATAAAGGCTGATCTTATTTGCATTGTTATTAAAGAGACGAACGCCGTCGGCGAGGTGAAAAACAACAACAACAACAAACAACAATGTTTTAGATAAAACTTCGCTAACGGCACACGAAGTGAGGCACAAAACAACCGATACCGATTTTAATCTGCGGTTCAAATGAAAAACACGTTAACTATACCAAGAACGCAGAAGGCAGCAGGCGTGATTTGTTTTTTTTTTTTTCGTGTGTGATAATTGTGTATTCGAAATTTGGTAGAACAAATTTTTTTTTCTATTTGAACGATTTGTCGATGTGTGTGTGCGTGTGTGTGTTGCGCGCGATTGAGAGAGAGGTAAGATTTTTTTTTGGTTTCACTTTTTTCCCTCGATTAAATTTGACATTTTTCGTCTATGGAATTGCATTAATTGTTTCTTTCATTCGTCCAATTCAGATTGACTGCGGTAAAAAAAAAAAAACAAAACAATTCGATAAAGCATTACATTAGCCATGCTCAATAATGTAACAACATCATCAATTGATCCATGCGATGAGGATCACATGGAAACATTTAATTGTACACGAGATGCATTTGTGTTGCATGAACGTGGACCTCAAATACAGGATCTATGGGATGCCATACCAATGACCATGGTGTATGCGTTTATTCTGTTGGCTGGTTTGGTGGGCAATTTAATCGTGTGCATTGTTATTGTACGCCATCCATTGATGCACACGGCCACCAATTACTATCTATTCAATTTGGCTGTTTCGGATATGGTGTACTTATTGTTTGGCCTGCCATTTGAAATTTTAATATTTTGGCATCAATATCCATGGTTATTTGGTTTGCCATTTTGTAAATTTCGTGCATTGATTGCTGAAGCGTGTACGTATTGCTCCGTGCTGACAATTGTATCATTTTCCATGGAACGATTTTTAGCGATATGCTATCCACTGCATTCGTATGCAATGTCTGGTCTCAAACGTGCCATACGCATAATCGCTGCCATATGGATCATTAGCTTGTTGAGCGCCACACCATTTGCATACTATCGTACGATCAATTTCATTCGATATCCACCATTTGATGGAGATGTGGCACCTGAATCGGGTTTATGTGCAATTATAACACCACCGTCTGGCCTATACGAGACATCGACCATTGCATTTTTTGTGATTCCAATGCTTATCATTGTTGTGCTGTATGTACAAATGGCCACGGAAATTCGTTCACGTTCAAAACGCAGTGTCACCAAAGAGCTGGGCATTCGATCGAATTCAGTCAATACAAAGACACAATCGAAATCACGACGTGCCATTATCAAAATGTTAGCCGTCGTTGTGATTACATTTTTCATCAGTTGGGCACCATTTCATGCGCAACGTGTTGTCTTCTTGTACGGGCGAGGGCGTTGGAAAAATTTTGATCTTATTAATTTGTATTTATTTAAGATTTCCGGTTTTTTCTATTATTTCTCATGCACCATCAATCCAATCATTTACAATATGATGTCACAACGATATCGGCTTGCATTCCGTGAAACATTATGCGGTAAAAAACAGCATCGGCTTATGTCAACGCCACGCAATCTATCGCGCAAGACCACCAGCGATGATGCCGATCCAATGATGTCCACACAAATTAGCGATCCATTTGATGCAGAAACGGGCACATTTCCACGCACACGATCGATGCGATTGTCACAAAATCGATCAAAACCATCCATGCAGCGCAGTGCAAGCGTTCAGAGCAGAGCAACCAGCATAAAAGAGCAAAAAGAAACCACCATCATTACCTGATTTAGTGATGACAAAACAAGAACAACAACATCAACCACTGCTTCAACTTCAATCGACCACATTCAATTTTTCAATTTTGGAATTTTTAAACTCATTCTCAATTCGGTCGATTGTAATCAACCGAAATGAGATTAATTAGTGCTTTTTGTGCAAATAAAAACGAACAATGATATTTCTCATTTTGATTGTGATGTGTTGTGTGTGATCTGTTTTTTTTTTGTCTTCTCCCTTTTGTCTTCAATTTATCTATCCATGGCTAAAGATAACACATGTATTATTCGCTGGCGTTTAGCTTTGTGCGTAAGTATGCGCTTGCCATAAAATCAACGACAACTGTAAAACAGCGACAACGTTTTTTTTCTCTTTCTCTCATTTTAATGGCCTTTGAAACTGATTCATTTTTCGTTCAAACCATAAAATTGTGTTTAGTCTGCGCACTGTTCGCACAGCACACACAAAAAAAAAATTACGAAATTTTTTCAAACGCGTTACTGATTTGGACATACACGGAGTCGCATGCAAATCATCACAATCCCAAAATGAATGTTAAAATGACCACTTTTGTCGATGTGCTGTGGTGTGCGTTGATTTTGTCATTATTGGTGTTCTCAAACAGAACCGGTTCATCTGAATATTCTTACCTCAAGGTAAATTGTCACCGTGACTTAGTGCATTCGTTCAAATCCATTTTTTTTTTGTTTTTTACTATAAACTACATATAGCCGTAATGATGTAGCCGGCGTGTTTGTGTACCGTGGGTGTGCTAAACACAGAGCAACACGTGAACATTTCACTTTTTCTCGTAAAATGGTGACAGCAGAATATACTCATGCAATTTGCCATTTGTTCAATTTTTTTTTTAAATTTCCTTTTTACTTCCCCAATAATTTCCGCATATTTGCGTACAAATGTTCGCATTAATTTCACTTAACTGTTTGAAGTGTGTATTAACACAAATAAGCTACACATTGATCGTTGTTGCTCATATGTCAAAATGCCTATTTTCATGCGAACCTTGAGTGATCTTCAATATTTTTACGTACAATGCCATCCCGATGAGCATGATATATGTAAACGACTTATTTCAGAGGGATGGACACTGATGCAAAATAAAATTATTTACAGTTTAGAATAAAAATTAGAGAAAAATGTGTAAAATGAACGCTATTAAACATTTTTATCATTTAAAATCGTTATTCAGTTTAATTTGTTTAGATATTTCTCATGATGATTCGTCGTTACACGAAATGCATTGAAAGTAAAAGCCCTACCATTTCAGTAGAAGCACCGCTTTAAATTGTCGGTCGTTCTCTCTTAGCATTTATCTCTTATGGTAGAAATTGTCGGAAATTAGCACCGCGTCAACCCCCTGGGCTAATTTACACTTCAAAAAATTGACGCAAGTGCAAGGAAATATGATGCCAAATGCAAATGTTTTTTTTTCTGTAAATTTTTTTTCTCTTTGAAACCGTGTCGAGTGCATGTCGTGCGTCAAAAACATTACGAGAAAACCAAATGGCATTAATTAATGCGTATAGTATTTTGACCGAAACGAAGCAACACTAACAAAGTGGAAAAAAATAGCAGATGAGAGTTATGTCTCAGTAAAAAGCTAGTATTTATGGGACGATCTATTTATCGATAAAGTATAATAATTATTTTTATTTTTACAATTTCCGATTAGTCATGAAGTTCAAGTTCACATTTACGAACTTTTTGTTCGTACAAATCGAGATCGGCAATCTAAAGAAAATAAATTTTGTAAACGAGAAATTGAAGTTGACAACGTACAACTTATTTGCTGTTTGTTCATAATTATTTGTTCCTTAGTAAGTTTATAGTTAGTCGCGAAAAAAAATGAAAGCAAATTTTAAAAAAAAAACAGCCTTTGGCTGCTATCGCTGTTACTAAAATACACGTTTGGCCCTTTGCCACAACGGCATCAAACACACATAATTTAGAACGTTGCGTGTATGTCTGTTATCGAGTTGAATTTTTGAGCATGCTCTCGTTTTATGACACTAAGCATTTGAACTGTCCAATTCGTGGCACACATCCAATCTATAGAGTGCTGTTACTAATTACTAGTTAGATCACTTTTGAAACCTCAAACGCACACGAATGAAATTCGAACAAACACACTCTGTCCGTTGAATGAGATTTCGGCATTGTGAATTATATGAAAATGATGATATTATTATAAAATGTATAAATTTGAAGCTCAAATATGCTGATAAAAAGGTTACTTTTTTAATTTAGGTTACTTACCCACAAAACCACATATTCAATTAACGTTCTATTACATTTTATTCCATTAAAATGTGTTTGTTTTCGTAATATATGAAAAAATAAGTTGATGTCAGGATACATTTGTTCATTTCTCAAAATGAGCTTTGTCCAGCTGACGAGACTCGTTCATGCCATGAACTTCATGGAAATGCAATCCTTTGACATGAAAAATGATTTAAAATGAACACACTCTTTGAGCTTAAGTACATTCAAATGAAAAGAATTGGTGACAGAAAACCCAAATTTTGTGTTCCGATTCGAATTTCAATCACCAATTTCACCATTTTTGCTATTTTCCTTTTCGCCCAGAAATAATAAGCCAAATGCGTACTTTGTGTAATTTTTTTTGTTGTTGCAATTTATTTTTGTTAAATTTATAATTATATATGCCTTTTATCGTTATGAATTGATTTGAATTTGTTTATGCTTTTGAGTTTTGTTGTTGTTGTTTTTGATCAATTTACGGTTAATTTAGGTTTTGGGATTAGATCTTAAATGGTATTTACATTAAAATCTTTAAAGAGATATTTATATTACATTTTCTTTCTTTCGATTTTCCAAATGTTCGACTGATCAGTCAAATGTGTTCAATAACACCAGAGTAACATAATACCGTATTGTAATGAACTGAATTACTGAATAAGAGAAAACAAAAAATTGAATGATCAAAATCTGTTGCTGTCTCTATAAAATTTATTTTAGAATTAATCAACAGTTGCATCAGGTGATGATGAAAAATAACACAAATCAAAGAATAAACACTCTTACGTTAAGTAAATAAAGCATAAATAAATTTATTTGATTCGAATATTGGCATCCTGTTGCAATGGTCATGGAAAACGGAATGAAAGAACCTACAATTTGAAATTACTTTCAATAAAAATATGTTTTTTTTCTATTTTTTTTTTTTTGAAGTTATCTGGTAACTGGTATATTGGCTCAAATGCTATTTGATTCATCTTTTGATCAATCGATCGTTGTTCCTCTTTTTTTTTATTTTATTTTATTACAATACAGTAATATGTGCTCATCTTAAGACACGATGCCATTGTAAATAAACAATCAAATGTCGAAATCTTTTAAGGTTAACATTAGTTGGGAAGGATCGCTTGGTATTGCCTATGTGTAGCATCTTTCACTAATAAATTTGTTTCATAGAAATTTCATTCGATCACAACATTGCAGAAAATGACATGTATAATAAGATTTTTTTTGGAAACGGAGGGGGAAGGCGGAAGGTGGAGGGGGGCGAGACGAAAAAAATCGGTTTCTAAATCGAAATATACATATATTTATGGAATTTTTATGTAGAATAAGTGTCCAAACTTAACCTCAATCCGAAACAAAACATAATTTCATTCAATTTGAAAATTGATTTAGTTTTTTAAATTTTCATTCAAGAGTTAAATTTTTGTTTTGTTTTGTTTTTTTTTTTTTTTATCTAAAAAGAGAAAATTGTTTGGTTGTTAAGGTAATTTATAATTGATATGTTTTTTGGTTTTGTGTCATCATCACGTTTTTTTTCTTTCAAAACTGAGTTGAATCAGTTTTAAGAATTATAGAAAAATCAAATAAACCAAAATAAAAAAAAAACAAAATATTTTTAACATACACGCACACTCAGATAAAGAGCAAAATGTGTTGTTACGTTTTTTTTGCGTTAGTTTTCTTTTCATTGCAATGGTTCTGTTTTTCTTTTAAATTTTAAATTTGCTTATTTCACTATCAACATGTATAGTTAACGTTAAATAAAATACACACACATTTATACATCGAAACATTTAGTTAGTTAGATTTTGGATTTTTTTTTTCATTGTATTTTTCTTTTGTGGTTTATAGTAAAAAAAAAACAGATAAAATCACGAGAAAGTTGAGAACTTTTTTTTTGTTTGTTTAAAGTTGTATTTTAAAGAGAAAGAGAAAGATATGTGTTGCGAAAACTGTGAATACATGTAGATTTGTTTTGTCCTTCTTTTTTTTTCTTTGTAGGAAAAAAGTTTTATATTTGTTAAACGAAATTCACATGTGTTTTTTTGTTTTGTTTCATTGTTTGTTTGAAAATTTAAAATGTCAAAACAATGTCTCAACAATTAGCTAATGTAATGTGTTCGTTTCGAAGAATATCGAATGTCAATAAAAAAATTAAAGTAAAATTTGCATGTTTTTCAATCACATGGAATGGATGGGCGCTTTAAAGCGGGTTGTCAATTTGTGGGTTCTTATCGGGGGTCTGTAATCGAGAGCACAGAGTATTTTTGGCTCTGTGCGGTATTTTTGGTCGATTAAATTTGTTTTACATTTTGTTTCTATTGGAAAAACAAAAATGTGAACAGATTGGATATTTCTTTTTCATTTATTGAAATTGAATATTAATTAAAGTGCCAAACTCAATGTACCCAAAAATTATGACAATAAATGTGAAATTGCAAATCTATTTTTCATTCCTTGTTGATTTTTTTTTTGTTTTGTTAATTGGTTTAATGAAATTGGTCACTATTCAATTGTAAATATTGAATTTAATATCCAAAAAGATTTAACAACTTACTTCAACTATATTTTTTGTTTGTTTGTTTAAAGAGATTCGTTTTGTTGTTTCAATGGTTCCATCGATCTGTTATTTTTCTTTGTTAAATAAACAAATACATTCAATTATTGTTGCCAATTTTTTGCTACAACAATAACACTATTTCAGTTTTAGTTTCATTTCAGTTTTTTGGGTTTTTGGATAAATGTTTGATAAAATGGGTAAAATAAAATCTTGATGATATTGCTCATTTGGGCTGGTGCATGTCAGTTCTCAGTTTTTTTTTTGTTGTTGTTGTTTTGTTTCGTTACCGTTTATTGAATTGATTGTTCATCAATGTTTGATATCTAAACTCAAAAGTGGGCTGACTCATTTATTAAATCTCTGTTTAATAAATCTATTGTAATAAACTTTTTAATGTACCATTTTTTTCATATATTGTTTCAGAGATGAAAACAAAAAGAAAAATTCTTTTTGATTTTGGTTGTTTTTTTGTTTTTGTTTTTTTTTTTTTTTATTCCCGTAGCTCAGAAAAGTTGTGAGTTTTTTCTGTTGGGTTGAAAGGTACACAGATTGATATTTTTTGCGAAGTTTCGAGTTTTTTTGCTATAGCTGAAGCAAAAACTACCTATTGGTGGTAAAAAGTGTGTTTTAAATAGAGAAACAACTTTTAAAAGTTGAATACTTTTTGAACTTTCCTCCAGTAAGTGAAAACGGTTGACTGGTTTCAATCACTTAATTCTCTGGCTCTGGTTTTTGAAATGATTGTTGACTGTTACAATATGCTTTGAATTTTAGCTAGGATTTTTGATCCGCCGAGAAATTTGATTGATTGTTATTTAAAACATTTCATGCAAGAGACAGAAAAAAAACTGATGTGAATGTTTTTAGGGTAAGATTTAAGATGACAGAGTGATCCAAAATGTTAACAATAAAACGGCCCATCAATAGATTTTCTTAATAAAGAACATGTAATTCTTTGTCAATATGAACTCATTCCAATGATTTTCGTTGTTCATAAAATCGGATTTTTTGTTATATTTGTTTTGTGGATTTTGAAAATGATTAGGAGTAACATCGAACCGATTGAGCATTTTGTGTGTGTGTGTGTAAATTGTTTTCATTCTTAACAATCAATTCCATTTAAAAATTCATTATTTCGTAATCAATTTATATATTAACGGATTTTTTTTTTTAAATTCTGGATGAGCTTATTTGTTTGCTCATCATTCATCATTATTCATTGCATTAGCAGCATTGATTCGGTGAGTTTTTGTTTAACTTGTTTTTTTCTTGTCAAAAAGATTCAAATACAAGAGACATGAAAACGACGCAACACATTTGTCGAGTATGTGAACAAAGATAGACACAAACAAAAAAAATCAATTACTTGGAGAGAAATCGCTTAGAATTGCGATTAACATATGAAATTTTTTTTTTCTAAAAATTTATTAACGATATGTTTGTTTTAACGTTTTGTTCTAACCTTTCATTTTGGAAGTTTTATTTTTTTTTCTGAAAGAAGAGTTGAGGGTTGCCTTGGCTGCTTTGTTGTTGTTGTTGTTGTTGTTTAGGTTTAAAATTGTGTTGTAAATGACCAAATTGTTCGTTGTCTTTTAAACTGCTTTTCTGTTTGAATTTTTCATGTGTGTGTGCATTTATTTCGATTGTTGGATGTATTGGCTATACTTTTTGCTTGTGTTTTGTGCATGATTGATGGGATTGAAAATGATGATTTTGTTGAATGATTACATTCAAGCTACAGATATGGATCGAGCTACACAAAGGCCCAGCAAAATAAGACCATTTGAAACAAATGTACTGTGCGTATGTCACATTCTAAGCGCTGTGCACACTACGCGTATTACATACCTCCTATTTCGTAGGTTCAACCCTGATGCAGTTCAAACTATAACTGTAACGTGAATGCAATCCCTTATGTTATTTTGCAAATGAGGTTTCAATTTGATTTAATTGAATGAATGTGTAGCAATCCATTTTTGGTAAATGGATTTGTGTTTACCTAAGGTGCTTCAAAAAACAACAGAGGGTTTGATAGAGTCAAAGGCCTATGTGTTAAAGTTTTGTGAACAAACTGATCCAAAACAAAAAATGGAATTCGTCAAAGTTTGGGGTCCCATTGATGTCCCATTTATGCGTTCAAGTGTATTTTGAATACAAATACATAGCTATGTTATACAAAATGGGTCTCTCATGCTGATTTTGAAGCATCACATTTTTTGAAACGATCTTTTTCCATTTTTTATGTAAAATTTCATAATTTTTCAAAATTCCCTTGGAGTAAATATTTCCGTCTCTCCCAGTAAATCAATGAGACTCTGAGCTACAGCGAAGAACCATGCTTGGCAGTTCATGTAAAACAGAACCAGTTTGACGTTTCATCATGACGAAACGTCAAGTTTGGTAAACGTTTGGTCATCGTTCTTTCAGTCTTTGACGTATATTTATAGAAACCGACCGGTTCCTTTGACTCTATCAACAACTCTTCTCTATTGTTTTTAAACCACCCTAGAGTTTGTCAGTGCATTTGCACGTCTATTGCACAGATTGCTGAAACCACATTAAACAAACATACCTGACTTAAATCGTATGTGTTCGGTTCGAAATCTTATCTTAAAACATTAAGCACTTCAATTGAATCCAATGTTTTGATTTCTCGAATATTATCATTTTGCCTTTACATTTTCATTTTCGTTCAAATGCTTTCAATGGAGCAAAATGTTAGCTCGAAACATCATGTTTGTAATAATATATTTAGAGAATTTCGAAATCATCTTCGTTCGTATGTAGAAAGTGGCGTTATTAATTCAAAAATCAGATGAAATATCAACAAAATGGTGTTTAAATAATGTTTCATTCTAAG
The DNA here is from genome assembly GCA_030463065.1 of Aphidoletes aphidimyza. Lineage (NCBI taxonomy): Eukaryota > Metazoa > Arthropoda > Insecta > Diptera > Cecidomyiidae > Aphidoletes > Aphidoletes aphidimyza. The sequence continues at coordinate 31,240,827 of CM059997.1, forward strand.
TGCATCTTAAATGAAAATGTATATGGTTTATTTGCCATGTATGCCATATACGCCATATATATCAACATTTATTCCGAGAGGATAATTTGGCATAGAAAAGATTCTCCTCTATAAATCTTCAGCTTCCAATTCAAATTTATCACACTCGATGTTGTTTTTAGTGTCGTTTAGTGCCGATGCACAAATTCAGGGTGATGTGCTAGCCAAGCACATGACATATATACACGGTAACATCATCGCACTGTGTGATTTTTGAGAGTGGCAGCACATCCAAATGTTAGACGACATTTAAAATTCATTTCGTTTGCACTAATGCACTCATTTATGTGACGTTCAATGGGTGTTAATTTAAACAATGATTTAAGTTAAGCTTTATGCTTGAGTGGAAATAGAATACTTAACGTATCTATTCAAAACAGTATCAAAGTCATCCGCATTTGAATCAATTTTTGTATTGTTTTGTTTCTTGTAGAATTTGTATCTGAATTAGCAATTAGAATGATCATGATATCAAAATACCATGTGATTCACATGATGTGATTAAAAAACCACTGGATATTCAATGTGTATCTGATGTTTTGAATGTTTGCCAGTGTACACCTATGTACACCTGGGTTTCAGTGTTCACTCAGTGTACAGGCTGTGTGTGTGTTTTTTGCGCCCCCCACTCTTCTGTGCATAAAATTGGAAAACTGCCATAAAATCATCGTTTGATAGAGAACTCTATCATAGAGTATAAAGGTGTGGTTTGCCATTTGATGGAGCTAAATAATTTTTCACATTTTCCCCCATTGAAACAAATCGAAAATGTTTCTAAACCATTTCGTTTAACTTGATGAACAAATTTAAATGGATGCATTTGAATAGAAAATGGCTGGATGTTCAGAGCAAAATTCCTTTGTTCGACAAAAGTTACATTTTCATCACTTTAGTTTTTATTTCGCTAAGTATTCATGATTGCAATTTCAACTGGTGGTTTTCTTTATAAAACCTGTTTTGTTTCTCTATATGTCTGGTTTTTGTTGGTTCGTTCTCATCATTTCACTGCATTTAATAAAACAAATGACTGCTTTTATGTATAAATGTTCTGCTTGTTGCGCCTTATTTCTAAAGAAGATCACAATTTTATCTCGTCAAAATGTCACGTCATTGACTTCCCATCCCAATAGCTGCATTAAACAAACAGAATTGAAACAATTCATCTCGATTGCGGTGAGAGTGTGCTAATTTTATTTAACCAATAAGAAAATGCAAACAAAAACAAAATAAACTCTCTCATTCATGTGTTATTTGTTTTTGTTTTCTATTCACTGTGTGAGTGATGAACCACCGATTTATCCGGAACCAAAAAAAAAAAATGGTAATTCATTTAGCTATTCACTGAATTTTGTGAGTGTGTTTGCTCATCGGTGAGTGTCCCAATCCCAATTCGCCAGTAATATACGATTTAAAAAAAATCGATTGAAAAATATCTTTTCATTAACTTATCGACCACATTTCATGTCAACACGTATTTTTTTAACGTCCTAAATAAATTAATTTCCTACACCTATGTAAAATGATTTTCAAAATGAATCAAAATGATTAAAAAACAAAAAAAAGAGAATGTTGCATGATTGTTTGTTGTTGTTGCTTCTATTTTTGTCTCTTTTACAAGCTTAATTTGAAAAAAAAAAAAAACGTCCCAACACGAAACAATACTTATTTGATACGCGCAACTATTCTCTGTTATATGTAACCGTTTCTCCATCTACGGTTGATCCTTTTTTTGAATTCTCAATGTTATACTCAATTTTCGATTAGCGTTTCGATTTATTCGTTTTCTTTTGTTTGGTTTGTTTCACCTTTCACATTTTGGTTTTGTTTCACATTATGAATGTGTTACCATTCTGGTGAGTGATGTGTATGATATGCTTTTTGTTTTTTTTTGTTTTTTTTTTGGTTTGATATGTTTTCGATATGAAATTTCTTATCATCTATAAAATAAATCTAAATAACCAGTTAAGATTCTTACCGGTTACTATTTGTTGTTGTTGTTAATTTTCATTTAATTTCTCTTAAAATTGTAAATAGTTCAATTTAAACGCTTAACAATATAAATTTACTTGTTGTTTGCAAATGTTCACTTGATTTTTTTTGTTGTTGAAATTATACCCTAGATTTGATATGTTTAGGTTTCTGGTTGTTTGTTCTTTTTTGTTTTTTTTGATATGTGTTTTGTTGATATGTTGTTTTTTTTTTGTTTACTAATTATTTTTTTTAAACTTCAAATACGAAAGACAAGGAATGCAAACTATTGTCATCCCTTTTCGTCAGTTCGTTAATTCTCTCCCAAATTTCCATTTTATACTTAATTTACATTCGCCATTGAAAAAAAATAAATGAAAATTGAATGTTTATTATGTTTCCCCTTCACATGGAATTGATTTTTTCGTTTGAGTTTTTTTTTCATTTTCCGTAATATCGTTAAAATAAATTTAGATATTGCTTATAAGGTTCTCATTCATCTTAAATTATCTAAGCTGTTCTGTTCCAATGTAGTGCTGTCACGATTCTTGTTTGTTTGGTTGGTTTCTTCTTTTATTCTAATACACAGACACACATACATCTTTTAACATTAATTGCGGCACGTAATCTTTCGAATCCGAGTGGATGGTTCAGACATTTGCAAATAAATTTTCGTAAAACATTTCACTTATCGTTGGTTGGTTGGGTGAACGTAAGTTGTTTGTGCTATATGTAGCTGATAATAAATTCGATAGAACCAACATGAACCGATAAATCGGTCGCGCTGAGTGCAACGCGAAAAACGCCGTGTTTTTTTTTTGGGTAAGGAATGGAAGCACATTGAAATGGTTAGACTATTAATGTTGGCGATTGCCAAATCATGAGTCGCACAAAACGTTTTTAATCCATTTCATGTCGATTTATAAATCGCTTCGATCATGAATAAATGTTACAATATTTAAATAAATCAAGCGATAACGAGATACCACTTGATCGAATCAATGGTTCGTTCGCTTTTGCCGAACTGCAACCATCATTGCTCGGGTATTTAGTTGGTTAGCTCACCCGTCTCCATATTCTGCTGCGACTCTTGTGTGTGTGTGTGTGTCTGTTCAACCTTTTTCTTTTGACATGCATTGATCATCACTCCGCAATCGACGGAACAATAATTGTTGTGTATTATTACTTTTTGCCGTATCTTTACTCATTCACTTGACTCTTCGGATGATGGAGTATTGATTTCGTTTCCATTCACTTAACGTTCTGTTTGTTTTTTTTTTTCGTTAATTTCGTTATGTATCAAAATCGTTCGTACTTTTTCGTTAAAGGTGAACAAAGTAAATGCATGTTATGAATGAAACGAGCCACCAATGATTTTGTATGAAAGGTTTTGGAAATGTTATTTCAAAACGAGCTTTTTGAGCTCCGTGGTCTGCCACCACATCTTTCGATATAGAAAATGTTTGAATGAAGACTTAGCTTCAGACAGAACAATGCTTGATTCGTGGTGCATCATGTAGACATACATTATAGATAGGACACTGATATTGGACGAAATGAAAAGATGAATTCCAATGCTGTTCATCATTCTGTTCTTCATTTGCACAATTACATGATGATATACTTGATGAAGTGGTCGTATGCTGTTTCAATAGGCGAACAGCTTTTTATTCGTGCTGCAATGATATGACAGCTTCTGATGCAACGTGAAAATGAATGCTGAAATATACCGTAAATTGACATTTGAACAAATGTACGGTAAATCGAAGTGAATGTTGTTTCATTAGCCGCAGAGCAGACAAGAGAATTAACCCGAAAATCACGGACAATCAAATGTCACAGACTTCATCGGTTGTTTTATTCGGTTGAAAACTGTTGAGGCACAAATCCATTTTCAGTGAACTGGAAATTCTGTCAATATTATATCATTTTTGGTGTCGACAAAAAAGACAACGACAACAACAACGACCAAACAAAACAAAAAAAAACGGCATGAAAAAAGGAACATTAAGTAAATGACGGTGAAAAGAAATAATTCTTGATTTTGGTCTCTTCAATTCCATCCACCTCCAATGAACCATTCCAAGCAGGCTGCACGCCATCAAACATACAGAAATGTTTCACTTTTGAGATAATTTTTGTTCCAGTTCACCGAAAACATTCCAACCAAAACCATCAAATTTGTTGTTGTTGGGTTATCATTTTTTGTGCATGTTTTGATTGAATTTGCATACACATTTCACTTTTAACATCCGAACGTGTGTCACACCTGTGTTCATACAGTTTTGAATTGACGATGAATGGTGTTGTACACGTTTATATAGCATTGAATTACATCGGATCTCATTTGGATGGAATTTATCGAGTATACGCACTTAAACATGCATCGCCCCATAATCAAAATGCTTTTTGACTTCTTCCGGTGTCACAATCAAGTGATGTAAAATTAATTAAATTTGATTGAATTGTATGTAGCGCCAGCGGGTTGAAATGTAAATCAAAAAATGGTGTGTTCCACATCGTGTGCTCGTTGAAAGGCTTTTTGAATTCAAAACTCAATGAAGAAACTATCCATTGAAATGTGTGTGCTCAAGCATCGAAACAATTTCAACCTTTTACCTTCTAATTGACTACAGAAAAACAAGGGTTTGTCTAAAGAAACCCAAAAAACAAAAACAACAACAAAAACGGCGCAGCACCAATTATTAATGTTAGAGAGTGCAATGCAATGTGAGTTTCTTTTTAAAATATGCCGTCAATATGTGTAAGCCATTAAAAGAAATGCGAAAATATGCTATGGAAGAGAACAAAACAGTTCATGTCAATTCAAAACAACTTCCAAACAGGATCACAAAAAGGCACCAAATTGTTGACCATTTTCTGCCTGGTTTGCGTAATAACACAAGAGAAACAAATGGGGGATGGGGGAGGTGAAAAAGGAGAAAACAATGGCATTACATATAATAATTATGGTGCATTTGCTTGAGAGGTGTATGAGGTGGATGATATACGCTAAGGTGTGCTCATACTCCATTTTCCACACTACTCTTTCGGGGGCTAACGTCGTAAAAGGAATCCATTTTCATTAAAATTCACTCAAGTGAAAATGGTCGAGCAGATGCGGTATTATGATAAATGCGCCACTTCAAATTGATTAGTGTTCCATTTCGTGTTGAAAGAGTCACAATGCATTGTGAATTCGGCTCCATGTGTCCATTTGGGCTTTATTGTGTTGTTTAGAGCCGTTAAATTAGCATTGGCGTTGGCTGTTGAACACCCCAATAGGGCACAACAAGTTGTTCAACCCAACATACGAAACAATTCGATTCTATTGACTGGTGTACACACCGTTGCGTGTTGCATAATAAATGCAATGTTAAAATAGCCGCGTTCATTATATGGATATTCGAAAACTATTGAGCTTAAAGTATTTTGTCATTTAACCAGTGGCTATTATGTCAAAAACATGTGCTAATCAACAGCAAATCGATCAATCTATCTTGGGTATTTTCATCACCTAATCAAATTGATTTCGGTTAGTTGATGTGTTGAAACATGTGAATGACACTATTATTTTCGTAACATTTGTTAATCTGATTTGTTGTTCTTTTGTTGTTGTTGTTTTTTTGTTGTTATTTTTCGTCGCTTCCATTTTCGACGATGTTGTTTCGAATTGAAGACAGAGGACGAACATTTTAATGGAATGGAAAGTATTGCGTGTCGAAACCACCAGACTCGATTAATTCGTGAGAAAGCACTCACAATTCTATTTTATTTCGTTTTCGTATAAAATCAATTTTACTTCGTTTTTCTTCATTTCTCATTCTATTTCATTTTCAGTTTTTTTTTTATAGTAATTTTAAATGTGCTTTATTTTACTGTGTGACCTTACCAGTTTAAACGTTCCTAAAAATTACCACGCGTATTTCAGTGTTTTTTTTAATTTTTTATCATGTTCTTTATCGATTTTTATTTTATATCCTATGGATGTAATAAAACGGCGATTCTATGATTTCATCGTTCATCAGCAGCCAACTCCGATATTTTTGTTGATTGTGTTCGAAACAGTGGATTTGTTGTTTGTTTTGTCTGTTTGTTTGTTTCGTTTTTCTCTCCCACATCTTCTCTGTTCCTTTGCATTTGTTTGTCCGCTTCACTCTTCTGGCCATCCCAAATCTTCGCCAACCAATTCGTAGAATTTCTGATTGTGTTCGGCAAAGAATTTTCGTAATTTTGATATCACCTGTGGATCAACATGCGGATGCTTTCGGCCTTTTGTTTCACGTAAACATTTATCGGCGGTATCGTTTCGCAAGCAATAGAAACCTTTAGTCTCGTTGAAATAAAAATTGCGTCTTGATATACGATGCTCGATTCCTGTGGGTATAATAACCAATTAAATGACATATATTCCAAACAAACAAACAGCCGCACACAAACGCATAGCATAAAATACCAATGCGCGGACACGGACGCTTGTTGTATCCAAAAATAAAATAAAATTGTGGTTTTCTGGGTGAAACGATGTAAATATAAGAAACCCAAAAACGAACAAACGAACAAACGAACCGGTTTGGTAACAGTGAGTCAATCGTTTGGTTTGCAAAAACCAAATTTAAAAGTTTAGCGATTTATGCGCCATATCACATTCGACCGAAAATGTTCCGACAATAAAACCGACCTCACCCTGGATCAACATTAACCTGCCACGCTACGGAGCACAGAGCATGGCACGCCGCACACACCGAGCCGCCCGGTATGGATGGAAATTCTACAATTGAATGTGTTGTGGAAATGTTTTATGCCCGGCCCCAGTTCACATCAGAAAACTTCGATTGCCATTTAAATTCGTTTAACTGTATTTAAATTCGATTTTATTGCAGTTTTGTTGAATGTCTCATTGAAAATGTTTAGCAACGCTGTTGTATTTTGATTTGAATTTGTGCCACTTTTTTACTCCCTCGCCGTCACCCTAAACCTACCACCTCCCTCCCCCCTTCCCCAAAACCCAACGTACCATTTTTCATTCTTATGCGATGAACAACCGTTGACAGGAATCCTTGAAATGGTTCGTTCGCAAAATTCTCTAAAATATTTCTCTCGTGCAAATAATAAAATATGAACTGTTGGTTTTTTTTATCTTGTTCTTCTTGCATTTCAAGTCGAACAGATTCGCATGAATTTATTCTATTCTTATTTGTTTCATTTGTTGCAAGCACAATTTAAAGAATGAAGTTTGATTTCAAAACACGAACAACTTTAACAATAATTTGACTAGTTTTGCGGTTGGTGTCTAGCTGCTGTTGTTGTTTCATTTTATATTTTTTTTTGTTTTCGTCAATTTCAACCCATCTCTACATCAATATGGAAACAAATATGGTGGTAGAATGAAAAAAAAAACCAACAACAATAAAAGTGATGAACAACCGTCGAAGAGTGCATGCGATGTACAGTTTTTAAGTTTTGAGTTCGTGGGGAGCTTAGAAGTAAATAACTTTTGATCACGAATATAAACTTGCAATCGATCTTATTTGTGATTGAGTTCTTCGTTTTGAAGCTTTTTCTTTCGAACGGAGTTCGTTTTTCTACAATGTCCCACGGATAGACCGAGTACAATTGCCAAAAACAGAGTAAATGACGTTGGAAAAAAGAAGACACGAATAGAATAGAGCGGGATGGAGAGATGAAGAAATTGCAGAATAAGAATCCAAGTGAACATCGCGTTTTCACCTCCCTTTTTTCATCGACAGAAGAATGAAATGCACACACACACAAAAACTCTCTCACTCACACACACATCCGAAACTTTTCTATCAGGTGCAACAAAACACCAACGAATGCATGTTCGACGCCAACTGCAATCAAGGAATGGATAAATTATTCGTTATTACCTCGTACAAAATGGATACGTCTACGTTTTGTTTTAAGGTTAATTACCGTGAAATGTAATTATGTTGGAAGCAGTATTTTAAAAATGTTACCCTCGATCTCTCCCCCTTGAGCTTCACGTGTACATACATAAACATACTGCTCACAGTACACTCTAGCCTCAATCAATGTCTAAAAAGTCTCTTGTACCACACATCCCCGATCTCCCCCGGGCGTCAATTCTCTTGTACAACGTATTTTAACATCGCCTCTTAACCAGTCTGGATTCTATTATTTGTATAAAACCATGCCTCACAAGTGCTCATTTGCACCTATATCTCAAGAGACATGCAGAATGAGAAGCAGAGAGAGCGAGAGAGAGAGAGAGAGAGAGAGAGCGTGCAAAGCATATAAGGACAGATTCCATTGCATATATAAGAAAGGATTCGTTTCCAAGGACGACAACTTAATGACTTTCGTCGCATTTTTTTGTTAATATGCAAATTTTATCCGCTTCGTGTACTTGTTATTACGTAATTTTGATAAAAGAAATCGTTGAAAAAATAACAAAAGAAAAATTACACACAAAAGTACTGGAAAATTGCGTATTTCTTATATATTTATATACGTTGCAAGGCGAAAAGAAAGAGCAAATATAGAATGAGGCCTTAACATTTGCATGATATCAAGAGCTCTAATTAATTGAGGCGATAAACAAGGCTGATTCTGCTCGGTCGTAATGTGATGAGTTCATAAATAATGCGCCGTATTCAATTTTCGCATTATTTTTTCTCTCTCTTCCTTTCGCTTTCTGTCATTCATTCAATAAAATTATTCAGCGAACGAAAAAAAAAAACAAATAATAGTGATAAATTCGCAGTAAAGCCAATGAGCGATGGCATCTCGTTTTACATTTCAATGATGTGAATTGGTGGTGAGTGTTTTATTGTCGTTTATCAAATGTAATGCAATCAAATTGCACACACACAAAAGGATAAAAAAAACATTATCGGCGAGATCAAATTGTAAAATTGGTTGCAATCGTTCCAAAACCTCAAAATAATTGTACATACCTAAAAATGTTTCGATACGTCGTAGCTGCGATACCGGATCCTCAATCAATTGATCACCATTCACAACTAAAAGCTGCTCACGTGAAAATACCTCGAGCCATCGGTGCATGTGCAAATGATACATGGATATGGTTAATGGTCGGTATGCTTCATTAACCGTACCGTTCGGAAGTATGGCCAGCTCTTCGAATGTTCTGTGTGTGTATGCATGCATGTTAAATGCAAGAGTGAGTTTAAAGTTTAGCACGGTCACGATAACCAATGCCCGGGATTCACACGATTTTGTGGCCCAATGGAGAAACAGGAACATTTGCATTTTGCGCGCATTATCAACACAAATTCAAATGTTTGTGTGTGTGTGTGTGTTTTTTTGTTGTTGTTTAATTTTTGAAAATGCAATCGCGCCCACGTTTATTTTACGGTGAAAATTCCGGAAACGAAGCATTATGAATGGTTGCACCGTCCAAATCGATCCAGTGTGTAATTCGATTTTCAATTAAACAGCCAGGTCCATATTGATGTAAGCGTATAGCGTTTAGCCGGTAATTCAATTGGTTGAACGAACGTTCGTTGGATAGAACGAACATGTCGTATGTTCACATGTGCAAAAAAAAGGAAGTAGAAACAAACAAGTAACAAAATTAGAAAGACGAACTTTTTCTTTTTTTCTAGAACGGCATCCACACTTGAGGGATTCAATGATGTCAAATGGATCAATTTAACGATATACTTGGGTGATGACATCGTGCACTTGATGCAACCGAAATCGATTTACTTCTTTTTTTTTATGTCGAATTTTCACTTTGCGCAAAAATTGTGCAAAGCAACAACAACAACAACAACAACAATAAAAAAAAGAAACAAATTCGAATCACCTGCAAGTTTCGTCAAATTGTAAGCAGCAGCATTGCAAACATTGCCACCACCAATGTAACACCAATGAAAATAGAAGAAAAAAAAACTGTGTATGCATGCATGATATTTGAATATGTGGCGGTTGACTATTGGGGCGTATGTATACTTACTTTGAAGCAGCACTTAGCGACGGCGTTGACGATGAAGCCGCCGATGTCACTGACATTGGCACTGATGATTGTTGCTGTTGTTGCGATATTGATGGTTGTTGTGGAAGAGTTGCAGTCGCCGCATGACTTCGTAGCTGTGTATAGTCGGATATTGCTCTTGTTACGGGCTCTCGAACTATGAGTAACAGTTTTATTGTGGCGTTCATTGCTCTAACACGTTCAGGTACCTAAATAACCACCACAGCCGAAAATATTTTCCATGAAACCAAAAAAGAAAGACACACACACACACAAAATTGGAATTGGAGAATGAGTAAAAAAATGCAATAGAAAAGGTGGGAAATCAACATGGCACAACAGTGTATCACATTGGACGAAAAAAAACATGTAAATTTTAAACCGTAAAGCACAAAAAGCGCACACACGACCATACAAAATGCACAAAATTCCATGACGAACGCGAAAACGTTTTGTGCACGTATTTGCATTGAAGCATCGAAACAAACCGATCGACCGAAACGCCAACACAGACAGGAGAATGAGAAAAACCAATAACAACCACACAGCCAACGAGCTGCAGCACAAAATAAAATGTAAACATCGACAACTAAAATAAACTATGCGATTGAGTGTGGTTGTTGTATTTGGTGTGTGTGTTGCTGCTATGTTTGGTTTTTTAGCCAATTTATTGTTTTGGTTGCAACCGCCAGCACCATCATCACACACAGTCAAATATAGCAGAGTCGCATAATTATGGCTCTTCGTTTGCTGTTTCATGTTTGTAGCGTTTGTGTATTACAACCAAATTTACGGGTTCTCTTCGGGTATTTTTGTGTGTTTTTTTTTAAATCAAAAATTCACCAAACCAACCCAACCTCCCAACACCCAACACTTCAAATGAAGCATGCAATCGCGTTCATATAATTTTCAAAAAATCATTTTTTATTGCTATCGCTCAATTTTAGCTGGTTAGCTTTTGTCTATCGATGTGCTTTTCAAAAGAAAAAAACAACAAAAAAGAACAAATATTACAGCATATTTAATGCCATTCAAACTATACATTGAAATGGTTAACTTTTACTATTGACCCATTTGAGTAAAAGTTTCAAACATAAAGCTGTTTAAATACTTCCATTTTCATGGGGAAAAATAACACACACACATTTTCTGAAAGCGCATTTTAAAAGAACAAAACAATTAATTGCTGGTTAAAAAGTGGCGTTTTCATTTTGATTCAAACAAATGAAATAAAATCGTTTGTTAATTATTAATTTTGAACAAATTGTGCTTTTGTTGGCCCATCATTAGATCAATTGAGATGAGAACGGAGAAATAATGATGCACTATTTCCGATCTTTATAATCCAAATTACAGGCCCAACAATGCAAGCGAATGTCTACCATTAAATTTGTGTGTGTTTTTTTGTTCTCCTCTTATTGTGTGTATGGGTTTTTTGCGATGAAATTCAAGCAAACCGACAGCAATAATTGATACCACTGTTTTAGTTATATTGTTGAAAATTGTTCTCGCTATTCTCCATGAACATTTTAAACAATAGACTATATGGGCTGATATGGGCTAGCCTCCAGAAAACACCATTTTACCATGGGGAAATTGTTGGTTTTTTTTTCCTTTTATTTGTTGTTGTTGGTGTTGGTGTTGTTTCTGATCGTCATTTTTGTAAAAGCCATTATGCGCTAAACTGTAATTGCTTTCCTTACTTTATTAACGCCATACAAATACAACTGCTCATATAACATGTTCTTTTGCCCGCTCAAAATGGTTTTCATTCCGATTGAAGTGGTGTTTTAAAACACTTGCTCTCCCTCACAACAATTCTTCACGTTCCCTTGTCGCTCTCCACTCTCATTTCATTTAAGGTTCGATTTTGTGTGTGTGTGTGTGTATGTGTTACTTGACGCGCCACCAGCGCTTGATTTGTTTTTATGAGCATGCCAAGCAAGCGTCTACGGAATGCCACGAGAATGCGCTCAATGTTCAACTATATAATCAAACACTTTTATGGTGTCAGTCACATATAAACAATAGGATAATAGCACGAGAAGAAGAAGAAGAACAAAAAAAAAGCAGCCCGCATGCGAAAGAGTCTGAACACACTCGGAACATTTCGACGAGGAAAAGTCATAATGCTTTCAAGAAAATGAAACGAGTATTGGATTGCGGAGCCACGTTAGCATCAACGCCATTGACTTGATGAAACGGATCGAGAGTGTGTGTTCACAGTGTACACGGTGCGGTGTGAACACCATGAACGGAACACCATTTTCACGAGACGAAATACTGCTGATGCATTCTTGGCAAGTGAAAAATCGACGAGATATGCAATTCGAATGTGGTTTTAAAATAAAACAACAACACGACTCAGGATAAACAGGAGTGAGAAAGAAACAATTTGAGGAGGTCTCATGGTGAGAACGTTAGCATTGCATGTATTGCAAACAGTTATCGTTGCTACATATTTCATTTTTTTTTGCACCCAAAAATCGTTTGCACCCAAGCATTGTGCATCTTTTCCCGTTTCGAATTGCATTCGCAATTTTTTTTTTTCGTTCACTTTCTTTCACCCTATCCATTGCTTTCGCTCACAACCACTTATTGTTTCGATTTTATTATTTCAGCAGAGTTTTCCATGTTTTTTTTTTATCCACTTTGTGGGAAATAATTTTTTCGCAGTAGGCGGCAACGTTAGCAGCTCCTTTGGCCAGTAATTTTTAAGCGTAACATCACTCTATTTGTATATATGACATCAATTGACTTGAAGAATTGGGCTACCAAATTGATTGAGAAAGAAAGAAGAAATTCGAAGAGAAAAGAAAATGTCAAGAAGCTGGAATATGTTCGATGTCAAATCAATAAATGTCATAGAGTGGAGCGGAGTTCACAGCCAAAAAAAAAAAAATCAAGTGAATCCGGCCAGTACCATGTGTACCGATCTAAAGCACACACACATTCACATTTTAAATGCCAGATCGAACGAAATAGAATTTGCCGAGGAATAGCAACCGGGGGCGAACGTGTAATCGAAACACACATCGTGTTTATACAATTTTTAAGGGTACATTTTTGTTTTATTTCCATTTCGTGCCATTGATATTTGATGCGAGTACTTTCAATTCAATCCAAGAATAGACAATTAAATTGAGTACCTCACATCTCATAGTCCATCAATGTTATTGTATCATTTCACAAATGCAAACTGCAATGCACACAATGCGCAACGAGCAAATCGTAAAACTCTCTTTTCCCTCTCCCTCTCTCTCTCTCTCACTATCGCTCATTTCATTCCTCCGTTCACTAGCACATTTGCTAATGCTTGTGGTTCGATTGAACACCATTGGATGTTTGACACTAATTCCAATAAGAAAGTGTAAAATTTCATATCAACTCAATCCAAAGCTCACGCCCAAAAATCTCACACCACACAAGTACAAATCCAACAATAACAATAACATCAAACCAAAATCGAAGATATCAGATTGTTTATCTTAATGCGAATTAGATATTGCACATATTTTTTCGAAATGTCACATTCATCTCACGACCTTTGCCATCCACTGTAAATAGATAACATTTTGAATTAATGGACCTGCAAGTGGGAGACAAAGGATCTTTTCCATATTTTTCGGTCTCTACCTGTGTTTTTGTTGTTTTTTGGTGTGTGTGGGTGTCTATTTAATAAAATGCCAACGCCCAATACAAAAAGTCACCAAAAATTCGAACCAAAATCTGTCGAGTATTGAACGTTAATGTGTAGAAAAGGAACACGCAATTTTATCTAAATACCAAACATATTTGGAAATTCATAAATCCGGAAGCGATAAAACGGAAATCATTGGCCGTTTTTAGATGTGTGTGTCGTTTTTCTTCTCTTTCACAATCTGATTTATGTATTGATACAATCAAATGAATTGAGCATTATTGTGGCCAAATGATGTCGATGGAATATTTGCGTCTTCTATTCTTTTTCTTAGGTCTTTTGTTGTTTGCTATGCCACGGTGGAGACAGCAGTTTTTTTTTCGTTTTGGTGTCGTATTCACCGTCGAATACACAATAAAAGCATCAATAAATTTTCCTTATCAAAATCTCTCATTCTACTCGGAAAACGAAAAGTCTATGGACACATTCAACGAATGGTAGAGCTATGGATTTGACTTAATTTCCCTATAGAATTTTTGGCCTATAGAATTTTATGCAACCGAAAATAAACTGAAGGTGAAGAACCGAAGAAACGTGAACTGGAACGGAGAGAACGAGAGAAAAAACGACGACAAAGAACCAAAAGGAAAAAGTAACACCAGAGAAACGTGTACGTTTTGAATTGCACAATGTTTAAAATCAGGCACGCAGTTTTTACTACAGATTTTACCATTTAAATATTCGTTGTACGAAATATCAACGTTTGTTGGTCGCATTCGCAACAAAAACAAATAAAAGACAACACAACTGTCAAGCACCAATGCCTTTGCTTTTTCGCAAAGATGATCTGTTCTTTTTACAGTCATACTTATTCGTATTATTGCTGTTGCTTATATTATGATAGCGCAAAATACACACGAACCCCAAAAGCCGATTATGCTGTGAATGCGCTTGAAAATGTGTCCAGACGGATTTTATTTAAAGAGGCTGTTGCTTGCATATCGCATCATATCTCGTCTGTTTACTTTGTATTTGTTTTTCATTTTTGGAACGTTATGCCACTCCTGGTACATTGTAACCTGTTCACTTTCCCGCCCATTTTCTTGTCGCTTCAGTTTCTGTCTTTCTGGCAGCAAATGTTTGCATAAGATATTTTGAATGAAAACTATGACATTGCCTGGCGGGCAATTCGGTATTTGGTCCCTTTTATGTGTTTTTTACCAAGTTGCGATACATGCCCATTGCTCAAGATTGCGTGGTTTGGTGTGTTTCAATGTGTGTAAAAAACAAGGCAAAATTAATAAGAAAACAAGTGAGTGAGATGTACTTGTCGGTCGGTCTGTATCTGTGTACCTGTATCTCTTCTCTAACCTGCATACTTGGCTTGTTTGATTACCATTCGGTGTGTTAAAATAAATAATTTGGAGGCGCTTGCATTCGCAGTTTTTCGCAATTTGCATGCCAAATCTGTTGTGCCGTGCCATGCTTGTATTTTCTACAGCCGTTTGTTGAATAACACAAGAGATCGCATTGCCAAACCAACAACCGAAAACCGAAGCAAACTGTTTTGAATGTAGCAGATAGTTTCATAATTAGCATACTTTCTGCCACAAGTTTTGTGAAATGGGTTTTTCGGTGCCAGCATCCAGGTATCCAAATACAATCCAAAAAAAAAGAAAAAATTACGGCGTGGCACAGACAACGGCAACGAATTCAATTTCGAATTCATTACGATGCATATAATTAGTTTGCATTTTATTTACACTTGTAAAACGAGAATTATTTATTCAGAGGTAATATGGCGAGATTTCCATTTTTTGTATGTGTTTCAAGTGTGTGAAAGAGAATCGTGTTTGCAACATTCTCTGTGTGTCTCGTCGCACAATCTCTGTGCGTTTCAGATGTTTTTGTATTTCAACAATTCAACCATCTCCTGCGATTCAAAGCGTTCAATAAATGGTGGCTTCATTTACAGGTGCGCTACACAACGGTAACGCTTATATTCATTTTGTCATCCTTTTGGCTCGTTCACTAATTTTTTTTTTTGTATCAGTGTCACTCGGACTGGTTGACATAAAATTATGCGCGAACATTTCTGTTTTTCTCATGCAAATTGATTTTTCACATTAATTTCAATTTAAGCTATGAAGAATCGCACACCAAATCGCCAAGTGGGACCGGTGTTGAAACATGCGGTGTTGGTACATTGTAAAACCAGTAGCCGCCGCTGACAATACACAAAATTTAAAAAAAAAAACCATATTTAGCACAAGTAATTCCAACGAATTTCACTCATTTCCGGCTACAAATTTCAGATGTATGAATTCACAACCACGGAACAATAGCACCTTTTTGGGGGTTTGTTTGGTGCGTGTGTATTGTGAGATCCTTTCGTGTCCTGTCGTGCCAGTGCACGCTGACTAATGGTGCCAAAATTTTTGGTGCCCCAAATTAAACCATCAATAATTCATTGAAAGCAGCAAACTGAATTGTAAGGATGCTTTATGAGCACGACTTATGTTTCAACGGCAGTTTTCATCATTTAAACCAGATTATAAAAAAACACACACACACACATCAACTGATTTTTCCATCCATTTTGAAAATTGGCTACAATTATAAAGGTACTCCAGACAAAATGATACGCACTCATCGGTGAAGTGAGGTACAAAATGTAACAACTGAATTTTTAATAAGTTAGTTATAATGGATAAAAATGGCGATGATGATGCTTTTGTACTACACCACCACCATCAAATTAACCGCATTTTGACATTTATGTGGTCTTTATCAAAACACATTCTCTCGCTTTACCAAAGTTGTGTGAGACATTACAATCGTCCCCCTTTTACTGCTCACATTCACTGCATTACTTTTTTCGTAGACACTCGCAGACACTAGACCATTATTCATCGATATTTATCACAGCATGCTGATTTGTCTGCAAACGCGACGTTGGCGCCACCACTGGTCAGAAGCAGAACTGTTTTATAATGGAAATTTGTATCTACCAATATTCATTGTAAAGTTGTGTGCATCTGAACGTGCTTCTGACAGTACATATTAGCACGCTATTATATTTATCCTTAATGTTTTTTATATCTCTTCAGTATTACTTCGAATTTGAATCATTTTGTTGGATTTTTCCACACTTGACAACAACTTCTATTAAATGCTCAAATTCGAAGCAACTTCGTAGACAATACGACTGAGACACATTAACTATCAATCTGCCCATTTAAGTTTGACTTGTAAATTATGCATGGCTTATATTCACCAAGAACCAAGCTCACTTCCAATTTATATAGTAAAAAACAAAATAAATGACGTGAAAATGAAGCGTCATGCTAAAACTCATTAACCATGATTAAGCAATTTCTTGAAAGAAACAAAAAAAAAATGAAATAAATGGACAAATAAAATAAAGAAAATCAATGATATCAGAAAATAATCAATCAACTCTATCCAAATTCTATAAGACTGTCATTATTATTCACTGATAAATGAAAACCACATTTCTGTATCGATGAAGTTTACATCGAAAAAAAAAGGTTCATCCTAAATGAACACTGCGTTATGCGTTATGCGTTATGCGTTATGCGGTGAAAATAACCTGTTTGTCCAATCTATCGAGCTCGTTTTTCTAGAATATGTAAACTAGGAGACATTTAATCAAAAAATTAAATCAACAAACTTTGTCCATCCCTATGCGAGTTTGAATTTATACCCAAATTATAATTTTTAGAATATTATAAATTCATTTGAACATATTACCAATTCATTACAGTGAAAAGTTTTCTCAAAAACAAGTGTGAATGTTTATGGGCAATTATTTTCAAATTAGGTTCGATTAGGTAGGGACAACTGTGACAGAATGGTGCGAGGATTTTTTTGTTGTTGTTAAAACTTTCAATTAAAATTTTAACATTGCAGTTCCACAGTAGATTTGGTGAAAAAAGTAACAGTTTCGTTTTTTTTGCTTGACAAATTGAAAACAATCGGAAAAATGACAGACTCTACGGTGTTGAATAAATCATTTCACCTAATCAAGCTTTGTGCGCGTTCCCCTTTTCTTATCACACCTGTGAAACTGGAACAACCGTCGAAAAATATCTGTTTTAAATAGTTATGACAGGAGTGCTTATCGATGCGCCATTTCAACGATATTCTAACTCTCGAAGGCTATGAAATCTCTTTGCTAATGCCATTATTTTTAAGGCCGGGAAGCAACATGTAATTGCTTTGTATTCCAATTCAGTTAATGTTAGTATGGATTTTTGAGACCAGAGACATCTTTTTTTGTCGCTCAAGTTATAGTGGATGCGAATTTTTCAAGGGATGCGGTGGCTACTGCATTCGGTGTGGCGTTCATTGCTTCACTAAGTTAAGCTGCAAAACAACTTGGTTAGTGATTGAATGGGTGACCGATACCGAACTGTATGTACTACACATACACATACTATGTGGTTTCGTATGCGATAAAAAATTCTCGAATTTCAAAATTTAAAAAAATCACCATATATAGAGAGTAGCCTCTACAAGTTGTTGAAAAGAAAATTCACTAGTTTAAGACACCCCGAAAACCGACCAAGACCCGCCCGACAATTTCGGGGAGTCTCATCGGTTGTCAAATATATCAAATCAGAGATTTTTCTCGACATTTTTCATCAAGGTTTGGGTTTCAAAACTCTCAGCGACTTTGGTTTGGAGGATGGAATTAGGTGAAAATCAGACGAATTTTCGATTCGAAAATTTTATTTATTGAAATGATACGGACCATTTATATATTTATGTGTATATTTATTTTATTAATTATTTGGTACGCCTGTTTTCGTATTGAACGTATGTTCGAACTTCGACAAATATCTAGAAATATAATTATTTAAATTGGAAGACTATCACGTAGGAAAAAAACGTACAGTTGACAAAAAGGGAGGAGCGTAATTATATTTATTGAGCATACGAATAGTTTAAGGTGACATGAACCCTCAAAACCTTAATTATCACAAAAAACATATCTACTTTGAATGGTAATTTTCTACTTTTACACGTTACAACCGAAGGAACCAATTAATTTTCCGAAAACGAATTCTATAAATTAACAAATCAAATGAAATACGTTCGAAGTGGTTGATTTGAATTGATTTGACATGTAATTAATTTTATTTTTGGTTTGGTCCATGGTTCATCATTCATAGAATTTTCATCAAATAATTCCATTTTAATATTAATCAAATTCATAGTGAACACTTTATTGTTTGGGTTATGTTTAACTTTCCTGACAATTCAACCAATCGATTTTTCTTTGTATGATTGTGTTGCAGGTATGGAAACTAAAACATAAAAGATTTCGTAATTTTTACGAACCAAAACCCACTTTCACGATCCGAATTTGAACGATATACACACACAACAAAAGACAAATCTACCCAGATTCATCAGTTTCAATATTAAATTGTAAAGTATTTTCTTGGAATTAATGTAGTTTCGAGCAAAGAAAATATGTTGATTTTGGGTACAACAATATATGTCACTTGCAATGCTTTTTAACGATTCAATGCACGGATGTTGGATTTTGGGTTTAAAATAGTTTTCAATTGGTAATACGACAAGCTATAGCTACAGTTTAAACATCTAGCAAAATCTCTATCCATAGAACATTTTAACACAATTCCTTTGTTCGTTATTTAACATTAACTATAGCCTGTTTATCGAACATGGGCCCGAAAATTGTATACGCTGAATCCACTGATTGGGGACAAGGGAACAATAGTGAATCGACTCCGACTGAAATAAATCAAAATGGTCAAAAGTAAGTGTTTGCTGGTGACAGCTCATACAACAAAATACACTCCTTTGCATTTAAATAATATTCATGATTATTCGTGATAATAATTTATTTGCTATGTTCAACAAGCCAGAATGTGGCCCGGCCAAATTTGTTCGGGTCTTGTGTTGGATTTAGCGATCGAAACGAACAAGTAACCATTATAACACCAACAGAAAGAGAAAAAACCAAAACATGGAAAACTGTCCAGCAGTAAATTCGTACACTCACTACCGAGGACCATCCATTTTCATTTCATACGATGATTCTGAAGTCTAATTTGTTGAATCGTATCGAAACGGCTATCGGTGTGTAAAAAAAAAACGTTTTCAGTTGTAACGTGCCATTGTGACTAAATTTATTACAATATGGTTCTAATAATGTTCAATCATTTCATGGATGGTATCCATATGGATTTGTGGGGTGCTCATAAATTCATTGGTGGTTAAAGTGTCATTTTAATTGATCCGGACGCTTGAATGAAATATTCTGGCACGTTCGCTTATCATGCTTATTTCGATGGTAAATTTCAGTTGCAATTATCTGGTATCCGGTTGCGATCTTCGATCACATTCATTCACATTCATTCACAAGCACTTCTCGTTCTTCGAACGCTTAATTGTAAATCAATTTCGAATTTTAAAAGCGGACGATATTTGAAAGCATTCGCATTGTGATGGTGCTGGTGCTTGGTGTGCACTGTATGCATTTGTATGCTGTCTGGCCATGCACCGGCCACTTTGATACACTGTCGCGAGACATACACACACACAGAGAGAGAGAGAGAGAGAAAGAGAGAGAGAGACACAGACACACCAACAATCAATCTATCCGATTCAAATCAACGGTGAGAATCAATGTGTGTTCAACGTAATACGTTGAAAAACGTAATGTGCATTAGTGAATGGCATTAATCGTGTGAATGGGTCTGTTTAAGCGCCTTCAAATTGGATAAATGAACGTAAAGCTATCAACAAAAATACCGAACAGAGATTCAGTCTTTGAAAAAAAATGCACGTTATGCTGGAGTTCGATTGCCGAGTTTTCGAGAGATCTGTTGAGCGTGTCGATGTTGTATCTAAACGTGTGTGTGTGTGTGTGTGTGTGTGTGTGTGTGTGTACGCTTAGATTGAGCCAAATTTATTACATTTTACACTATCAAACTGTATAACAATGGCTATAAATATAACGAACGGCATATCGGGCATAGCCGAATGCAAACAGAGCATCGAGTATGTATTACATCGCTTACGCCATACCGGAAATTACATATTATGGAAAATATGCGATGTGCCATTCGAAAATATTCGTGCATGTGCTTTTGTCTATGTGTGTGTCTGTGTGTGTTTGTGTATGGGAAACCGAATTTGAACGTTGCAATGAAATTACGGAGCCAGCCTGCCGAACGATTGGATAAGCGGATTCAGTAAATATGTGCTGTCGGATATGGGTTCAATATGAATGCAAACGTGCCAAAAACTAAAATTGAAACAAACATGCCAAAGTGAGAGAAATGTTCGAAATGATATCGATAACGGTGAACCAAAATATATTTTCCCAACCACAAAGGATGGGCAACAAGAGTGAGCAAGACAATTTGATGCAATTCATAAGATAGAGTTTTTGATGCATCATCAGGAGGACCAAAGAGATATTGAATTTTGGTTCAACAGTCATTTCTTATGATGATGCAACGTTTGAACGGAAAACGGTTTACGGTGGCTTTCACTATCGTATCCCGCAACCCCGGAAGGTTTTCTGTCATTTCAAGAGTTTTACAATCATCTCCGTTATTGTTGCAATCAATCGTGGTTCAAATGTCTACATTTTGCAAACATTTGCAGTTTTTTATTCCACTTTTGTTCTTATATGTGTGTATGTGTCTTTCTCTCGCACTCTGTTTGTCTCCGTTTCTGGTCGATCAAATGAAAGTCAGTAGGTTGATTAAAGCTCAAAATGTGTCTACTGCACCCGAAAGCTGTGTCGTTTTTGCTATGCTTGAATTGTAAATTGTACGCTTGAAGTGAGCTGCAATTTTCTAGTTTCAGATCTGTTTGATGCACAAATTTGAAAGCATACATAAACCCATATAGACATTTCGATATGATTGTTTGCATGCACTTTGATAACGTCTTCACTTCAATTGGCTTTTCAATGCTTGTGTTTCATTTTTTTCGATTCACTTTTTTCTTGGCGGCTACTCTGTTAGACAGAAGCATATGATTCATATCTTGCATGTCCATTTTATTTATGGTATGTCACCGACCCGCCTCATCCGCCTGTACCCATCGTCTCGCACACAAATGGCCGGCAGACATTCCGAATGTCCATTCAAATGAAAATCGATGTCGATATACTTGATGTGTCCTTTCCCCCCCAAAACAAAACGGAAATTCGAACAACTGACAGACACATTCTTTAACCGCGAGCTAACAATTTTTATACTATGCTACTGATGCGTATTGCATTAGCACTCGAACAGAAAAAGAACACACACACACAAACATTTTATTTTTTATGCAATAATCGATAACGGATCATTTAGAATTTGTCGAAAATTGGAAAGTCAAGTGAACATCATCACCGGGCGTCCAGTTTTGTTTCGTCTTGTTCGGTCAGCGTCACATTGCATCGCAATATCGTCCTTTCAATGATATTTTGTTCGTGACATGAATTCAGTCACTGAAAATGATTTGTTATTTTCATTCCAATCCAATGGATCACATTTTTGGCCTATAGGTTGACTAAGGCCGAACAATGTACGAACAAGTAATTTTTCATGGTTTCATTCATGGTGGTTAACACATTCTGCAATTCGAAATCGCTATGATTTCCGAGCTCATCAAACGTGTACGCATAAGTCACACGCCTATTTGGTTATGCATTGTCAGCCAAAGAGACTGTAATGCTTTATTTTTTGTGTGTATCTGATCAAAGACCCCTTTAACTTTATATGGGTATACCAATTGGGGTGGCAGAGCGAACATAGATAAGTTCGATCGATCTTGAAACTTCATCATAAAAGTTTGCAATCGGAGGTGATGGAGTACTGTTAATGGATGTGACCGATGCCAAGCATGCCCTATGTATATGTATATTGCATGCTTATCAAGGAAACGTGATCAAAACGCTGAAAATGGCCACACTTGTGTGTCCACATTCCACATGGTTGTTGTTTTTGGTGTGTGTGTGTGTGTGTGTGTGTGTGTGTATTCTTTTGACATTCGTATACTCAACCAGCTCTAGCTTCTCACATTCTCTCTTGGAGTCCTACACCGAAATATTATTGGCCATCATATGCTTTCTAAATCGCTTGTTTCGTCAATTTTAACCATTTATCTTTCGAAAGTGGCCAAAAATATCCATACAGACACAATTGCAATATAAAATATTGATTGACCGGGCCTCGTGATTGAAACTCGTGATTTTCTCAATATAACAACAACATGTTTAACCCTGGGCACGATTTAATGATTAGACTATTGAAATTGGCAGCAAAACAACCGATTTATAAATGGCCGTTTTATTGA
This sequence comes from Aphidoletes aphidimyza, assembly GCA_030463065.1. Classification (NCBI taxonomy): domain Eukaryota; kingdom Metazoa; phylum Arthropoda; class Insecta; order Diptera; family Cecidomyiidae; genus Aphidoletes; species Aphidoletes aphidimyza. The sequence continues at coordinate 31,263,815 of CM059997.1, forward strand.
AGGATAAAATAGACGAAAAAAACGAACACAACAAAAAAAGCCACCCGAAACACTCGATTGTCATTGGATGGGAAAATGGATGGTGATTTGGTGATTTTTACCGCTGTGTTTTTTTTACACACTTTTTGAATATTACTGAAAACTACAGCACGCACGAACAAATGCTTTTTAATCAATAAATTGCACACAATGTTCGTGTTTCTCGCTAATTGCACATGTTCAAACGAAACATGAAATGGAACGAAACACACACACACAAAAACAGTGAGAAAAAAAACCAGAGTGCTAATGAGTTTTGTAGAGATATTTGGCTAAAATTTCCGAAAAATAATTTGAGACATTAATCAACGATCAAACGCCAAAAAAAAACACTAACCAATGAAACTAGTCATGATGGTGTTTCTATTATATGTTGTTTTTTTTTTATTCATGGAATATCACCGAATCGGATGAAAAACTTATATTCAAAATCTAATTCTCTCTGTTAGCTAAAACTAACGTCGGTGTAACGTTTTGTCATTGGTCATTGTCAAATTGTTCGGTGTATTAGATGTGGTCTGAAATAATATTGATGTGAATGTGCGTAGGCGGTGATTGTTGTCAGGTTTCAAGCTATTTCGAAAATAAAATTCATTAATGATGAAATGAAGGGGCTTGGGGTTAATTTCTTATCATTGTACTATGTCAATGTCTAAGGATTTTCGATAATCGTTCCAGTTCAACGCATATGACCAACACTTACACACACACAGACACACACAAATTATTGAATCGACACTTATTATGAGTAATATCCTGTATTTTTCCGTACTAAAATTCCATTGAAACACCAAATTTATCGCTATTAAACCAAAAATATTCCTGGTTTTTTTGTTGTTGAAGAGTTGTTATTTTTTCGTTATCGTGTTAATTCGGTCGCAAAATGTGTATTTTGCAGACATAAAATCAATAAACAATTCAAAAAGAGTGTTTAACGTTTTCCATATTTTATCAGGTGAAAAGCGAGTTTGAAATGAAAATTAACGATTTGGCCTGCGGCCAAAGTGAAACATTTCGATTGGATTTTTGTTGTAGTTGTTTTTTGGTTGGTTCCATGTTGCGTGACCACTCACAAAAATAATCATGTTTATTGGTATAAGAGAATAGAAAAAAAAAACAAAATAATAATAATAAGAGAGCAATAATTACAATAATAAATTAAAACAGCTAAACAAATATTGAGCATGTCAGTTGGGTTGAGTTAAGTGGAATGGTATTAGTCGATAGATTGATATTATATCCACTTAAGGATGCGACATACGTAGTTGGTTTTCGTACCGTCTACCATGTCACGATATTCGCATGGAATGCGATGGCAGCACAATCGACACATAACACCAACCATTCGTTTCGGGCTAAGGCCAATGTCTCGAAATCCATCTCAACTTAACACAATCCGGTTGAGGTTTTACAAATTTTCATTTTGAACTTTTCAACTATACAATATATTTACATTTTCCGCTTTTTATACGCAATAAATACATACACGGCGTTAAAATGAATTTAATGGCTTGAACAATATTATGAAAAACGGAAACACGGAAGTTTACAAATTGCTTGCCGATGGAATGCCAATCGGGTTTGAGTGTTTTCATCGTTGAACGGAGGTGGGTGGGACGGAGGTGATGATAAGGTAAGCACCTTTTATAAATTTGATATGAACTTCATTCAATAAAATATATAAACAAATAAAATACGAAAATAGGTAACGTGTCCAATCAACAGAAAACTGGCGAATAGCTCCCCATCCAGTACGATATCGATTCGATGTTATACTAGCTGAGTTGATGGGTCATCGATCAAACCATAAATTATTGTATACAAATTAGAAGTGGTAATTAGAAGATTTTTTATTATATTAAGCTTAATTGTGACCAGGCTCTCTTACATGTATATGGATGTGTGTGTGTGTGTGTGCTTGTGTCCGTAAAAGCTCACCGTAAATAAATAAAATGGGGGTTGGGAAAGTCTATTTAAACAATTCGGCTAACGATTGGTTATTATAATAATTTTTTTTTCGACAACACCCGGAAATAATCAAAAAATTCCAACATTGAATTATTCGAAGCCCAAAGGCGCGTGCATCTGATGTGTTTTTGATATTTGTTAATATCAAATCCATAGCTAGCAGCCCAAAGGTGTATTACCATTAGCCAAATTCTTCAAATTGCTTGTGTGTAAAATGCATAAGAATAAATACGCCAAATAATGTCCAATCTGATAAAACTAATTATATTCCATAAGTGGTGGCGATATACGAATTGCAATAATAACAGGCCACACGGTGCTACAACTTATCACATACCATCGCGGAACGCTTGTATTATGTGTTATTGCATGTTATAGCTACAATTATGCATTAGATTCTAATCAATGGCCGGCTGACGATGTGTATCGATTCATAATGCCCAGCTATACTGTGCTGAATGAAAGATAAAACTCATGGGAGACTATTAAAATGCTTTAACGTTCAATGACGATAGACAGCCAATCGAAAACCCGTAGTGTTAATGAAGTAGCTCCATTCCTTTGTACTCGTGTTTTGTTTTTGTTTATTCCGTCAAATGCCTCAGATGTGTGAGGCCGACATTGGTGGGTTTTTGCCATTGCAATGAGTTAGACTCAGTGTCGTCGATTTGAACGTTGAAGTGTATTGACATTTTCCAGCGCATTTTATTTTAAAGCGGTGAACCAGCACAACACATAGGTTATTAGAAAATTTCCCGACGGACATCGAAATAGAAAATGATGAATAATGTCTGGTTACAAAAGCAAATTGCTGGCTGTTACTGTGTGTTTTTGCAACATGGTTGTGAAATTGCTTTACGTATACAAAAGTTGTTGCAACTTCACAAGAGAGAAAAGAAATGCTACAGTTCAGCCAGCGGTCAGAGACAGAGAGAGTGAGGAACAGGGAGAAACAGAGACAGAAAGCGGGGGAGAGATGCCTCAAAATGGTTTCAATTGATGTGCTGCCAGACCATGCAAAAATTATGATCTCATTTGAATCACAAAAAGGCGCCAAATTGCAGGGATTACTATGGGCTGAGAATAGCAGCCATGATGCATCCTACATGTGGGTCGAAGATTTATTTTCCAAATAAAACAATGGATTCCATTGATAGTCACACGAAATCTCTTCGGGCCACATCTTAAAATTTGTGGCTCGAAGAGATTCAGTGTGACATCAATAAAATCCATTGTTTTATTTGGAAAATATCTGCTATTTTCAGATTTGCTGCTATTGTCAGCCCATAGTAATCCCTGCCAAATTGTCCGTGCGATGGCTACGATTTCTCACAATATTAACGCTCAATACATACATGATTGTGAAGTGCTTCGTTGAAATCACTCGAATGAAAAAGGGTAGAAGGAGAAAGCCAAAGAAATGGTAAAAGCAAAACGCAAACGAAAGAGGAAGAAAGATAGAGAGAGAGAGAGAGAGAGAGAGAGAGAGAGAGAGAGAGAGAGAGAGAGAGAGAGAGAGAGAGAGAGAGAGAGAGAGAGAGAGAGAGAGAGAGAGGAAGTAGCAACAAGCCGCTAGTAATTCAGTTTAAAAGTGTACATCCAAAAATGACTGTCGAAAACGAAAACTAAATGCTGTTGTGAAATGTGTAGCACCTCCTCTTCTCTATATCAATCCGGCCAAAATGCGGTATGAATGCATGTGCAATGTGCAGGCAAATGGCGATCCTTTGGCTGTTACATTCCCGTGTTTGTTTGCTTTTAGTTATTTGCTCGCATAGAAATTAAATTCAATGCATGCAAAAACGAATGATGGTTTGGATGAGTAAAATGTTTGTGCGGTAACCATTTGCGTTTGTGCGAATACAAACATTTTTACTTGATCATTCGGTTTTCATTTTGCTTCATCTCTTCTCCCTTTTTCTCGCTTTCATTCACTTTTTGCGCCCCATTTTTCATCTTGATTTTCAGACTGTGTACGGTTGATTTGGTTTTTTTATTTATTTTTCTCACATCCATTCGATGTACAATTACATTTTGAAGACATCTCAAGTTGCATATGATGTTGCCATTGAGTTTTTTGTTGTTGTGTTTGTTTTCTTGGTCGGTTTTGTTGTTGTTGTTACTTTCGTCTTGGGTCGAAAGCAAACTGTAACGTAAACAACGAATATTAATGTGTTCGTGTCATATAGATGAAGAACACAAGTAATATATGAAAGCTTTTCAACTGATGCTGTTGATGATGGTCTTCGGCACAACAACAACAAAATAATATTTCACAAATATGTTTGATATATACAGCCATGGCGTGCTTAAAAAGAAACTTAATCTCATAACCAGGCAGACAACATCGATATGAAATATTTGATCGAGTGCAAAACACACATTTCTCAGACTCTTTCTCTCAAACATATAGTCACACACAATGGTGTATGGCAAAATAGAAAGAATATGTATAACATCATGTGTGATGTGCTCTTTACCGCTCGTTCTATCTTGTCATCATTTTGTTTTCTTTTTGAGCTCGCAGCGATAGAAAAAAGTATAAACTTTAGAATATGCTGAAGTGCATTGATGAAACCAAATATGAAACTTGATTCGCTCTCATTCCCATTGGCAAATCGATCGAAAGTGCGAAACAGAGAAAGATCGAGAGAGTGAGAGACAGAGTGAACGCAAGTGTAGCGTAAGCGTTGTATAGATTGAAAATGTATATATTGAACAAGTTGCAAAAAAAAAGAAAAAACATTGAACACGAAACGATTGGAAAATATATTTGATGCTTGTACTTTTTGTGCTCAGCTACTTGTGCTTCAGCTTCTGGTTGAAAGTTCCAATCACTTTTGTACACACCCTCATAAAAATTGGAATGGCACAAGTAAAAACCGTGAGGGGAGTGAATCAGAGTTCAAATATTTTGCACACATTAGCGAATGTACGAGCAAAAAGAGCGCGATTGACAAACAAACCGAGCGCGAAATATACGAAGCACCAGATACAAAAAGTAAATTGAGCGCTATAGCGCCCTGTTACAAAACGAGCAAAATATTAATATTTGCTATTCTTCAGGCAAACATAAATGTCGTCATAAAATTGCGCACAGCCATCGTATTTGTTTTGCATCGCATTTTCCTCATTTACTTTTTAATGTAATTCACGCCTCTGATGTTCATGAGCAGCAATCATCAACGCAGCAAGTCGTCGTCGCAGCCGACTGCTGTTCACACACGTTCACATTTACACATGTTCATATTGTGCAGCTAGTGGCACTTATCTTATTGGTTGATTACATTGAAATCAAGCGTTAAGTATGCAGTCAAGGTAAAAAAAAAAAAAAACAAAACAAAATTGGTAGTTAACTATTTGGTTGTCATGTGTTAAAATATAAAAATGCGTGAAATTGCCTATACATTGCGTTAGTCTTAGTAAACCAATGAATTGCATGTTACGCCATGTAATTTACTATTGAGTGGCATAAACTCAATAATCGAATAATGAATAGAAACAAAAAAATACAGCAATTGGTGGATGAAACACCTTGCTCAACAAAAACTGTAATGATTTTATATTTTTCTGTTGAACAAAAAATGTGCTATTTTCGTTTTGTTCATCTAAAAAAAAGGCATATCGAACGCTCGCATGTACACTTATGTGGCGATAAAGTTCCATACTTTTCCAGTTGGGAGCAGTTGAGTGTTTTTCTAGATGGAAAATCTCCATCCAAACCCAAATTATCTAATATTTTTTTCTCACTTTGCCCAACTAACGAAATTACTTTGGCATGCTTCAGTATGTTGTTTGTTTCTGTCCCTGCCAACATCATGTATGAATGTGTGTGTATGTGTGTTCGTGCGCCGAACATTTCCAAAAGTGGTGGGAAGTATCGTAAAAACTCTATTATACTGTCGCATCCAGTGATTCTGTAATTCGTAATCAAACGAATCGTTGCTTTGATTAGAAATCCAAATAGCCAAGATTGAAAACATTAAAGTATTATTGAATTTGATCTTCAGGTGTCAATAAAATCGAACTGCGCGTTCGACGCTTCATGTGAAATGCGAACGGCGGCTCATCAAGAGCACATGAAGCAGAAGTACTGTTTTTTCATTTAAATTTTAAACGGTGTTTGCATTACTTATTGCTTGTCGGCGTAAGAGCATAAGAAAAATGTTTTTTAGCATGGGACAGTGAAGGGAAAAAAAAGAATCTGACGATAATTCTGTAATCGACTATGACTTCCTTTGAAGCAGTACCGTACATGAACGGCTTCTGTTGAAAGCAGCAACAACAACAAAACGAAAAGAAAAACAAATATCCGATTTTGATTATGTGCTCTGTGCTGCATGATAACGAGAACAGATGAAGTAACTTTTCGGAGCAACGTACACACAGCTCAACATTCTCATAGTGTTAAAGAAAACTGGAGGAAAAAACAGCACCTTTAACATGAATATAATACACGAATCATACCAACTCATTGGTAAACATTAATGTGTCGTGTGGCTTAGTTTAGCGTCGAGGCGGCATCCAGGCAAAATATGGTAAAAATGTTAATCAACTTATAGGAGTTCTATGTATGCGTGTGGGTGTGTGTGTGTGTGTGTGTGTGTGTGTGTGTGGATGGGTGTGAGTGTAAGTATGTGCAGGGCACACAGCTCATGCAAAATGTTCAATTTTATTTTCAGCCATTTCATTCAGCTATGTGTGTATGAACTGAGCAAATAATGAACATCACTTGCTTGAGCTCATCGTACTAGCAAAATTGTAGACAGCACAGTTAAAAAATAAGGCAAACTCAAGTGAAACGGAAAGAAAAACACATGAGAGAATCCATTTAAATCGACTCATTCTCACTTTTGTCTGCACATTTCTAAGTGTACCTATAAAACGGTGAATCCGAAAAAACTTGTTTCGTCTGATTATTATTTTTTTTTTTTTTATTTCTTTTGTATGCATTTTCATTCAGAATTAGAGTATTTAGCCGCCATCGTTTCAACGCTTTTCAACGGTGTTCTACCGGAAATTTAGGCACATAACGGAAACAAGATACACATTTGAGATAGAAATTAGTGGCATTAGCAGGGATAGAAATCAACCACATTTTAGTGTTTCAGGCAAGACAAACGGATTCGAAACACCCATCGAACATTTCAAAACGTTACACGCGAATACACCTCTCACTGCAATTGAATCAATGTGACCGTATTGGTACACATTGGTTTCTGAATATACGGCACGGCATGTTCCGATTCCCTGGTCATAAGTGTGTTCTGAACATGTTGCAGAGCTATGCAAAGCTATGCAAAAACTTGGCTCTTGTGCCGTTTAATTTATGTGCAATTTTTTTTATTTCGATTGAAACAAAACCACTGCGTAAAATAATTCGGAGCGTATTTCACTCTCTCCATAATTAAAATGAATAAAATACTGAGGGAAAAACACACATGTGCAGAAAAATTGCGACAAGTTTGTAAAAATATTTGCCATTGCTGGCGAGATATAGGCCTAGTAACATGAAATATTCATTTCGTAAAATACATTTCATAGCTATGCCGAAGATTGCGTTGAATGTTTTGCAATTAAATGGAGTGGAAGTTGATCAATCTAGAAGATTCCGCTTTTAAAATTCATCTGAACAATTTCCACTAACGAAATTTCAATGCTACGTAGCATCGCTTGAACCGCACATATAAATACCACACACACACAAAAAAACCGATGGAACTGTGATACAGAGTTGAGCTGCTAGTTTAGGCTTAGTGGCCTAAAAAAATAAGCCTCCCAAAATTTCAGCAATATCCGGTCACTCTAAGCGACAGCTCAGCGCACCACCCCCCCCCCCCTGTTTCGAAGGTCAAAAATCCACTATTTTTAGGGAAAACTCCACTTTTTAGCCGATCCGTACACGTAATAGTAGTCCGATTGTGTTCAAACTTTCTCAGAGTTACTTTTGTACCTTACCAATGACTTAAGCAGAGTTTGGGAGCAGTTGGTGGACTTTGTCGTCTACTTTTATTGCATCAAATCTCAAAAATTGGCACGCTGAGGCGAAAATTCTCGTTTTTTGGCTAAAAGTGC